>BOPP01000051.1:5749104-5772160 GCA_017312745.1 Gryllus bimaculatus | reverse complement strand
GCCCGCCCCGGACCTCGCCACACCGCTCGCCCGGCCTCGAACGCTGTAGACGAGCGTATCCCGTCCCGTCCGGCCGCGGTCTCATTTTTCATCGCTCGCTCGGTCACTCGCCACCCGCCCCCCATCGTCCCGGCCTTGGCCGCTGGCCGCCTGCCCCTAGTTCGGTCGAGCACTAGAGATGCGTTTCGGAAAATGCGAGTGGCAGCACGAATGAGAGCTGGGAAAACATAGTACAATAAATTAGCGGGCTACTGCTGCACTACGTTGCTAGACAGACGTGAGCTCGTTAGTTAGCTAGTGTGAATATCAAAGGTGAAAATTTGATGCAAAGCTCGCACATTGAGGTGAAACGGTCGAACTGAGGACACTGTCATCTTGCACGACATGGAAAATTTATAGTTTGTAGACGATATTCATGAAGCTCTTGGAGAGGAATCAAAAAAAGAAAAAAGAGATAAGCTCTCGTGCAATGTCCCTATAAATTGAGTGAGGAATTCCATATTGATTCATGTCACGGAGCAACTGTTTTGTTCATTTTCTCAGTACTCGCTCTCGATGGTTTTGTTTGCTGAGGCCAGGTCTGAATGTAATTTAATTGGCTTTTCGGGGTGGTGACGTCGCTCCGCGTGTACATGGTTGTGCAATAGGGTGAATACGTTTTCGTTCTGCGATTCTGCGACCGTTGCTCTTTCGAGGGAGTATGGCTTAGTTAGGTGCCGAACGCTGTTTCGAATGTGGCAAATTTTGCACGCGTATACAAGAAAGAATACACGGCGGAATGGCGCAGAGAGTAACAAAAAAAAAAATATAGAAATTGTGAAGGATTGGAATTCAAATTTTTGGGGGATTTATGAGGTGTTAGTATAAAGTGGATTTTATTAGTTGCATCGAGTAGTGGAATTTATTAGTGATATCAACGTATAGCAGATTTTTAAAGTCGATAAGAATTAATGGGCAGGAATATATTGCACGTTTTGAAGATCTGGGTAAGAGTTTTAGGATTTTGTTATTAGTCTTAGTTGTTCTGGCGCTGTGAGAATTTGAGAGTATTAACGCCAACGTGTTGGAGCGCACGATTGATTATGTCTACATTGCTCATGGGATTAGTATTGTATTAACTGCTGCGAAGAATGCTTGAGAGTTTAATAGTTAATTTATCTATACGGGTTTCAGATAAAATATATGCGCAGATCGGAGTGAGAAATAATTGTATGATTTTTATTACCTCTACTATAAATTAAGCGTGTATGGGGGAGTAGTAAGAAGTTTTGTTGCACTGAATGATGTGGATGTGTATTGATCAGTACATAATTTATTGTGTAATGATAAATGACAGACGTCTCAGAGATTGTGCTTTTGAAGTAGATAGTTTGATAGAGCAGTAGGATCACTCGTACTGAAGTTGCGGGAAGGGATGTGATTGTTTTGAGTTTTTATTGATTTATCTTTGGATAACATTTGCGTATGAGATGATTATAGCTTCATACTCACGGAATCAAGATTTCCGGCATCAGACTTTTTAAGTTTTATATCTCTCTTGATGCAAACACTATTATTAGTCGTCAGCAGACGACGTTACTCTTAATATTTTCGCCTCGTTTACCATCAGTAATTGGACTTCTCTCATGTAATACTCTGAAGAAGTGATTTCGCGTTTAGACTTAGGAGCAGGATGCGGCCGTGGGCCAGCTTCAAGTCAATTGTGCGCACACTACGTGGGCGAAGGCGATACCCGGTGCTCCTTTTATGCCCATTGTACATTCCTATGTTCAATGTGCTCATGTGGGGCCTGTGCCCCGCATGCCCTCTGTGTTTGACTGTAGTACTTGAGCTGCTCTGTGCTCTTGTGCCGCTGGGTGATGTCACGTTGTGCCCAGCTTGTGCCATAGCGGGCCACGGCGGGGCGGCACGCGTGCTCAATCTGTGCTGGCTGGGCTGATCGAGTCCTGTGTGACCACGCATGCCTCTGTGTCTGACTGGTATTACTGATGTGCTATGTGCTCATTGTGCCACCTTGTGGGCCACGCGTGCTGTCCTGTGCTGATCTGCTGATCGAGTCGAACTCACTGGGTCCACCGCCGGCCGGCGTGCGCGCTGCGGGCGCAGTGCTCAACCGGCCGTGGGTGCATGAGTAGTGATCGTGAGGAGAGAGAGCGAGTGTAGTGAGGGCGGCGGGTCCGAGCCACGGCGGGGAGGAGGATATGGAGTAGCGTATGAGCTGTTCTGGTTCTCCTCTCCCATTGGACAGTTAAACTTCAGCTTAGATAAGTGTGGAAGGTTGGACCTCTTGATGGAGCCTTCTGATTTGTTGAGTTATGGCAGGGCGCCGTTTTGCAGGACCCGCTTAAGGTATTTGGCTACAACTCCAGCAAACACCTGCAGCTAATCTGAAGGTGAGGGTATTTTTCACAAGGTGTCGGCGCACAACCACGCACGCCCGCACCGTCGAACCACATCACCCAGGCTACAACCATCCATTTCCTGTTTGCGCGGCACCACGGCGCTCCTGGCGTCCGTCCCGTACTCCACACGCTCACATGCAGTCGCGTCAACGCGGCCAGTAGGTGATGCGCTGGCCTTTCGCCGTCGGCGAGAAACGTCGGCTAGTGGGCAAGCGCCTCGGCGAAGAAAGCCGGCGGAGACCCCTCCCTGTTCCCGCCCCGCTTCCGGAAACTTCTACACCGCACGGAGCACGCCCCTCCCTGCTCGCGAAGGCAGCGCGCGCATGCTTTTTTCTGCGTCATTCCGATGGACTAGCCTGTGTGTCGGCAAGGGACGGCGATAGTGTAGTGAGGTGAGAGTTGTTCGGTTCGAGGCCCGCAGTGGATTGGCGCCACGATGTGATGAGGTTCTCTGCAACAACTCCGCTCTGGGAGAGTGGTAGATGGGTCTTCGAGTGCTGCATGGTAGTCTAATTTTTGGTTTATATTTAGGCTTGATCGGATTTAATCGGAGGGCTGGTTAGAGAATGAAGCTTCTCCAAAGATAGTTTTTTCATGGCTTCTCTCAAACAGTACCAGGCGAGCACTACCCGCCTTCCGGTGTAAAAACTTCACGTGCAGTAGCGGGGCCAATAAAAATATCATTTGATGTGACCGGGAATACATGAATGCAAATTAGTCAAGTCAATTGAGGTAGAGGTGGCACTAAACGTACATCCGTTTTGCCGCGGCGGCAGCGGCTCCGTAGTCTCGTTTGTTCACGGCGGGGTACTTGGGTTTAGAAATGCTGCAGTAGCCCCTTTTTTGGCCGGAACTCGCATCTGCCCCCCCCCACCCTCCCCCTCCTTTGTTTCTCGTGTGTTTATATTTCGCAGATGTTAAAAGCATGATGTTAGAATTGGGTATAATATATATATATAATACAGTATCCCATTAGTGCTGAGTAGGGCCGCCGCCGTTCCTATTGCAGGCGACGTGTGGGCGCCCTCCTTCCCTACACTCTTCTTACTATTGCTCTGCTTACCTTCTTCTCATTCTTTTCTCGTGACTCTGCTCTTTTGGTGCACTTTTGGAATCGAACTTGACATACAGTATCAGTCGTGTTTACTGGGCAGTATTTTCTGAACAGTCTTTCGGTGGTCTTAAGAAAAGTTTCCGTTACAGGATGTATGGTGATAGGAGAGTAAATGTTTCCGCAGTAGAGGGTCTTGGTGAAAGGAAAGGAATGGGAATCCTCAGTGATACCTATGTGTCGTGCTGCATGAGCTGGAGCACTGGGCCGTAGCCCATAGAAGAAATTGATGATTCGAAAGAGAAGAAGCCGGCCGCGAATTGCCGGTCCAGATGAGGCGGCACAATACATCTGGCTATTCGCTCATATTGATAGTCCGCTCGCATCACTCGTGGTCTGATGCCGTTATTGCTCAGTCTGATCTGGTGTAAGGGGTTTCAGTTAGATGACATAAATGGCACCGGAGTAATAGTGTCCAGCAGGTATCGATGATGGCATCGCCGTGCGAGTGTGAATAGTCTTAAATTTTTTCATTACTGATTGATACATTGAGTTAAGTAAATCGAATTCTCTGTCAAATACGAGTAAATTACCCTTCACTATCAGATTCACGTGCATAATCAAACTTATGATTTTTTGTTTAATGCATTTAGATGTTGTTCATGTTTATTCACCATCCGGGAAGGTTCGTAGCAGTCTATTGGAGGATACGTGCTCAGGTGATCAGATGGTGTAGGGTTAAATAGCGATATTTTCAAAGGCGAATCGGCGGCATCGATACCGCGAGAGGGAGCGCGCTGTCCTTTGGGGCGAACGATGGCACATGCCGTGCGCGGGAGATTCGGGGCTTCTGCGTCTGTTGAGGCTTTGGTGTTTTCCCTCGGCACTGGCATCGAAAGGTGAACTTTCAGGCAGATCAGACGCGCGAATATAGTAATGATTCCCCCGCGTAAACAAATAGAGGAATTCGTCGTTCGTGTGAAACGAGCTAGTGGGTGCGCGAAGGCCGACTGGGGCCTTGTTCTTAGCGCTCGTGTCGATTTCGTACGCCAGACGCTCCTCGCTCTCTCTGCTCTCGCACAGGTCGATTTTCCTCGCACCCGGCTCCCCGCACAACTAATCTGCTGCTTCTTCGCCCGCCCCTTACAGCCCTCCATTCCCCTTGCTTTCTCTCCTGCCCGCCTTTCTCTTTCCCGCCCCCTCGCCCCTTTCACCTCTGCACCCTACCATGCTCGTCCCTCCTCGCCCTGCCCTCTGCGCCGTCTCTCTCCTCCCCGTTCTATCCCCACACCGGCCCCATGACCCGCCAGCCGCTTCACCACATCCTCGGCCACGATCCCATCACCACAACTCAACTCCTTTCGGGCGCCTCCTCCCAAAAGTCAGCCCGTAACATCCGAACTGCGGATCCTCCACCCTTCGCCTACCGTTTTGTATCCTCGCTCTGCCTCCTCCTTTTGCGTTCCTACACCTTCCCGAGCAGTGTCTCAACACACCGTCTAGTCTGTCTCCTGCTTTTCGCCTCTCCAATTCTGCCTCTCTCATACTCCTACATTGCGCATCTCTGCATCCGTTTCTTTCGTTCTGAGACTTTCGCTTCCGCTCTCCACAATCTCGGAAGACGACCGACGCTCACTATAACGGCCCTGCGTTCTTCCATCCTCTTCGTTCCAGCGCTTTTTTCTAAAGAACAGAACTCGCGATTTCTCCGCTTGAACTCGGCGGCACTCGATCTCATTGTTCTCAGAACCTTTTAAACTCTCCGTCCCTCGCTCCCTCACCGTTCTCACTGTCTGTGTAAACCTTCCTCCTTTCACTCACTCCCAAAGTTTACTCTCGTCTCCATTTCCTGCCGGCGCATCTCGCTCTTACGTTTTTTTTAACATTCAGAGTAACTTTGTAAAAAATACAAGAAAGCAATGAAACCGTTTCCAATTGTAGACAAATGCAAATATCTTGTTCGTATTACAACTGCGCTTATCAACCGAATTCTTTAGTCTTGGGTTACTAACTATCGGCCTTGATAAATCATGTGCGTGGTATGCTGTATCCCATTCTTGCTGACGAATTCCACTTAGAACGACTTTCTTGATTTTCCTAATTGCAAAAATTTTTCTGCATTGTGTGTATTAAATAAATGGGTAAGATTTTGCATGTAAATTCAATAATATACCGTTTAATAATAAGTTATTACAACTTTATACGTCAAGGTTATTACGCCAAACGAGCTTCTCTTGAACTGGAGAAAGCTTCTTTCTCCGTCCCACTCCTTCCCTGCGCATCCACACCACCGCCTGCACGCTAGCGCGCGGCATCATATCCCCCGTTGAAAGCCTCCCTCCCCACTGCTTCCCCGGCCGTTACGGTCTGTTTCAAACAACTCGCATCTCTCTCACGGCCGTCCTCTTCCTCCCTTCATCGCGGCCCATTTCCTGTCCTCCTCACCTGCCCCCGCTCAATCTTCTTGCTAACTACTACCCCACTGGCCGCTCCCCTCTTCCCACTCTGGTCCCGTCTCCTAGCCACCTCCACGTCTCCTCTCAGCCCCTTCTCCGTCTCTTTACTTTCTTTCCTTACTTTTACATTTCCTTAATTTTACCATGCGCCAACATCCCACACTTCCTCGTTCAACGCAACGCACCAAGCTCACAGCACTAAATCTCAAACCTGCCCCTTTCCCGTCACACAAACGCGACCATTGTCACCCGCTCCGCCCCCGTTCCCGGCCCACCCGCCCCTCCCCGCCCGCCCTCGCTCTAACACCCTCCAGCTCTCGTTGCCGCTTCACCTCCGCATCGCCTCGCATCACCGCATCGTCTCCGTATCGTCCTGCAGTATCGCTTCGCCCCATGTGCTTCAGACCGGCGCTGGCCGCAGCAGTTCACGCAGGCGCTCCCCAAGGCATGTAGAGAGCCGCAGTTTATAAAAGCGAACGCTTTACCGCGCTAACGGGCGGCCGTAATGTTTTCCGTCAATTACCCTCGCACTGCTCTATGCAGGCTCAACGTGAACGCTTCCGCCCACGTAACCATGGCCCCGCGCCCCGTCCCCGCGCCCCGTCGCCTCCGTGCCCCTCGCTCACCGCGCAGGGGCCGTTGACCCTCCCGCCCCAATCAGACGCCCACATCACTCGACGCAGGCCAGCGAAATTCCCTATAGCCAATGCCCTCGCGCAGACCCTATTTATTTGATGAACAACGCTACTTGGTCCCCTCTGCCTGCCCCCGTCTCCTTTCTGCCCACCCGCCTACCTGGCCCCCCACCTACCTTGCTCACCCCCTACATGCCACCCACCCACCTACTTGCCCAGCTCTACCTACTGCCCACTCGCCTACCAGCCCATCCACCTACATGCCCACCTGCTTACCTGCCATCTGCCTACTCCTGCACTCCAATCTACTTATCCACCTACCAGTCCACACACCTCCTTGTCCGTCTTGCTCGCAAACAACAAGTTCACTGCAGTATCTCTCTCTAACCATTCCGTTCTTACTCGCACATATTTGAACATTTTGTCATGTTTCCAGCGTACTCGCCTGCGTATGCGCATATGTCTGCTTGCCGGTTGTCAATCAACTTGCCTCGCGTAGCCACAATCTTTAACTATTTGTTTTACGTCTTTTCTCCCATTTCGCCCATAAATCTTTGCTCCTCCGTCTGATGTTCGCAACTTTACACTAAACTACATCATAACCCAATACTCCAATTTTTTTTGACGGGGGTAGTTTCATTTCTTGTTCAAAATCTGTACAGCGAGCCGTCGACTGTCACAAAAGATCTATTGTGATTACTCACTTCCTTAATCAAGCTATTATCGCCGCATTGCGTGCGCCATGACCTGAATTATTAATACATCACATTTTCTGTTACTGCAGAGCTTTTCGTGTAATTGTACGTCATCTCCTGTGCTAGCAGCCTGCATGAAAGGCCATCATACAATTTCCTTGGCTTTCCCCTTCCATCGCTATACTCAAATCCTCACGTTTCCACGTTTTCTCCTCGTTTTAAACACGTTCAACCGGCAGCCTGTAATACTAAATTCCCTGTGACTCCTCTTCAATTTTCCAATTTCTCCATCGAGAGAGGTGACTCAGGGCATCAACTGAATGTCACTGCAGTCTTCTGAATCGAGTCCAGGAAGTGGTATGATTTTTGAACTAGGTACATAGCAGGTCG
This sequence comes from Gryllus bimaculatus, assembly GCA_017312745.1. NCBI lineage: Eukaryota > Metazoa > Arthropoda > Insecta > Orthoptera > Gryllidae > Gryllus > Gryllus bimaculatus. The sequence goes on along the minus strand of BOPP01000051.1, from coordinate 5,764,531 downwards.
AATTTAGTCGCACGGAGGAGGTGAATTAGAGACCTATTGCTCGATCGGTATTTTCCGTGGTTCTTCCGCATCACACCCGAGGACTGTCGGAGCAGATCCAGCAAACAAGCCACGGAGCGCGCCCGGATCTTTCCTTCCTATTCCTTGGTCCTATCCACACCCTTACATACACGCACTTCCAGCTTACATGCGGATACCATTACCACATGTCGTGACGAACCGGTCTGGGCTTAGGCTTGTCTCGGACTGGAGAAGTGGCTCGCAAGGTGGAGATACTCTAGTTGGGGAACCCGCGGCCGGGCGGTGTCGGCGCCGGATGTCTCCATACCGCGGGAGAAAGATCAACGCCACCTCCCGAAGAGAGAAAAACATGAAACTACAATTACGGAAATTACAACATGACCTCGTATAGTGACGTGTTCGTGAATCACTAATTATAATATTTAATCCAAATCTCGTTAACGGAGATCTTATAACATTTCGTACCTCCAGTCCATAACGTTACTTTACGTAGATTCGCTTGTCTGTTCCTGTCCGACTCAACGCGCGCTCACCTTGCGCCTGGCCTCGCGGGGTGGTGGGGGGCGTGGTTCTCCCGCCCAAGGGCCCGCCGCGTGGAGTTTAATTTTCGGCCGGCGCGCGTCCAAAACAAGGCGGCGCTGCCCCGGTCGTTAGCCGAAGTCATTTCGGCGCGCGGGAGGTCGCCGCCGGCGCGGCGGGCGCGCGGCCGTAACGCTTTGCCACGTCCATCGCCACGCGCGCAGCGCCGCTGCGGGCTCAGCGCAGCAAATTGCCGCTGTCTGCCACAGTGCGCGCGGCGATGGTGTACGGTTAGCGTATCAGACTGGTTGGCGGGTTCAAACCGATCGAAGCAGTGGATTTTTTACAGGCACTTGATTTTTCCTTCCTCCTTTCTAGCTAACTTCTCTCTTGGTCCTCCTCCTCTCCTCATTCGGAGGGAAGTAAAGCGGCTGTCCGTGTAGTAGATTTACTAGCATATAAAAGATCTCAAGACTAAGATGGCGCTTCTGAGCTAAATTCCAAATCGCCTGTTTCTCGCCCCAATGAAATACATCCTTTTCTATCAAGTTGGTGAAAGGAGCGTAACGACATTTGCCGTTTGTCAAGACGCAGGAGCCTCATGGCTGAGTCTGGCACGTGAAATAGGCATGTGATTCAATTCAATTCACAGTGATTCTGACCGGGAGGTCCTTGGGTGTCGAGTTCTGAGGGCGCCGTTATTTTGGACGCTTGCTAAAAGCCACGTCGGATTCAGGCGCTGCTGTAGGAGACGTTGTAGCGGACGGCTGCTCTGATTGGGTAGTTTTGCGTGGGTTTCTCTCATCCATTCTAAGCAGTGACGGCGCTGGAGTCATAACAAATGGGCACGGATTGCATTGATATTTCTTCTCTTCTAGTCTTCTCTCTTCTCTCCTCATCTAACTGGAGTACATTATCACTCGCGGCGGTGTACCTCAGAGGTCCGGTCGGAAGGTTACGGCGAAAAGAGCTTCTGGTCTCTAATGCTTCATTTATATGGAAATAGAATTCGAACAAGGAGTAGCTAACGGGTTCACCGTTCACTCAGCCATCGTCGTATGTATTAATGTGTACCTGTGTTGAATCCACTACAAAAGAAGACATTTACAGTAGTTATGAAATGATTGACAAGTGTCGGGAGTCCGCTAGAGAGTTTAGAGTTTAATCTCATCTGTGGCGGCGTTCCAAGGGGAGATATTGGGAGGAAGATATCCTTTCTGTACTTGACTCGCAGACTTGTGTCATCCCACCGCCGTCTGGATCTCACCATCCAGCGGGGAAGAGGAACATTGCCCTCCGTCCAGAAGTGCATTCACTCAAACACTGAAGGGGCCCATGACGATATGTTTTGCGGTGCGGTAACATAATAAAAGGCCCGTGCGCGCCATTATCAAAGCGGGGGGGGGTTTTTCCCCCCCGGCCCGCCTCTGATCCTGCCTGTGTCCTCTGCAGGCTGCTTCTGATTAGTCCGGGTTAAAACTTCTAAGGCGTAGGCATTCGGGGTGCAGACGTGTTGCGGTCTCCAGCCTAGGGACCGCACTCATGACAAATTCCTTGTTTGTTCGGGTGGCAGCGGGTCAGTCATGATGACGTTGGTAACACACGTTAAGTCCTTAAATATATTATTAGCAGATTTCAAAACTTAAATTTTTGTGGTGTTTTCATTAAATACGGTATCGTATGTTTATGCTTTCTTTAAGATCGCATTGGTATGTTACTTTTGCTTTACGTCACGAAAATAGTCCCTACTTCAAAAGTGAGTAGCTGAAGCAAAGGAATGATTAAAATACTTGCATCCAGACAATGAAATGAACAATGCACAATATTACAATGTTTTTCTCGCAGTGTGTGACTGGTAATCTCAACAATGCTGATGACCGGAGGGGACTTTCAATTCGCTGCATTCGCTGACTCACGCGCACTATGCTGACTCACTCATAGAGCAATCGCTTTTTCTTCGTAATCAATGACTAAAGCAATAAATTATTAGAAATTTTAATCAGAAATATAAGACCGACATAGAACACAACCGTGCGTAATAAATGAAAAAGGCTATTAAGGTGCGAGAGAGGATGCGGGTATGACAGAGAAAGTGCACATTTTTGCGCATGTGCTAGAAGGCGCTTTTTGGCAATTGATGAAGGCGCTGTTTGCATTGGAAAATACGTATTTCTAGTTAGTCTTAACACGTTTGTCTGTGAAGATTAATTTGCTGCAATTAATGTTTCATGACAACCACATATTCTTCTCCAAGAATCAATGTATTGTTTGATAATAAAAAGTAGTGGGGTTGAAAATATTTTAAACACAGCTTTTCATTAAAGATGTTTCTTCTCGAATATAATGATTCATTGCGTGTGAGGGTGGGGTGGGGAGGAGGGGCAGGACGAGCTGTCGTGTGGCAGACGCGGCCGTCGGGATCAGCCGCCACCGGTAAACAGGGCTCTAATGGAGACGCCGCGGATCGCCCCTGGCCGCCCGCCGCCGCTCCTCCGCCAGCGGACTCCGCACGCGCTCTGCGAGTGGGCCTCTGCGAAGCAGCTCAGGCGGAGGAAAAGAAAAAGAAAAGAAAGGCGAGTGGAATTAACTACATTATGGGCGGTGATTCAAACGGTTGTTGTGTGAAGGAAATTAGATTAACAGTCGTACACCAAATCCATGCTGGTACTCGGACAATCCCGCTGGAAAAGCCAGTTAACGGCGGATCTCACAATAAATTGCAATTAAATTCCAGAGACGATTTATTAAAAAATTAACAGTTCGTGTATTGAATAATATAACAGTCGTTTTCTCTAATTTGGTGTTAGAATATTTTTGTTTTTGAGATATGGCAAGGATATAAATATTTTGAATGCTTTTGGCACCTGCAGACGTCTCCGCAAGAACACAGATGGACTAGGCACATTTTTAGATGTACTATTTCAAATCCACTATGTTGTAGGGATTGAACAACTAGAATGTACATTTACAGCTACTAAAATAAAATTGCAAAGTTTTTCTAGGCAGCCCTGGCTTTAAGGGAGAGTCGAAGTTCTCGTGAAGCAAATTACGCATGGAGACAGTTCCGAATTTTTGTCAACAATCGATAACCGTTGGAACTATTCCTTAGGAAATGTTGCTTGTAATAACAGACCTGAAAACATGTAGCGGTAACTTTTTGCTTAAGGAAAAAACTTCGCAGGGATCCATCGATGACACCGACGGAGGTTAGCTCAGAGGCAGCAATGCCACTCTCTCTGCACGTACTCTCACGCTTTGGGTGATGAGATCACTAACGAGACTGACGATGATAGCAGTTGACGTAACCGTAAACACAAATCAAGTAATCAACCATCGTTGACTCCCCCGAGCTTCTCTCGCATAACTACCAGAATGTATTTGTACTTTATTACACGCATTCCAGATACATTTCACTTATGTATAATCTTTGGTGTTCTGTCAAACAAATTCGTACACCGGTCAGCTTTTTCCTGCGAAATGAAACCAGGAGCGATTTAATACTGGAATAGGTGGTACATGCTACGTTCAACGAATACCTCACCAATTGATTATAAAAAAATAACGACGTATCAAATGATAACAGTTTACAACACGGGTCCGGTGAAAGGGGACATTACGTAAAGTCAAAGATATAATTTTATGTATATCATAAAGAAGTTAATATCAAAATTCAATGCTCATTTAAATAAACGATAAACGTTTCAATGGAGCGTAAATGAATGGAATACAACACGCAACATCACACGCTACCATAACAACGTTCTTCATATTAGAAATTTACTGTTTCGACGAACTCAAAAGTGCAGTAAAGCTGAGTACAACCATCTCGAAGCAACTGTAGCAAAGATGAGCGTTTTATTATATGAGTAAATCAATATGTGTGGTGCAGTTGAACGTGTATGTTCTAATTATATTCATTTATTACTCCATTTGCACATTTTATTTTACACTAGCGATACTTATTTCAATATGACTATTTAAAAAAAATCACTCCTCAATGTTCATTTCTAGGAAGGTCAAAATCGCCATCATCCTTTTTATACACCCATCTCCATTAGTATATTACTATGTCAAACGTTTGACTAAGTCATCGCTGCAGTCAACTGTTTGCCAAGTGACGGAGCCAAATACATTTCCAAATATGTGTGTGAGTGTGTGTGTGTGTGTGTGTGAGAGAGAGAGAGAGAGAGAGAGAGAGAGAGAGAGAGAGGAGAGAATGGGAAAGGGATAAAAAGAGGGATTAAAAGAGAGAGAATAGTGAGAAAAAGTGGGCAAGAGAGAGAGAGAGAAAGTGAGAGAGAAAGAGAGGGAGAAAGAGAGAGGGAGAAAAAGAGAAAGAAAGGGAGGGAAAGAAGGAGAGGGAGAAAGAGAGAAAGTAAAAGAGAGAAAAGGGGATATAAACAGAGAGCAGGAGGGAGAGGAAGAAGGAGGGAGGAAAGAAAAAAAAGAGAGAATGAGAGACAAAGAGAAAGGAGAGGGATACAAAAAGAAAGAGAGAGATAAGACAGGGATATGAGAAAGAGAAAGTAAAAGAGAAGGAGAGAGAGAGGTAGAGAGAGAGGGAGGGAAGGAGAGAGCTTCTTCTCGCCGCCATTGCTAAGAGCGCGGGGCCGGGGCGTTGCGGACGCGGTGCTGCCTCCGAGCGGGGCGGGACGCGCTATTAACTCGGCAGAAGCTTATTAACCCGCGGGGCTTATCACGGACAGGCGGTCGCCATTGGCGCGGACGGCCGCCATCTTCGCGGACGCTCGTCGCTCGGCGATTGTTTGTTCCCCTCCCGCCGCCGGCAGAGGAAGAAGAAGCCGCCGGCGAGCACTGGCAATTTATTTCCTCCCGGACAAGGATCTCCTCTGCCAAATCCCCGTTTACGGCAGATTGCGCCTCCCCCCTCCTCCTTCTCCGCCCGCTCTTCGTATTCCTCGTCCGCCCCCTTCCCGTCCCTTTCGGGTCCCCTTCCGTCAGTCCCTCTTCGGGAAACGTCCAGCCTACTTGGTTGCTTAAGCTGTCGCTTTCTTCATCCTTCAGTTTTCTGTCATGCTAGTTTCGTTCCACTTCGGCAACCATCTAGCCTACTTTCTTGATCCATTTTGGACTCATTCCGATCATACATTTATCTATTCCATTATCTTTCCCTTCCCTTTCCAATCCTCGCCTGTCCCTTCTCTCTTTACTGCTATTACTTAACTCGTCTACTTCTCTTTACTTCTACTTCTTTTCCTTTCGTTTCCACTTTGTGGATTTTGATTATAATTTCTATCAAATCTTGACCCCACTACCTATATTTTTGCTTTTGTAGCCCATTGCTTCTTTTCTGACCTCATTCTCAAACACTCCTGTTTGGATCTCTGATCTTACGTCCGTCCGATTATGGCTCCCCTCTTACTATCTCTCATTTTTGGACCCCACCTAACCTCCCTATCTTGGGATACCAGCTCTTCCCCCACCCTATTAGGAAGTCCCATACCACCGTCTCTTTCTTCTCCGCTCTCCACGTCCTATCCCTATCGCCGTGGTGCGTCAGGCCTTTTCCTCTCCTCGCCGGACCTCGTTTATTCCGCTGCCGCTGCCCGTCCGACCCCGTCTTCCTTCCGCTCTCCGTTTCGGAAACCGCTGCCCGCGCTCCCCCTCCGCGCGAGCGGATACGAGAACATATTTTTAGGATGCACATCAAAGCGCAGTTTTATCGCGCCGCGCAGCCGCGGACAGCGCGCGCCTTTGTCGGGCTTACGCGCGGACAAAGCTGCCCCCCCCCGCGGCGCCGACGGCCGCTGGCCGCCACGCCCAGTGGACGGGGGCGGGGCGAGGGCGGTCGGGGATGGTGGCGTGGGCCGGAGGAAGGAGTGAAGGGACAGATGGACGAGGGGACAGGGAGAGGGCGATGGGGGATGTGAGCGATGACGGGTGGCTGGGTGGGGTGGCTGGGAGGAATGAGACGAGCGTGAGAGGAAGAGAGACGAGAAAGGGAGGGGGAAAGAGGGACGGGGAAAGAACGACGGGGGAATTTCAGCGACGGCGGGGGTTTGGGCGGGGACGGGAAAATGAGACGAAGGTCAGAGAAAGAGAGACGAGAACAAGGGGAGGGAAATGTTGAGGGGGAAAGAGGAACGGCAGATGTGGATCGGGATTGGAGATTGGGGATCGGGGGTGAGGTAGGTAAAGCGGAAGTTGGGTGATTACGTTATCTGCGCAGAAAACGCGACTGGCAAGTTACGGGATGAAGATGATACAGTGCTTTATTTATTGAGTTACGATAGCGATCGTGTGGAAGAGAAAAATGATATACTGTAGATTGTGTTGTCATTGTACAAAATATTAGAAAGATAATTTAAAATGTCATCACCATTAGACGAATTGGTAGCGTAATGAATTTTCTAGAACAAGTAAAAAATTCTTTATTTATCATAGTTTAAATGCATTATGCATCTTATATGCACATCCAATTGTAATAACTACAAGATTGGTACTATTTATTACATATTGCAAATCTAAATGTATGTTTTGGGCCTTGCATCACATCGTCGTTCAGCTCTGTCTACTTGCTAGATACGCTGGACGCCAGATATCCGGCGTAGCTGCGCCATAATATCATTTGAAAATGACGATTGCAAAAATAATATTTATTCTTCTCAATATTAGCATCAAACGCACTACACACGATAATATGACGGGAACATTTACAATGAATTAAATTGCAGTAAAAGATAGGGTAAAGAAATCTATGAATTAAAGATCAATGCCGAAATATGGAAAAAAATCCTGCAGAAGTCAGTAAGCTCTATTTTCACACAGTAATAGTTATTTTGTTCAAAGTAAATTCAAAGGGTAAATCCAGAAACATTTCTGTTCCATTAGTGTTATTAGTAATTTAGAATGGATGATGCACTAATGCACAATGGTGGATGCAGGATTCCTGACGATCTATAGTGGCTGATACCTGTGATCGCATTTCCACCCCAATAGAATTTGAAACTCCCACACAATTGCGCTTGAACAAGTTACGATAGTGATACGACGACGAGTACGGTGTCGACAGGCTGTGCGCGATCCGCACGTGAGCAGAACCACCGTGGCTCTGACAGAGGCGATTCGACCAGAGCGCGAGCGGCGGCCTCGGCCTGCGTCCGCCAGGCTGCGCTCGCGCCCTGCAAATCCGCGCCCCGATATCAGCGACTCGGCGCGCGCCGCCTCCGCTCCACGCAAGGCGGATCCGACAAGCCGAAGGCGCGGGATGCGGGGGTGGGCGAGGTTGGGGCGCCTGGGGCGGGGCGGCGAGAGGGCGGTTTGGTGGGGATGGGGGGTGGGGGCTAGGGACAGCCGGGCGGGGCGGGGAGCGGGGGTGGGCACAGGTGGTGGCGTGGCGCGGGAGCGGGGATCAGGGGCGCGTGGCGTGGGTTGTGATTAAGGAAGGGTGGGGCGGCGGACTAGAGGGTTCGGGGAGCGGAGCGGACTAGTGTGGGGAGCGGGGCGGTGGTGGGCTCGAGATCGTGGGGAGTGCTAGGTCGTAGTAGCTCTGAGTCTCACTGGGTGTGTCCGCTGGATCTAGGGCAGTGTATAATTGGCGCGAGAACAGGGGGCGAGTCGGGAGGGAGCAGCAATTGTTGGGAATGTAATGTAAAGCGCGTAAGGTGGGGGTTGAGGTAGTTGGTGCAGGAGGGCGCTGTATTCGTAGGCTGGAGACGGGTTTCTGGTGATGGGAGAGGGCGGAAGTGGGGTAAAAGGTTCCTGGTACAGGTGTTTAAACGACCATTTATACAGAGAAGGGAGTCTTGAAGGATCTAGGGGAGTGGAGAGTGGAGGTGGATTTGGGCGTAGACTGAGCGGGCAAGAGATTGGTCAGACGGAAGGGTGAAGGGTAGGGGTCGATATCACTCCGCGAACGGTAGCGTATAGGAAAGCGAGGGGTCAAGATGGCGGAGGAGTGTAGAGGGATTGGGTTGGGCAGTCGTTGGACTGGTGTTCTGAGGAGGGTGGGTAGCGTGGGAACAGTGCGCAAGTTGTCCCGTTAGGCGGCGAGTCACTCGCGTCGGCGGAGAACTCGCGAAAGAGCAGAGAGACAATGTCGCTTGGTATGGTAAAGCTGGCGGCACAAAGTGGCCGCGCGCGCTAGACCGTGTGCGGTCCCGCAGGCGTCGGGGCAGAAGGGTGCCGGGCGCGGTGAAGGGGGGGCCGGGGGGTCGGCGGTGGGGCGTGTGAGTGGCGCCGGAGGGACAAGGGGAGTGCGATGGAGAGCTCGGGGCGAGGTGGAAGTGGGAAGGTGGGGCTGCGGCGGTGGGGTTGGGCGAGGCTAGGGGGTGGGGGCAGAGCGGAAGGACTAAGACGTCGGCCAACCCCGCGCGAAGACGCGCAAAGGGGAGGTGCGATGGGAGCGGGGCTGAGGTGAGGTGGGTTGAGGGCGGTTGGGGTGGGGTGGGTGGCGCGAAGGCGGGAGGGGCGTGGAAGAAGATCGGCCAAACCCGCGCGGACAGCCAGGCGTTTAGGGGAGCGCAATCGGCGAGGGGGGACGGGCGATGAACACAGGACGGGTGGCGAGGCGTCGTCGGCTGGCAGCAGAGCCTCAGAGGGCTGCATCGGTTTGCAGGCCACTAGCTAACATGGCACCCTTACTCACTTTTCGTCCATTTATATAGAGGATGAAATTTGAAATAAAAATCATAGCCATAAGCGTAATATAATTATAATATAATTGTGGTTGTTTCCCCACTCGTTCTGACAAAATACGCCACTACATTTCTTAGGAATTTATAATTTTCCGTTTCTATTGTAGTGAATAGTACTCAGCTTCCGTAGAATTTTGTACTTTTACCTAACCATGCAGCCAGTTACGAATTTGTTTGTTCATTAACACGTGTCATTTGGGGTTTTAAAATATAGTTATTACATTAATGTACCTTTTAACATTGATCACACATTTTTGAATTAAAACATATAATTGTAATTACATTACAGATTCGTCGCTGCGTCATTAATTTTAACCAGTAAATTAACGTATCCCCTACACAATTTTGGTCTCTGTAGCAACGATCAGAATTCCAAAAGAAATTCTCATGTTCATGTACTGAGATAACCAACTGAATCTTTTTTCTCTAACTTTTGCCCTTTTTTCTACCCGTTACAGTAAAAAATAATAATAATCTTCGTACGTTAGAAAGAGTTGAGCTAATGAGTCAGTGATGTATGCATTGAGTCATTGTATTGATAATCCAGATGTTAGATTTGTATGAAACTAATTACGAGCATAAGTGTATCTACAGTGACAAGAAAGGCAATAAACTAATAAAAGTATATTACCCTCTTATCTATGTGTTAACTGTATATTGGTTGCCTATTTTTTATTCCATTTCCATATACTATATAGTTCTGATAAGTTAACGCGAAAGGCTTGCACCGAGTTTACTTTGATCTACTCGTATGAACAATATCTAGTTGGGAGGTAAACAAGTCTCGGCTATATGTAACTAAGATGAAATAAGCAATGTAAATTGTTACTTGGTCGTCGCGTTTCTCTTTATCACTCTGTGAAATACGAGAAGACCTACTTGCTCAGCTGGATTCAGTTTTTAGAATCATTAACTAGAGAATTCCAGTAATTATATTTTCTGATTTAATTTTTTCTTTTAGAGGAATTTGCCACCAAGAGATATGAAGTTCATTGTATTGATATCATATAAGATCTTTAGGTCAATCGTTTTTGCAATATAAGCTTTGAATTTATCAATTGATGCACAAAATAATCGACAAAGTTATTATTAGATCACACTTTATTAATTAGCACAAATTAATATTCGGCCGTATACATTATAATAACACTAAATTAAGGAATAACGTTTAAAAGAAAGTACTTTAATATAGAATCAAATATAATAAAATTCAAATATAGAAAACATAACGTTGAATAAATCAAAATTACCTGACTTGAAAGAAAGAGCTTAATGAAATATATGTTTGTATAAGCCACCACTCTCTCGAAACTACTACGACAGATTAAATAATCACAGTATGACTACTCGTGATTTCTCATATCAACCCCAACATTTGTCTTGTCCAAGATCGTCCTTGCCTCAGACTCTCTCTGGGCCTGACACCTTCGACTACTATCTGGGCGACTATTTGTAGAACGTGCAGCTTCAGCAGGGTGTGACGTATGTGAGGAAAAGCCGCAGGCGTGAGAAGGTGGCAGGATGCCGGGAGATAAGTAGCCATGCGTATATCGTCCGGATGGACAGTATAGCCGACTCGAGGGAAGCCGCGCTGGTGCACGTAGAGCTGGTTGCCGGCAGACGAGCGAGAGATGGATGGCGTATAGCGCGGGAGTCGAGAAGACTAGGAGGTGAGACCGGGCGGAGATAGGCAGTGGAGCAAGGGATAGTAGGGCGGCCAGGAAGCAGGGGGATGGGATCAACGGAGAGCCGAGGGAACGAGCGGAGCTGACCGCGATGATGGGTACGAGGGTATAGCGCGAGAGAGGGCACGTCCAGGGCGGCCGAGTGAAGCACGTCGACGGCCGTCGGCGGGGCGCTCGAGAGAGGACAGAACTTGCACCGAATTCGCAACAGTGAGGCGGTGAATATCGGAGGGATTGGGTCTGCGGGTGACGATGGCGGTAAGCAGGAGCGCGGTACGAGCGTAGGCGGGACGGGACGCAGAGGGAGGAGGCGGCAGGAGGATGAGCGGGGCGAGCGCATGCCTGGGCGACCGAGGAAGCGGGAGGAAGTAGGGGTGGGAAGCAGGGGAGGGAACGCGGCGAGTGGCGAAGCGGGCCGCAGCGACCTGTGCGGCACGCGCGGCGGGGAAGTCAACCCGGCCCGTGCTGGCAGATGGCAGGTGAGCGAGAAGTGGCGCCGCGAGGAACCGATGGGTGAGGCTGATGTGCCGAACGAAGGGAAGCGGCCGACGGTAAATGTATGGTGGCGTGGAACGCTAGGGGAGGGATAGCGTAGGGCAGGAAGGGGCCGAGGATGTGGGAGAGGGCTAGCACGGGAGGGAAAGTAGGGGTGGGAACGCTGCAGGGTGGCGAAGGCAGGGAAACGAGAGCGGTAGGAGGAGCTGCGGGATAGGGATCGAACAGGTGACGCCAGACGGGAGGCAGTGGGTAGCCTGGTATGTTTCGGTGCTAGCTCGGTGTAACGTGGTGGGGGGGAAGGGGAAGTGGGGAGGGAAGCGGGAAAGATGGGAAGTGGGGGAGTGAAGCGGGGAGGAAAGTGGTGGAGTGGATCATGGCAGGGACGAAAGAGCTGGAGTGAGGAGGGATAAGCACAGGGCGGTCATACCAAGCGGAGAGCTCGTGGCGCAGTCTCGTAGATGTGGCCGGAGGCAGCAGTGTGCGTATCCACAACCGGTTGGACGCGCGTGGTCTACGTGTATATAAAGTCAGGCGTCGGCCGACGCACGCCGTCGAGGGCAGCATAGGAGTCGAGACAATAGATCGTCCGCTTTCTCAACTATACAATTTAAGGTATTTGTCGGGTCGGTTGTTTATCTAATTTTATGGATGCGCGCTGAGGTCAGAGAGTGAACGGCGGGCCCTTTTGACGAGGGGCGCCGCTCGATCCCCACCTTTCTGAAGTTGTCAGTTGGCAGTCGGCGTGTGATGCCCTTTGTCCAGTCAGAGGCTCGTAGCCGCGCACTCTGAGGCAAATGGCGTGCTACAGATCCCTGCAAAATCACGCGGATAGAAAAATATTGGGCTATCGAGACGCATACTCTACCATCGGAATGTCGTGTTTGCTAGCTTAGCGTGCTATGCTTGTTTCGGTCGAATGCTTTTTATCAAACATGCTGCATTTCGGCATCATGAGAACATTCTATATTAAGTCTACTCAGTGTTTGAATCTTAATGCTTATTCTATTCAGCTTATACGAGGGATCGAATATATTAGGCGCGGTAGAAACATCAACTCGATTCCAAATCTCAAGGTTAGAATTAATTTTCAGGATCTATTTTACTCTGTGATTGCCTCGAAGCTGATCAACCATGACGGTATTGTCTCTGAGTTGTCGTCCCCAGGGTGGCCTGAAATCTTGGTGTGCTATTGGGAGGCCTAACCCTTTCGCCAGTTTTCCTGTTCACATTTTTTTGATTCTAATAAACACTCGTGATTACATGTATTGAAATGCTTTGTTAAATTTGTAATATTACTTAAGATTATATATTGCAGTGTTATGTATCACATTAGAACTGGACATTTTACATAAACTTTTTCTATCATATCGATATTAATTTTTAAAACGAAGAGATACTTTAATCATCGGGACCCTTTTTTGCGCGATAGTTTAATCATTACAATACGAAAAGCTTTGGTGAGATCTATCGAAGTACTTGATGATAGAATGTATTTGTTATAGATTATGTGTCTCATCATCTTTGTTTTGCTTGCATCAGTACTGTTTCATGGTTGTACTTTAAACGAAAAAAAATAAAGCTGCTGGTAATTTGAATTAAGAGGGCACGAGATATCAACTCCTGCGTGTTCTCAATTGTGCTCATAGCGAGAGCTCTACAATGCTCTGTTACTCCGTCACATCAAGTTCTAAACGGCAACCAGGAGCGTGTGTGGTGGTCCTTGACTTTCGAAAACTGAATTTGTGAACCTACCTACAATGTTGGCTCTGGCAGGAGAGACCTTTTCTCTTGACAGGTATTCGCCCGATATATTTCAATTTTTCTCATTCAATCATGGGATCAGCCGGGCCGCGCATAGAAAACGCTCCAGTCACGTGTGGTGCAGAGTAGTGATAGAATCGTAGAAGTATCATTTGATTATATGGAAATAAAAGTGGACGCCTTGTGAATTTACACAATATGTATTGCAAATACTACTTGAATACTAGAACAAGCACGAACGAAAAAGCAAAAGGACATGAGTCTCGGAATAGCTATATGTATGCGCGCTATTGACATGTATCAAGCACATGATGCCCCAGAGATCCAGTAAGAGTGATAGCTATTTGGGTACGTTACATAACAAGAAACAACAGTTTTCGCGATGATGCTGACGGTTGCTATGTAGATGGCAACCGGGGTGATTTGAGACGATGGTAGGCTGCTAGTGTGGTTTTCACCTAACATGTACGAGATATGTGACAAAGTGCAGACAAACAGAATCACAGATAGGTCAATAAATGTCAGTGTAGGTGACATTCTTCGTAGCAACAATGCACTGTAATCATATCAGTGACAAGGTTTTACTTCGCACACGCAAGGATCAATATCAGAACGTGGTAAGTAGATTCCAACATCAAAGGAGACAAATGTGATTAGTGCGGTAAACTGCAAATCATGTAAGTCTCAAAGATAGATTGTACGATTGAGTCCTCTTAAACGCTATCATTGTACAGCAAATGTCGCAATGATGAATAGAGCCAATAGACACCAGCACAGAATGGAGAAGAGTGATTACAAGAGAGCGCAATCTGGTGTTGTGATCCAAGTGAGTGTTGTATCTCTTCATCCTTTAATACCTACGAATAATTAGATGTACTAATGGGCGGATGTTTATGATCGACAGTACCATGACACGGAGATAAAGTTGGCGGTGATTGTGGGGTTTCTCACTAAGCAATTTGAAACATTTAGAACCAGTACTGCGGAATAGTGTACTTTATGTACGAAAAGGTCAAGAACTCAATCGTAGGCCGGAATAGTCTATGCGTTTAGATGATGTTGCTGGCAGAGAGTCGCGGGTACACCGGCAACGCTGGGCGATTTGAAGGGCGCTGCAACCGCCGCCCAACGAACAAGAGCCCAAGCGGGATGAAGTCGGCGGTCTGCGCTCTGTGCGTAGTGGGCTTCGAACGCGGGCTTCATGGCATTATCTTCATTTTAAGCATCATTTGCGGCGCTTGTTTTGCAGAAGTTGTTTTTTTTTTTTCATGTTGGCGAACATCACTCTGATCTCACCATAGTTCCCGAATACGTAAAAACGGAAGTCGCCGTTAATGATGTCAGCGCGCATTGAGGTACTGTTTGCTCGGCTACCTTCGTGAGAACGTTGTCCGACCAGGTCGCCGGATAGACCGCGGCTACGCGATGAACTGGTTTGGCTATTATTTTACTGCCGCCTCTCATGTTCCCTTGTAGCGCGCGTGCGGTTTTGTTCGCAGAGACACGGTCGTAAATAATTAATAAAAAGACAGTAACTCCATAATGCTAGAGTGATCGCTGTCATTTGTCTCTTTGACGGCAACAAGTGCCAGTCAGCGCACGAGTTCTTTAACCAGGCAGTTACTAACGGAAGAAAGAAGAATCTTCCGGCACTGAGTAAAACAAGGGTAGGAGGTCATTACAAAAATCACCAAAATAAAAATCTAAAATTCTTTTGTTAAATTAAATATACAAATGACAATAGATGTGTTCTTGAAGACATAAAGTTCATTAGAAAATTAAGTGGAAAATAAAACTGTGATATTCTCTAGGAAATACGTATCGCTTGTGTGTGTCTACAGTATGGGCATCTTTCCAACTATGGGAGCGGCTGTCGGTCCTGGAATATCGCGGGACAAGTGTCGAAATTTTTTGTCATGCTCTTTATGCTCTTATAGATTCCCATACGCGCGACGATTGCAATATGCAATCGATGCATTTTTGTAGACTGCGCAGACCTGACGCGATTCGGTTCCTGAAAATAGTTTTTTTGCTGAAGACTTGCCTTTATATGTCATTTCCCTCGTCGCTCAAACAATGGACTGCTCCATATACAACGGAAGAAGGACGCATTGACGCAAAGTACTTCGTTTACACGGGCCAGTCCTCTTTCATACATATGTTTCCCAAAATGCTGGTAGTCTCCTGTTTGCCAGTGGGATAAGATGTAAATCTTGCCATATGTGTAACCACTTCAAATCTGTTCTACAGTAAATATAGCCGCTGTCAGGAAATTAATTTTGCTAA
>BOPP01000051.1:5725751-5749079 GCA_017312745.1 Gryllus bimaculatus | reverse complement strand
GTGGGGCGATGGTGGGCCGGGGCGGGGCGCAGGAGATGGCGGCGCTTGGGTGGGGCGGCGCAGAGGGCGGTTTGTGATGGGTGGGGGCTAGGACAGCCGGCGGGGCGGGAGCGGGGTGGGCACAGGTGGTCGTGCGAGGGGTCGGGCGCGGCGGGTGTGATTACAGGAGGGCGGGGCGGACGCTAAGGTCGGAGCGACGGTGGTGGGGAGCGGGGCGGGTGATGTGGGCTCGAGAGTGCGGTGGGCTAGGCGAGGTAGCTCGAGTCTCAGCTCGGGTGTGCCGCTCGATTGGCGGAAGCGCGAGCGGGGGCGAGCGGGGAGGACAGCAATTGTTGGGGTAGAAAGCCGTAAGGTGGGGGTGAGGTGTGGTGCGGAGGGCGGCTGATTCGAGGCTGGAGACGGGTTTCTGGTGATGGGAGAGGGCGGAAGTGGGGTAAAAGGTTCTGGTACAGGGTTAACGACTATGAAGGGTCTGAAATCTAGGGGAGTGGAGAGTGGAGGTGGATGGCGCGTAGACATGACAGCAAGAGAGGTCAGACGGAGGTGAGCGTAGGGGTACGATCACTCCGAACGTAGCGTATAGGTAAGCGACGGGGTCAGTGGCGGAGGATGTAGAGGTGGGTTGGGCAGCGTTGACGGTGTTTGAGGAGGGTGGGGCATGGAACAGAGCTGCGGCAATTGCCGTTGGCGGCGAGACCGCGTCGGCGACGGAAAAGCGCAAGGCAATCGCTGGAAAGCAGCAGGAGAAATGGGTCCTTGTATGCGCGGCGCACAAATGGCCGCGACCGAGACGTGCGGTCCGCGCAGGCGCGGGCAGAGGGGCGGGCGCGGATAGGTGGGCCGGTGGGAGCGTGCGGTGGGTGGGTCGCGCGGAGGGTAGCTAAGGGGAGTGCGATGGGAGCACTCGGGCTGAGGTGAAGTGGGAAGGGAGGGGCGTGCGGGGTGGGGTGGGCGAGGTAGGGGGTGGGGGGCAGAGGAAGGACAAGGTCGCCAACCCCGCGCGGAAGACGCGCAAAGGGGAGGTGCGATGGGAGCGGCGAGGTGAGGTGGGTGTGGAGGCGTGGGTGGGTGGGCGCAGTGCGTAGACGGGAGGGCGTGGAGGGAGATCGCCAACCCGCGCGGACAGCCAGGCGGTTTTAGGGGAGCGCAATTCGGCAGAGGGGGGACGGGCGATAAAACAACGGGGTGGCGAGGCGCGTCGGCTGGCAGCAGAGCTCAGAGGGTGCATCGGTCTTGCAGGCCACTAGCTCAACGATGGCAGCCTTACTCATTTTCGTCCTTATATAGAGGATGAAATTTGAAATTAAAAATCATAGCCATATAGCGTTAATATAATTATAATATAATTGTGGTTGTTTCCCGCTCGTTCTGACAAAAACGCCATACATTTCTTATGAAAGTATAATTTTCCGTTTCTATTGTAGGATATAGTACTCAGTTCCCGTAGAATTTTTACTTTTACTAACCATGCAGCCAGTTATGAATTTGTTTTTCATTACAGTGTCATTTGGGGTTTAGAAATATAGGTACTTACATTAATGTCCTTTTACATTGATCAACATTTTTGAATTAAAACATATAATGTAATTACACTTACAGAATTCGTCGCTGCTTCATTAATTTTAACCAGTAAATTCAAACGTATCCCACTAACACATTTTGTCTCTGTAGCAACGCATTCAAATTCACAAAGAAAATTCTCCAGTTCATGTACGAGATAACCAATGAATTCTTTTTTCTTCTAACTATTTGCCTTTTTTCTCACCGTTCAGTAAAAATAAAAATAATCTTGCGTTGAAAGAGCTTGAGCGTAAAACGAGTTCATGATTGTGTGCATTTAGTCATTTATGATAATCACGAATGTTAGTTTGTATGAAACTAATTACGAGATAAGTGTATCTAAGTGACAAGAAAGGAATAAAATCAAAGACCTCTAAAGAATTTTTATTACATTGTCGAAAGAGAAAGTTGCCTCTCGTGATACAGTGAGAACAATCTCGGCTATTGCTGTAACTGTCAATACGCGCTCCGCTCAAGTGACTGCCTGAAATTTACTGGTGTTTTCTGATTTTACATTTTTGGAAGCCACAAGTGTGAAATTGTCTGTATTGTAATATATTAGCAATTTTTGCCAAATAGAAATTAATGCAAAAATAAATTATTATGGACCTTATTATAATAAAAAAATATGCATTAATTATAATATGGACGTTTAAAGGAATAAGTACTTTATGAAATAATTCAAATATTGAAAACAAACGTTATCTAATTCCTGCTTGTTAAGTAAAAAAGCCTTAATAAATTTTTGTACCTCCACTTAATCATTAAATGACATCACTCATCAACCACATTTCGTCCGTCCGTTGTCTGCTACCTTCGCCTCGGATCGGTTCTGAGAACGTGCAACTCCACCAAGGGGCATGTCGGACAGCGGCGGGTGGAAGCTGAGAGGGAAGCGGGAGAAGTAGCGGAAGGAAGTAGGCGAGGGAAGCGGGGAGAGAGTGGTCTGGAGGGAGAGAAGAGGTGGAAGTCGGGAGTGATCGCGGGAGCGGAAGCGTGGGGGAAGTAGGCGGGAGCAGGGGATGGAAGCGGAGAGGAAGCGGGCGAGCGACTTGTGGGCGAGAGGAACGGGTAGGGAAGTAGGGCGCGGAAGCAGGGGAGGGAAGGGAGAGGGAAGCGGGCGAGCTGATGTGGGACTGAGGAAGTCGGGGAGGGAAGTAGGGCGGAAGCAGGGGACGGAAACGGGGAAGGGAAACGGAAAGGGAACAGGGAGAGGGAAGTGGGGAGGGAAGCGGGAGATGGAAGTGGGGGAGGGAAGCGGGGAGGAAAGTGGAGGATGGATATGAGGGGAAGCGGGGGAGGGAAGCAAGGACGGTTACTAGCGGGGCCGTGCGCGCGTCTTCGAAGTGGGGCGGAGGCAGCAGTGAGCTTCCCCGTGGAGGCGTGGTCACGTGGGTAACCGTCGCGTCGGCGACGCGCGGGGGCGGCTGGGCGAACAGACGCCGCTTCCAACTACACTTGCGGTCTGTTTATTAAATCCGCTGGCGGCGGACCGGGCCCTTTTGTGCGCCGCCCTTCGCCCACCTGACGGCGGAGGCGTGGCGGGGATGCCCTTTCAGTCGCTCGTCGCCGTCCACGGCGGCCATCACACGAAAATGGTATCGCATCCCATCGGAACGTGTTGCAGCTGGCCGTGCTTGCCTCTCGTCGACTTTTTTAAACATCGACATTTCGGCACAGAAACATCTATATTAATACATCGTTGTTTTGCTTTGCATTTTTACTTCAGATCGATATATTGGGGTAGAAACATCAATTATTCCAAAAAAATCTCAAGGTTAAATTAAATTTTCAGGATCTACTTTATTTGTGGATTGCTCGCAATCAACTGACGTAATTGTCTCTGTTGTCGATCCCCAGGTGGCCCGAAGACTTTGCTATTGGCACCCTTTCGCCAGTTTTGTTACATTTTTTTGATTTTAAACATCGTGATTACCGTTAAATTGCTTAATTGTAATTACTTTAAGTTAATATTGAGGTGTTATGTATCACATTAGAACCTGGACATATTATAAACTTTTTCATCATATTTAAAACATTGCTACTTTAATCATCGACCCTTTTTGTCGATGTTTTCATCAACATCGAAAAGCTTTTGGTGAGGTATCGAAGTACTGATGTATAGATGTTTTACTAAAATTTGCCATCACTTGTTGCTGCACTGTGTCATGGTTGTCTTTAAACGAAAAAAAATAAAGCATTGATTGAATTAAGGGGCACGTCAACTCCTGCGGTCATGTGTCTCGTTAGCGAAGTACATGCCGTACCGGGCGGTGGTGGTGTTCCTGACCCACTGAATTTGTGAACCTACCTACATGTTGGCTCCTGAGGGAAACTCTTTCCCTTACAGGTATCTCCCTCAATGGGGCGCCGCCGCATAGACGCTCCAGTCACGTGTGGTGGAGTAGTGAACGTATGTGTAAATTGATAGGATGAAGTGGCCTTGTGATATGCCATGGCAAATATATTGAACGAACAAACGAACGAAAAAGAAAGGACATAGTCTCGGTAGCATATGAGCGCGCATGACTTGTGACAGAATGATGCCAACGAGTCCGAAGTGATAGCTTTGTCGTTTCAACAAGAAAAACGTTTTCGCGATGAGGACGGTTGTAGTGATGGCGCGGGGGATTGAGACGATGGTAGAATGTAGAGTGGTTTCCCTAACATAGAGATAGGACAAGTGCAGACAACGAACACAGTGGTCATAATCACGTGGTGCACGAGACGATCTTGTTATGTGACAGTTTCTCCAACAATCAGAACGGGTAAGTAGATCCACCAAGAACAAGTGATGGCGCAAAACATGAAGCAAATGTTAGTTGGGATTGTTCTTCTATCATACAGAATGCATAATTAGAGCCAATGACACCAGAGCTGATGGCGAGGAGAATGAGGCAATCGTGGGATATGATTGTTCCTCTCTTAATAACAACGAATAATTAGAGCCAATGGGGGAGTTTATGTCGCGGTACATGACACGATCGTGTGTGATGTGAAGGTTTCTCTAACACACCGAACGCGGAAGTACTGGCAGACCCAACGAGGCCGGTGCTCGTGATGAGTGCTGGCGCGGCGGTACACGGCACCTGGGCGATTTGAAGGGCGTCTGCACCGCCGCCAACGAACAAGAGCCGCGGGATGAAGTCGACGGCTGCGCTGGCGATTGCTCGCGCGTGGCTTCTGGCATTTCTCATTTCGCAGCGGCGCTTTTATTGCGAAGCACCGGCGAAACTGATCCAATAGTTCCGAGAGCGCGTAATGACGTCAGCGCTTTGAGGTCTGTTGTTCGGCTCGGAGAAACGTTCGCCGGTCGCCGGATAGCGCTACGCGAGACTTTCGCTATTTTTCCGCCTCTCATTTCCCTTTTGCGCGCGTGCGGTTTTGTTCGCAGAGACACGAGAGGATCGCTGCAATTTGCTCTTTGACGCACACGTGCAACGCCGAGCGATTCTTCCTGGGAGTCTTCAGAAAGAAGATCTTCCGGCTTGAGTAACAAGGGTAGGAGGTCATTAAAAAAATCACAAAAATAGAAAATTAAAATTTTTGTAAATTTAATATTGACAAATGACAATAGATGTGTTTGAAGACATAAGTTCATTAGAAAATTAGTGGAAAATAAAACTGTGAATATTCTCTAGATAATACGTATCGCTTGCCCTCACGTGGGCATCTTACAACTATGGGAGGGCTGTCGTCTGGAATATCGCGGACAAGTGTCGAAATTTTTTGTCATCCTTTATGTTAAGCATCAGGGAGTTGCAATATGACGATGTTTGTAGCTCGGCTGCCCTGAGAGTTGGTTACCGTGGTGTGCCTTGTCATTTCCTGGCAAATGGAACTGCTCCATATACAAACGGAAGAAGGACCTTAGGCAATCTTCGTTTACACGGGCCAGTCTCTTCATACATATGTTCCCAAATCGGTTTTGTTGCCGTGGGAAAGTGATTTGCCATATGTTACCCTTCAAATCTGTTCTACACAGTAAAATAGCCGCTGTCAGGAATTAATTTTGCTAATGATAACAAGAAAAAGAAAGGAAGAAGAAGACGAAGAAGAAGAAGACAAAAAAGACGAGGGAAGAATAAGATGAAGAAAAAATATGATACTACATAATATAAAATGTTGAAAGTTTTAAAATAAAGTTCATAATTATTCAGCGAAAAAAGTAAAAAGGTTTCTGTCTCGTACAAAATACTGTTACGTAAACAACGTGTTATATTTCAAATATAAACTGAATCTTCCGGATAACCTAAACCGAACATTAAATCTCCAAATGACAAAATTATGCATTATATTCAATATCCCTGGATGTTTCGAGAGAACAAATAAGAAGTAAATAGGAAGTCTGCTGGTCACGTTGAAAGACGAAGAGATGTGTGTATTACAAGAGTAAGATAAAGAAAAGACAAAAGAGAATATACAAATAATATAAAAAGAAGAGTAAGAATAAGAGGAAGTTCAAGAAGAAAAATAAGGCAATTCATATATTAGTGAAAATCCTTGATTCTTGAAATGTCCTATAACATCACAGTAAGCCCTCATTGCCGGGTCATACCCACACTTTTCTCCCGCCTTCCCGTGCCACAGACCCAGGCCCAGACCCCAAGCGCACGTACTTCCCGTTGGTTCGCGTGCGTACATCGCTGGGGGCTCTTCTGATAGCGCGCATTCAACGCCCGCCCACGGAATAAATAAAGCCGGCCGCAAAAAAGCGCGCGGCGGCCGCTGGCTGGCGCAGGCTTCTTTCGGCCGAGCGCCGCTCATCGCAATAGGGCCGGAGGGGGGGCGGGGGTGACGCGTGTATCGGAGTGATGGATGGAGGCAGTGCGCCCTCATTCTTCCGCCCGCGTCCCTTCGCTCTTTGGCCTCAGCGGGCGCCGCACTTCATCCGTTCGCCCTCCGTTCCGCCATGGCGCTCCGACTTTTTGCGCGACCCGCCCGCCCGCACGCCCACGCGCTCCAGCTATAACTCAACCGCCCCGCGCTTGTGTTTTAGCGGTTGTTTTGAGCCGCGGGCGCTCTGCGCAGCCGTCTTAGGGAGGACGATGATCCCTGATCCGAAGAAAACCAAGACTTCGTTCTTTAAAGATATATTTCAATACACTTAGAAATTACAATATTAACAATAATAATATTATTACGATGATTATTTTAACAATACGCAACTACAACATACAAGTTATCTCGGATTTCAAGATATAAACAAAAGGTTCGACCATAAAATGGCAGTCTCGCCACCGCTGCAGAGAAGACTTTATGGATGAGAGTTCATGGTTCGAGAGTTCGTGGCCAGCATTAAGAGTCTGCATCAAGAGGATATCGAAAAATAACAGAATAACTGATTTTAAAAAACTTGGGAAAATGTATAATGATAATGCAACGCCAGATTATATGCATTATACCTTCAATTTTTATGCTTTCCCAATAGGGAAAGGTTAAAAGTTTTAATTCACGTATTGCCCATCTCACACATAGAAAATCCAGTACGAGTATTACAAAACGAATATTTCATTTTTCCGTGCATTCATATTTTCACAGTAACCTACGTACTATTTGGTGGACAGAAAAACCCGCCCGCTCTCGCCTCCCAGCATGGAGGGGAGGCGAAACAAGGAGAGGGACGCCTCCGCAAGGACTGGTGAGGCCGACGCGGTGCCAGAGGCCACTGGAGGAGGGGGGGGGGGCGGCGAAAAGGCCTTGAGGGCAAGCGCCGCGCGTCTGACGACGACTGAGTCCGCTTCCAAAAAACGGACGAGCGGAGAAGCGCAGGTGCGCTTCTTTGGTTGCGCAGCGCCGTGGCAGCTGCGATGGCTGGGGTGGAGCCAATGCTCAAGCGATGAGCGTTCGTGGAGTCGCAGGCAGCCCCACAGCTGAGTCTTTCATTTCATCTTCATTTTCACTACCTCACTACCTCTGTTCCTCTTCTGGTCTGGCGTATCCTACGACGTGAAGCATATGCCCAGCGGTGTAATTCACTAACCTCATCGTTTCACTCGACAATCCGGTCATCTCAATCCAGTAGCCTCTTGCGGGTGTCGTTTACGCTGTACCCGTCGCTCGCATTACGTCAAGCCACCCACCTCGCCGAAAGGTCTTTGCGGTCAACACCGTCCCTACCAGCCCGAGCCACTACTCTTCAAGGTCTCAACTTTTATGTTCCACGCAATCAGCGTGCCACATCCTCCGGTGTTATTCATTGTCTCCACTTGTTCCTCATTGTCTCGGGCTGTCTCCGGCTGTGCCCGGATGACCACAGCTCTTCCCGGCAGACCCAGAATGTCCTCAAGCATCTCCCAGCCGTCCCCAGCTCTCCCTCGCTGTCACAGAACGTCCCTTACTGTCCACGGCCGTTCCGGGCTATCCCCTGCTGTCCCTGACCGTCCCCAGTCATCTCCGGAAGTCCTCCACCGTCCCCAGCTGTCACCGAGCGTCCACGGCTGTCCCCCGTCATCCCCGTCCCATCCCCAGCCGTCCCAGACGAACCCTGGCTGCCCCAGCCGTCCCCGACCGTCCTCGACCTCTCGCCGCAGATGAAGTCGGGCGGAGTCAATCGCGCGGGCGCTGGCGGTGACGCGAAGAGTCTCCATCAGGGCGGCCATCTCGCGCGGGCGTGCCCGGCCGCAAAACACCCGGCCGGCGATCCATCAGCTCCAGACGGTCCCCGCGCCGACCGCGTCGCTCGCACCTTCCCCGGGGCAAGGGCCTCTCGTGGCGCCAACACTCCTCGCCACCCCGCCTCCCCTCGGCCTCCGCCCCGCCCCGCCCCGCCGCCGCGTCAGTGCCCCGCATTTGCCACCCTCACTCTCGACATCACCATCGCTCCCACTACTACCCCAAATCCTCTCCGGCTCTCACACTCTCCACAAGCATCGTTTTCCCAACCCTTCTCCACCCAGTCGGGAGATTAGAGCATGTCCCGGATGTGGCGGTGCCCCGCTAGAGGGAAATACCTGGTTGGGGAAACCCCGCTAACCGACGGTAGGTCGGCGCCGGATCTCGCGATACAGCGGGGAGAGGCCACCGCCACAACTCGCGATGAAAACATTTACTACACTTACGGGGACAATGACCTTATTAGTTGGCGCGCTCGGATTCACTAACAATAGATCATTCAATCCTCATCCATTCCCATTTACCGGCTCTACCTCTGAACTCTTTCCACGTTCTCCGACCGTTCCAAGAACTATAACCACCCCAACCCCTCCATCTCCCTCACTTACACTCATCTCACCTTCTCTACCTTCACATCTCCGTTCCCCCCCACCGACATTCTACCCTGGCTCCCGTTCCAATCAACCCTGCTTCCTTCCTTCCCGCAACCGATGTTGTTTTCCTCTCGTTGCCAACATCATCCTCTCGCCCCACACTGCGACGGCCCTCCAGGCTTCACAACGCCCTTGCGGCTCTCACCGCCCAGTCCGGTTCCTCCGCCTGCGCTCGCCTCCGCTGACCCAGCGCCGCCCTCGACGAGTTGAGGGCGCCTCGTAATTAGAAGGACACAAGGCGCCTAATAACGTGCGATGTTCGAACGTTACATCTTCCTTTCGGAAAAGCAGAATTTACTGATGCGGTGCAAGCATTGACAAGCCCATTTCGTAATTAGCACTCCCGTGTACAGAAATCAGTAATTGTCAGCAAATAATTTTACAGATAATATAGTTTCTCTACTACTCCTTAGTCGATATAGGACCCAGGGTGTATAAAGAACCGAATAAAATTCAATGTAAGAACTATTTAATTTTATATTTATAAACGTTTTATAATTATAATTTTTCTTGATCTGAAGTATCTGTTGCTTCTTCTTTGTTTTATTAAACTTATTATTTACTAAATTCTTTTAATTGTTTCTATCGGTGTCAAATGTTTAACACTAATTTTTATAAGTTAATTCTGTGCTACATAGATCATGTTTTAATTCCCTACTAACGTACATAATAATTGTGTAGCAAATTTACACCGATTCATATATCCCTCAAATGTGCGCATGCTCAGTGTTTCGGTGGCAGAAGGTGTAGTAATTTGAAACTTACACCACTTCAAAATTAAGAGAATCAACATTTTAAGTAGTTATTAAAAGACAAGTTTAAATACAATAACGTCTGCATCCAATTTCACATGCAAATTTTGAAATTTCTCACCACTATATTTCACTTTGTGCACTGTTTAAGTTGAGAACGAATGTATAATACATTTATGACCAACATTTAATGAATCTTAAAGGCGATATTTTTATTTTTTTAAAGAAAGCAGCACGTTTTAATTCTGCCACTTCTCTCGCATCCCCATTTTTTAATGTTTCGTTCGCTCATCGCTTTGAGCGCCTGGTGACACGTCCCGCCAACTCCCGCTCGTGCACGCGCTGTTTGGCGAATCGCCTGGCCCGCTTGGCGCAGCATTTCCATTTGCGAGGGCGACTATGTGCAGCTGCCACGGGCCTCGTTGACGCGAGTGGCGGAGGTGATGCAGTCCGCCCACACAAAAGCCAGTTTCTCGAGTGACCCGACCCGTTCGGACTCAGCATCAGCATTATTCTCCCGATGAGCGCCCCACTCTGCAGAGTATTCGGTTTGCTCGCCCAAATGGATTGCAATAGTTAAGTGACGAGTTTATGAAGGTTTTCTCGGGAAACGGTTTTAAACTTTAATGTAAATCTTCCGCTGGTTGCGTTGTTTCCAATCGAATCAATGGTTCTCTGTTCTGTTTCTTCAGAGAGAGAATACACTTTTTTTAACATGCATTTCTTCATTATTTTCTAAAATTCATTTCTATTTTTTTTCAATAGCAATCGTTACAACAAAATGTAATTTATATCACAGTAGTTGTGGAAGTTTCAATAAAATAAAATAACATACTAATCTTTTATTAATCTAATACCTTTCCATCCACAATTGCATCTAAGTCCCACGAGCTTTAACAACACAAGATGTTTTTATAAAAAAGTAGGTATATTCGTTGTATGCAACTTAGAAAAATCCGAAATTAATTGTTGAAAAAATGCAAATACAAAGAAAAAATCCTTGTGTAATTATAAAAAATATCCAAATCCGTGATAGAATCCAACATCTGCGATGGAGGTTGGTTTATTCGTATTCGCTTTCATGGTACACTTTCCGAAATATTATTTTCTGTCAATGGATAATGTATACTCTATAGAATTACAAAGTCAAATAGTGCAATTATTTTTTTTTAAATATTGAATTACTTAACTCAGCTAACAAGTATGCAATAAATATTGTTTTTATTTTCATTGAAAGGGTAGGGTTAGTCCATCACCAAGAAATAGTATTAATCATTCCACAAAATTGAATGTTTTTAATTCATTTCTATTCTCTACCTTTCCTCAAGCACACACAACACCAATTCCTAAATATCGTAACCAGCCCAATTATGTTTCCCCACATACGCGCTGGCGTTCACCGCAATCCACATATCACGTCCACATATCTCTTGACAACCCTAGTCTGTCTGTGCGACTTGCTTCGGCCCCCTCCACTTCTCATTGTCCTCTCCGGGGGCTCGCTCCACCCTCTCCACCCTCAACGCGTACCCCACCCCGCACGAGAGACACGCCCCCTCCGGCGCCCCGCTACACCGCTTGCCCACGCCCCTCCTCAACGCTCGCTTGTTTCACGAGATACATATTGAGCGAGTGTTTTTTTTTCCTTTTTAAAGAAAATTTAGAATTTAGTAAGTGGATTTAAATTTTCAGAACAACACATAAGAGCTTTATCGAAATTGGTATTGAACTTCTATTGAACATTTCTGCCATAATAATTATGACAGAAAATTTAAATTTCAAATATTTATAATATTTTCTTCTATAAAATTATTAGAAGCTTATTCAACAAATTTATTTCATAAAACAAATTCATTTTAACACTGAATTTTTGTTAACACGATTTTCTATATTTGAAAATTATATGTTCTTACATTCCATTGTAGTTTAAATCATTTACATTTTAAAATACATGATACGGTATTACATGTGGGGCTAAAGAAAAATTAATTTTAACATGATTCCGTGTACCATGAGCCTCGTCGTCTCTCCCCGTATGCGTTCTTCCCCAGTCTGTTCCGCTCCACATCAACTCAGTCTCGCTCTTCCCTCCGACGCACAGCTCCCCTCCCCCTCCAGGGCGTCCTCTGCGCCGCTGACCATTCGCCACGCCCGCCTCCCCGCCTTCTCGCCCCGGGTCTCTTCCGTCACAGCAAACGCAGCCTACTCGTCACTCTCACCACAGGCGCGCCGCTGCCCTCTCCACATGTACGTTTTACGTCCTCTTCCAGCCCTATTTCAATACCCATCCCTCCGCTCCCATACCTTTCACGTTGAGCTCACCTCCACATCAACCTATGCTCCCAACCCCACTTCACTGGAAATTTTCCCCTCTCCTCGTCCACTACCCTTGCTTCTACATCCACGTCCGCCTCCACCCGCGTCTGCACCCTCGATTCTATTATTCGCATCCAGTTGCACATCTGTCTCCACCTCCGACCCCACCTCTACATCCACTTTCACATCAGACTCTACTGGCATCTCCGTCGCCTCTTCTACAGCAGCTTCCCTTTCCACATTCGTCTCCACTTGCGCCTCCATCCCCGGTTCTAATTCCGCATCCACTTCCACATCCGTCCCCATCTGCACTACACCCGCTTCCACCTCTGTCTACATCTGTACCTCTGTCCCCGCTTCCCTTCCGTCTCCACTTCTACGCCCCTGCCCGCTTCCACATCCGTCACCATCTTGCGCCTCGACTCCGCTTCTCCATCCGCTTCCACTGTCTCCCCGTTTCCCTCCGTCCCCCTTTCCACGTCCGCTTCCACTTCCTCACCCGTCTCCATCTGCACCTTCACCCCCGTGTTACACCCACTTCCACATCCATCTCCATCTGAGCCCCCGCTCCCGTTTCCCCGCCCCGCCCCGCCCCTCCTCGACGGGCGTGGGGCGCGGCGTCCAGTTCCCCGTCACAGGTCGGGCGTTATCGCGGCCCGTGATGAACGAGCGCGGTTCGAATCCCCGCACAGACATCGAGATAATTCACTTTTGAAGCGCTGCCCGGGATAAGCGCCGGCCGTTGAGGGGATCAGGCCGGCCGCCCGTCGGGCTCGCCTCTACTTACAGAGTGATCTGTTTGCGGCGATTTGCGGAGGCTTTGCCGGCAAAATCACCGAAGAGAGCTGTTTAGCCGCCCTATTTTACACGCTCTCTTTTACGCGCTTTATGAAGTCGTTCGTTTCCGTTAATACGTCGCCCTCGCCCGATTACTCATCTGCAAAAAGAGAAAACCTTCTCGGAAACGGCTATGTTTGAATCCGTTGATGGCTTCTGTCGATAACAGGAAAGCGTTTACAGCAGGTAAATAACGTGAACAAAGTACATTTGGAAATAAAAATTTCGTGTCAAAAGTTGTTTCCGATTCCGTTTCGAGCTTGACAGGCGTTTTATCCAAATTGTAGTCTTTAAAAGTAATTGCTAAACGAGCTTTTTGTTTCCTCCTGGACGAAAACCTTTTATGTTTGAAACGGAATAAAAGCTTTTTATTATCTGGTCACAAACACAATAAAACTCTTTCCATATTGGAATTAATTTGTATTTAACCCAAAATATAAATACTGTTCACAATATATTTTAAAATGCAAATGAAATAAATTACGATGAAACGTTAGGGTATATATTTTATACAAATATAAAAAAGGAGACAAAAAATTGGTGTTAATAATGCATTTTTTCATTCAAATAAATTTGTTGCATTAACTATTAAAATTTTTTATATGGTAATACTATCAAATATTGAAATTGAACTTTTCTGACGTAATCCTTATTTAACATAAATATACATTTTCAATGGACGCTCAATTTTAATACCAGCGTTGTTCCTATATATGATTATTTAATTTTAATTTAGTTTGTATGTGATTAACTTTCTGCAAAAGTAAGTAAATAAGTAAGCCACCCAGTATTCTCTCGCGAAATAAGCTAACCTTGAGAAGCAGTTTGAGGAAGTTAAAACACAACCTAAAGAAGTCTTGAAAATAAGGCCCAGCACACAAACGCCCAGAAAGAGAAGAACAACAGAACGCTTTCTCCCCTACAATGATCTTCTGTACTAAGGGTGCAGAAGTCGCATCAGCTTGTTGTGCTTGCAAGGGACTCATAAAAAATAACAAACGCACTACGAGAACGCGTTTTAAGAAAACCCCTCCGGCACGGCGCGTGGGTGGAAGTCACGACGAGTCTTTTCACAGCCGCAAATCTTCCCAGGACTCGCCCTTTGTTTTAGAAATAAACACTGCTATCTTTCCCTCACATCCAACTGTGTTTACTTCGCACCACGAAGCAAAGATTTCCTCAAAGAAAGCAGCAGAACTTTTTATAGCTTCTGAGCAACGTCAAAATTTGCATTATTTTATGCCACCCTAAAAGAGGGAATATATTCAGTTAATGCAAATTATTTCATTAAAGAGTGTTTAAGGAGTTGCTCGTTTAGAGTATTTCGAAACTGACAACGTAGAAGTGTGGGGAGAGAGAAAAAGCGTTGCCTTTAATGGCAAAAACAGTATAATAACTTGGGAAGAGGTAATTGCAAGACCCGTGGGAACGGCGACACTTGGAAGTTAAGCGATTAGAGAGGAACGGGGAACATAGTTCGCCCCCACTTCGCCTCGTCCTGTATCCGGCCTGCTCTTGCAAACGCCCCCTCCGTAGCGATGCACTCCCTCATATACCCTGCCTAGGCCCGAGAAGTAGTTGAACTTACTTTCTCCGCGGCCGAGAATTTTCATTACTATCAATATTATTTTATTATTACTACACACGGTGTCAGGGGAGGAAACGTCGAAACTTTGGAAATAAGCTCTTAAGACCATTTACAGCATATTTTGTCTAATAAGCTTTTAAGAAAAAATAACACGGAAATAAAATAGTACACAATTTACACATTTCGACTGCATTTTTATTTCTGGGTTAATTTTTCTTTCTGAACAATAATATTAATTTCTTTTGTAAATAATAAACAATTTACATACACTATGCTTCTGCAATGCCTAGAAATATATTTTTTCAAATCAACGTGTGATTACTTAAAGCCATTTGGAATATCCAAGCTGTTTATTAGAAAACATATGCTTAAAATGGTCTTAAGAACATATTTGCGAAGTTCAGACGTTTCCCTCCGGACATCCTGTATAATGTCACGAAGCAAAAATATTTAGTACCTATGAAATCAGGTAGATAACAAGGATTCAGGCTGAACCACGTGTTAGAGAATTTTTTTCTTAATTTAGCAACTGAATTTATCCCCTTCTTCGTTAGCAGAGCACAACAATGAATTTTTGCTGCCAAAAATCCCCCGTTTTTTTCGCGCAGCACCACATAACTTTCTCTGTACTACTTATATAACTCTGCATATACGTACGTACCTATACGAGAAAGTAAAAGGAAAGACGATCAACTCACTAAATAGTCTTACAACTGAGAGGGAGTTGAAAGTACATTAAACATATATTAAATTTACCCTTAAAAACACTTAACAAAGTAATCAATACTGATTTACTATTCAAAGACCGATCAACAAAATTTGTTCCAACTACAGCCAATATTTCTTCAACCGATCGATCAAAGTGCCTTACATCCAGGACGACCGACATGAACCGTCGCAAAAACGTTCAATCCTTTTTCTTTAACCATACAAAAAAAATGTAGAAGTACCAACACCTGCTAGAGGGAGTTTTCTACTATATATTCCGTTTGCACCATTCCGAAATGAAGGGAAGAAAGCGTTTTTGAGCGGCGGTGACGGTCGGTGTGGCAGGCAGTCTGCACCTTAGAGCGCCCGTCGCATCTTCCCCGAAGGTTGAGGCGCTTCCTCTCAGATACCGCGACTGCGTCCTCCGCCGTCGCCGCGTCGCTGCGATTGGGAGTGACACGCGCACTACGCGCAGCCCGCCCCGCCCCCGCCGCCGCCCCGCCCCGCCCCGCCCCGCCCCGCCCGCCGCCCCGCCCCCGCAGACGCCGCCGTCCGTCGCGCCGTGGTCGCTCTCTGAATACGGCGCCGCGGCGATAAGGCATGCGCCGTTTTTGTAGCGGCCCCGCTCGCACTACACGCGTATTTGCCGCATCGGCGGCGGGCGGCGACCGGCGGATTGTGAGGCGAGGGTGGATGCCCTGGGAGGCGACCGGCATAAGGCGAGGCATGGTCGGAGGCAGGGTCGCGGCGCGGGGTAGAGACGCGGAATGGAGACGCGGGCGGAGGCGTGTTTGCGGAGGGTTGAGCAAAGGTGGTGGGTGGAGGCGTGGACGGAGGCGTGGGCGGAGGCGTGGGCGGAGGCGTGGGCGGAGGCGCGGGTGGAGGCGTGGGTAGTGAAATGGGTGGTGGCGGGGCGGTGCCGTGGGCGGTGGAAATCAGATAACTTCAGACTATGTTCCTCATTATAAAATTGAAATGGAGATTAAAATATAATTATATATCCGCAATTAAAAAATGAACTGACGCACAATTTTTCCCTCTTCCTTTTTGCATTACGATCCTACGACTATGGCAGCCGTTTGCCATCTAAAAAGCAAAAGGAGTCATTTCTGCCCACCACTACCCTTTCAGCATCGCTTCAGCTCACGCCGCCCCACCTCGCCCCGCGTTTCTCACGACCGTGGCGCGACGCGCGCGGAGCTCGACAGCGCGAAGCCGCGTCGCCCAGCCCGCTTCTCCTAAATCAACGGGAAAGCCACCGCAGCGCCCGCAGCGGTCGGCGACGACAGTGGCGAGGACTGAGGACGAGGGCGAAGGCGAGGATGGAGGCGGGGACGGAGGCGAAGACGGAGGCGAGAACGGAGGTGCGATGGAGATGAGGACGGAGGCGAGGGCGAAGGCGAGGATGAAGGCGGGGACGGAGACGGGGACGGAGGCGAAGACTGTGGCGAGGACGGAGGAAAGGACGGGGGTGAGGACGGGGTGAGGAGGGAGGCGAGGACGGAGGCGATGATGGAGATAAGGACTGGATGGAGGTGGTGACGGAGGTGAGGATCAAGAGGCGCATTTCTATAGAATGCTCAACGCCTCTTTTCTTACGTTGCTTCTTTTTTCTTAGAACTCCAAATAGCGCCAAAGGTAGGGTAGCACCATAGAATGATATTCTGAAAGCTCGTCAACGATACAACTTTCGATCTTGTAATTCACTTACAAGCACTCTAATAAAACATGGAAACCAAGACGTGAGAAGTCTATTCCTTGAAAATGGCAATCATCCTCGACTACTATTAACACACAGGGTTATTAAAGAAGGCTGCTGTCATTTTAAATCGGAGCTAGTGTTCACTTTGAAAGTATTTTTGTAGCATTTGAGTTGAATGTGGAGTTGGTCCTCCCCATTCACACACTGATTCACCTCAAAGAACGCGTACTTGCCTACGACAAGGTGTATAAGTAGGACAAAAAGTATAGATTTCATTCCACATACTTGCACTAATATTTTTCACGTTACAATGACGAACAACGACTTTATCAACATTTCAATTACATCGAAATTTTCAATTACTTAGAAATTTTCAAGTTCAGCTGTTATTTAGATTGTGTACTTTCAACCAAGGAAAAATAATTAATGTCCGTTTTTTCACATAACTTCACGCAATAGTTTTAGATCATTCTTTGTAACCCTACATTCATCTCTTACTACGTTTGTCTTCTGGGTTTGGATTTGCACAATTAAATTTCGAAATTGAAATATGTACGTGCATTTGCAGACGTGCTTATTGACTTTTACGCAATTTCTTATGCTCAGATGTTTGGTAGGTAGTACTTATGTAGTCAAGGAGATTTCATGTTCGAAACACAAATCTATGCAGTTCGGGTTGCCCAACAATCAGGGACAAATGCTATACTACGTAAAAGTTATATAACTCCGTTACATTAAATTTCCCATCATACGTTCATTGTCAAAATAATTATCAATTTCGCCTTTCCGCACGCCCTAGAAGTTTGTAACATTTGTTCTGAGACATTACTTATGTGTGTAAACATTATGTGGAAAGGGAGTTGCTGAAGTCTCCAATTGCAAGGGGTCGTCATTCCATATCCTTAGTCTTCGCGAATCCTTTCGCATAAGTGCTCCAAACGATTCGCTCGAGAAAGAGGCCAGAAATTTATGTGTTTACCAACCCTCTTTCCGCGAGAGACTCCATTCGCGGCGGAGCAAGGAACGTCGAGCGAACGCTCGTTTGCCTAGCTAACAACAAAAGCGACCTGAAAGAGCGAGAAGTTTTTGACATAAAATTATTGGTTTTATAAACTTTTATTGACTTGACGAACAAAACCTCATTTCACACAAAGTTATAGAGTTGAAATTTCTCTCATTCTAGATCGTCAGATAATTATATCAAAATGCTAAAAGGTAAGCAAAATAGTTTTTGTCTAATTTTATATTTTCATTTGCATGAAACAAACTACTTTATGAATAATAAAAAAACATATCTACGATATATCTACGTGAATTTATCTTCACCGAACATGGAATTTTGCTGCTGCGTTGCATCATTTAGAAAGAGAGGTATTTTCGTCCATTTTTTATCAATGGAGGGAACAGATTTTGAAGTAGCACAAATATATATATAGAAATTACTGCATAGGTGATAAGAATAATTTTCAACTAGTAATGGTTTAAATATCTCTCTAGAAAACACAGACATAAAAATGCTGATATGTTGTTTCATACAACTGTGCGAGATGCCATTAATCAGTTCTGAACGATTCAGGAGTAGAAATTTAGAGTAATATCGAACATTCGTGGTTTCCAATGTATTCAAACATCCTCCCTCCACCTTTATTACTTTTGTGTGTACAAACGTATATAAGGAGTAATGTATGTATAGGGAAAATTATGTATTGATGCAGAAAATTGATTTCGATATTTTCACTTAAATTCACATTGTGGGCTCTCCTGATAACATTCTTTAAAATTTGGAGTTACTTTACATGTTTATAACGCAACTACATAAGGTGTAATTAAATGGAGGAGTAAAGATTCGGGAACACAAAGTGCACAATTTAAGTCATACTTCTATCTTCTACATTAATACTCGTTTTATTGTTTTTGTCGATTCGAAAAATACTCAAGATATTTCATTATTCAATCTCGAATGTCAACGAGAGAAATACTCACTTAATACATCAGGTTAACTATTTTTCATTATTAATATAAAACGTTTTGAAGATACTCCCTGAATACATCAGTTTAACTGTATTTTAGTATTATTATAAGCGCCGCAATGTTAACGTTTAACATTCAAAATATAAAAAATGACATAAATATTGAACTAAGGGCAATATAAACAGCGAAGTGTTCGAGCCTTCCTTACAATTTCACCCGAAATTACCTGTTCTTAAATTTCTGTTGGACAAAAACTATTTTCAAGTACTTCCTATTTGAGGTACAAGTACAAATAAATCAATAACGCAAGGGAGCATGACCCAGGCTCTCGAATTGACGTCGGGAAATAGCCTGTTCGGGGGCAAGACCCGCACACCTCTTTCCATCAAGGTTTCGTTCGATCTCTTCAAAGCAATGCGCCTCTCTTAGCCCTCTGATACACCAGGCCCTCGATACATCAAAGGGAATGTGCGGTCTCTCCAGTACACCGCGGAGAAGTAGGTCAGGAAGCCAACCTGATGGAATAGCGTGCCCTCTACGCGTGTTGCTTCGACAGCAGCCGCTTACAAGGAGAGTCGTTGCCGAGCACTTCGCATCGCATGATGCAAGAACCTCGAACATTCTCGTTATACTGCTGCGTTACCTATCGGGCGATCTGTAGAATTTCTTCTACAGATCGCCCTGGGGAGTACTTGCTTTCTTAACAGCTCACTGGATCGCAAATAAACGACGCCTTGCTTGCTCTAGTTGCTCAACAGTTATACTCATTCATGGTAGGTAATACACAAATAGCTGTGCATGGAATATGGAGTGGGCGGCAAGCACATTTTTATCTTCGAAGTATTAGGAATAACGACTTGCGTATCGATCTCTGTACGCTTTTTCGTGTCACTACCTTCTGAACTTCGTGTCAGACCTCACTAAACAATATACAAATAACTTCACTCAACACGACAGTATATATTATTTTCCGTGTCATAAGATGAAACTTTCGCACCTCCTCGTTACAAGGAGGCAGCAGAGGAAGAAGGCGATGGAAATCTCAAATGTCTGAGATCTTATTTTAAAAATAGTAATAAAGCTCACCAAATATCAATGTTACACGTGCCCTGTAATATCTTTTCTTTTGTTATAACCAACTCGTTACATTGATGTAAATAATATGTTAAATAAAGGTAATCAAAATATTTAAAGAAACATTCATAATTGATAAAGAGACATAAGTTAAGAATTCAAAAAAATATATCATAGTATGTAAAATATTTGTCTAACATTTTAAATCATATTTGTTCGAGATTTTTTTATTACATTCAACGAATATGAATTTTGAGAGAACATTTCAAACGTAAGAGAATGGCAATTGAAATTATTTTAAATCTTACTCCTTTACATATACAAAATATATTATAACGTTGTCATATAGTAACTTTAAGCACAAATTAGTATTGCCCGCGTAAATAATTCTAACTATTATGCTATTTAAACACTACTAATTGCATTCAATGGACGAAGAAACTCGTCCGGTAAAAAAATGTGCGCAGCAATCTTGTGCGCCGAATATACAGAATTTGTTGCAAATAACTAGAAGTAAATGTTACTGTGAATTACGATTCAATCTGAACAATCTGCAGTACACCTTGGGAAACTACTACTTTCAGAGCATTTAGTAAGGTATTCAACTATAAGGTATTCAATTATAAGGTATAAACGAAAAAAAAAACGCCACAGCGACTAATTTCCTGAGCACTCATTATTAATTAATTTATTATTTTGCTGTACCCAACTGTATGTCCACAAAAAATTACTCCATATGTCTTATATAAGTACGAAAATCGAAAACAAATATATTACTTCTGTTACTCTATACTGACAAAAACGTTTTCATTACTTCCGTAAAGCAACCCAAAGAAAATATATGAAAATGATCTGTCCAACCCTGCCTTCAATTCATATCAATACTTTAACTCTTTTTTTCTCATGGGCTTTAACACAATATATACAAGCCAAAACAGCAATAACCCATTATAACTGTCAGGCGATCTAAAAGTAGACAGAATTGTAGGTCCGCATGGTGTTGAAGTTTGCACCCTTATTACGTCGATTCACAAAGTTTTGTTTCTTTTTCGCTCGAATCCGAAAAAAAGTACATTTTTCGTCGAACTATCCCTAAGGCTTCGTCTAAGCACAACTTTCTGGGCGTTTTAGAAGAAGACCAATCGCCAATAAACTCCAGTGCAGAAATGAAGAGTTTTTGAGGTAAATGCCAAAGGAATCATTTGAACTATGTGAAGAGAACACGGGAAAGTTTTTAACATCTGAAATGTTTCACTCCGTACACAAAAATTCACTACTGGACTCATATCTACGATTATTTCCTTGACGCAAAATGTTACTGGTCTAAATGGCATTTACACAGAAATTGAAGACACATATTTTCCGTGATTTTCAACAACATATTGAGCAACGTTGTACGCAACAATGAGCAACGTTGTACGATTTAATCGAAAGCGTACAAGGCAATGTATCATAACTCCGACAATTTAGGAATCCATTATCACAAATCAACATAATTACACTATCACTTTTTGAAGACTAAGAGAGTTAAAAAGTGTTCGGTTAATTTAAATGTGTGAATGAATATCAACACTGTAAAGAAGTGGTATTCTGGATCAATAAAGTTAGATTTCTCGACCACCCATCCCGAGCAACGGGAGGCCTGTACTTCGAACCGCCGGGAAACACAGCACACGTGACCAGCAGCAACAGCAGCGCCCGCGTGGCGGCGGGAGGAGTGACTCACCGTCTTGTTGCCGAGGTTCTTGACGCGGCAGTTGAGGTAGGCCGTCTTGCCCAGCAGCGCCGTCACGTTCTTGGAGGCCACCTTGTCGAAGTAGGGCCCCGAGCGCGGCGCGCCCAGCTCCAGCTGGTTGCCGGCGCCCTGCCCGCTCTCCTTGGCCTTGCTGGCCTCCCGCTGCGCCGCGCGCGCTGCAACACGCACACGCACGCGCACGCACGCGTCAGAGGCCGTTCACATCTGCGGTTCACTTAGTGATATTATAGCAAGTGCAATTTGGTCTTAATTTAACAAATATTCAGTGCGGATTTAGATTATAGAAATTTCTTTTTCGTAAAGTAACGTAATGTTTTATGCATCAGTCAGATTTTTTATTATTATTATTATTATTATTATTATTATTATTATTATTATTATTATTATTATTATTATTGTTGTACAATTATTATAATATAATTTTTATGTTAGTTATATGGCCTTATTTATGTAATTAACTGCCCCCGGGTTATTCCCAATTGCAGTTTAAATAAATTTATATTTATCTTTGATTATTGCGTCTGACAAATATAAAAGTGGACAATAATATACATTTCATCTATTTATTTTGATGCATCGAGACATGGTTTTAATGAGAAAATAACAATAAAGATTTTCAAACTTTTTACAATTAGGCTTAAGAAAATCAAGCAATAAATTTTATGAAACATAAAAATTATAACAAGATGAAAATCATAAGCTAATTATGAGATACCTGGGTCGAAAACTGTAAAAATAAAGTTAAAGGTTTAAAACTATTTACTGAATTTTATGAATTCATTGTCAATAAAGCACTGTGTTTAATGCAAGATTGACAATAGTTCAATGAAATGCAAATCAATTGTTAACTTTTGACTAGGTTATACACAAATGGCTAAAAATATATGTGTCTCATAAAAAGATAGGATCAGAAAGGGTACAAGATGGAGCGACGTAACTTTAAGTTGTTGTTATCAACTCACTCACATGAATCAAAGATTTCAACATACAATTATAATATATTTAAAGTATTTAAATAAATTGAAATAAAATATTAGTTCCTCTGCATCAGCCATGTTTAAGTTACACAAGTCTGCAAAGTAAGGCTGTAAGAGATGTTGACGGAAAACGATGATTGAGTAACAATATCAATATCTTTCTCACAAGATCAACAATACGACCTACATTTTTCTTATCAAAGTATACCCTGTCCTTCTAGAGTGAAGGCGCTACAGTAAATATAAAGGAGAGTCAAATTTTAAGATGAATTCAATTTTCAGAAATTAGAAAATACAAACCAGAACAAATATTTCATCAATTTTCGTAAATTCATTGAACGTAGTATCGTTCCCAAATCCACATTTTCCTTACCTCCTCAAATAAAACACATGAAACTAAACAAAACATCTAGGTGTAAAGAACTATTACTTTTCTTGACCATCCCACCCGTCTTACCACCGTCTTATCTTAACCACATTGCTCTGGTTTCAATTTTGTGTGGTATCACCTTGCTTCGTTTTGCCACCTCAGACTACTATTCCTTCGCAAACACGCTTCATCTTCAACAAACGAAAAGATACCGGCTGAACGCAAGTGGCATTCCGCACTCCTCAATTTGGAGCTTGTGTTCCGCTCCGCCTCTGCCATGTCGTTCTTTTCGTGATGTCCTTTGTCTTCGCCCGCCTTCGCCTACGCCCCATCTCAGCGCGCAGCTCCCCGCACACGCGCGCAGCTGCTCGCGAAGGCGATTAGCCGTCGACCGTGGCGGGCTCGCACCCGCAGAGCCTCGATCGCAACCCCGCCCCGCCCCCCACTCC
>BOPP01000051.1:5684265-5725682 GCA_017312745.1 Gryllus bimaculatus | reverse complement strand
CACCCCACCCCACCCCACGCGCGACATCATTGTTCCTTCACCCCCAAGCGCAACAACCCGTTGAGGATGCCTCGGTCAATTCCAACGCGCATGACGCCTCAGCCAAGGGCCCCGCCGCGATTTTAGATCACGACATGACACGCTAATGGGGGCGGAGACGCAAGATATTCCGCAACGGTCGATGTTGGAACTGACGAAACACAGAAGCTCTTAATCTTACAAGATCTCACGAAGTAATCAAAGCGCTGTGAAATATCTAACAGATCAGCCTACTTCACATACAATGAAGAGGGAATAAGAAGAGAAGTCAAATCATAAAAATGACAATACACCTTACGTAACACTATCAGAATAGTTCTGAAGAAGCAAGTTTTCATTTAAGCATGATAGTAGTCATTAGCTAATGCACTGTATTCAAAACGTATTTGTGCAATAACCGCATCGGTTCACTATACTTCATGGCTTCATTTGACAGATGGATGAAAAATCGGTATATAATGGGTCGTTCTAGGAATTTTATTGAATTTCGTAATTCCAAAAATCAAAGTCGGAATTAAAACTCAGAAAAATATTTAGATTCAACAGAAAGCAGCTATAAAAAAATTCTCTAACAATATAATGTTTGATGACAAAGAGTTTAATTAATTAGAACGATGTAACCCGTTGACATTTCCAAAATCCAGTTCCGCAAATAATCATCCTTGTATTCTGAGAATTCAGGGAATTCAGGAGATAAAATTAAATTTTAAACGAAACGATTAGCTCTCGGAAATACAAATGCTCTGTAAACATAAATTTTGATAACAGCATACACTAGAGAATGTTTCACGAAAAAAGTCCAAAATATACTCACAGCATTGTAGGTACACACTCCACCATCCGACAAAACACAAAAGTGGAGGCAAAAATAGAAGAAACAAAATAAAGACTAAAGAGAACGACATACATGCACATTGTTATTGCACATACATGCCTGGACTCCGTATGGGAATTAAAAGTACTGGACTACGTAGTTGTATACGACAAATATTCGAAATAGGTTCAAAAATATTTTTATTTCGCCTTAAGTTTAAATATCTTTGAAATAATACGTTTAATTTATTAAGAACATTTTAAAATGATTGCAAATTAAAACAGTATTTATCATATCTGTTTTATTTATTAGAAAAGAAACGCAAAATTGGTCTAGAGTCATCATTTTGGTTAAATTTA
Organism: Gryllus bimaculatus; assembly: GCA_017312745.1. Taxonomy (NCBI): domain Eukaryota; kingdom Metazoa; phylum Arthropoda; class Insecta; order Orthoptera; family Gryllidae; genus Gryllus; species Gryllus bimaculatus. The sequence continues at coordinate 5,724,470 of BOPP01000051.1, read as the reverse complement.
ATCGAACTCTATTCCAACAATGCAAGATAATTTTCAATAGACGCTTGTTTTCAATAACATCAGCAACTGGTTGCTGCTTTACAATATTTCATTGACATGTTTAGCTTATTATGCACACTCTACCATCAAAACTGCGTAACGTTTGGAGTGTGACGTTAGAAAATGTCTGTGTCCTCATCTGTTATTTTTGTATCATCGGCCAAATTAATTTTATTTCTTTGAACATTCTGACGATTAGTAACGCGCATTTATGTCTTAACCATTTATTGTTACAGGAAACATTTCTTTAGGCATCAGCATAAAAGTGTGATGATAAAACTACATATTTGCAAATAAATTACAATATAAAAATGTGTATAAAATATGATTTTAATAATTATTTGCAGATGTATTACTTTATTAATATCTTTCTTAATAATCATTAATATTCAATTTCAATAAAATTCACACAGTTCTCGAATACAATCGCTTTAAGAGTTGAATTTGTGCATGTTTCATTGAGAATAAAAGCGACACTAATTTGAATGCATAATTAAACATCCAAGTCATTCGTAAAGAAGAAAATATATTTCAAAATCGCTTTCATTCAAATAATTCGCGAAACAGTTTTGAGATCCTTACATCCGAAAATAAAATTGTAACATTGCGCCATCCACGAATTACAATTCTTTTTTATAATTTTAAAAGAGTATGCATTTACTGTGTTTTAATTATTTCTCCCAAAAGAACTCGCTATGCACAAATGAGATGTCACATACCTTTGTTACATTAACGCGCACCCAATTTAAAATAATTAGACGCCAACACACACACAAAAAGAGAACCAGGACTCTTACAGAAGTTGACACCACCCATTGAAATCTTCCTTCAAAGAGACTCGAATCGAGCACAAAAAAAGGGGAAAAAAAGAAAATCCAGCCGCGTCCCAAACATTTTCCGGACACGCGATTTCCGAGGCGGGAAAAATCTTTATCTTGCGTGCAGATTAAATTCCGGGTCGGGTGTTTGAAAGTTAAAATCGGAGAGAAGCGAGCGAGGCCCGGTGAGAGGGAGGGGGGCGAGGGGGAGGGGGAGAGGAAGGGAGGGGGCGAAGGGGAGGCAGAAGGGGAGGGGGAGCGGAGGCGGCCAGGTTGCGCTGTGGTACGGTGGAAATAAAACTGAAAGACTGCTTGCCCGCAGCTGTCCGCAAATGCTCTGACAGACCCCCGCACAAATGCTTCCATCGGCGGCAGAAATCGCACGGGGAATTACAATCGCCGGCGAGAGCGGGAAAATCGATAGCTGCGCCTCGAGTCGACGGGGCAGTGGAATGGAAGTGGGAGGGTGGGGAGACGGTGGTGCTACGATGTCAGGCGTCTTCATCTTATTCTGCTCTTAATTACTATCTCAAAATTTAAAAATATCATTCATAAAACTCCTTTTTATTATTATCGCTATTATTATTATTATTATTATTATTATTATTATTATCAAGGTAGTTTGTTACTTCCTTGGTTTCGGGCCACCCGAAGGACTACACGGAGAGAGGCTTCGTTTAACTCTAACTGATCGCAGTATACTAGGTCCATGCCAGAGATTTTTCAACGGATTTTAAAACGGCGGCTTACTATTGGTGAAGATCGAATTAATTTGGGAATTACAGTTTTCTTCAGGTACATGAACTGATGGAACAGTGACTCAGAAGTATTAGTTCAGGGAGCGCAATTAAGAGGTCAGATGTAGATTTGCCCGAGTGATTTATTGTGTTTCGTAGTTGTCTTTAAAATAGTGTAAGAATTAGTACAAAAAATAAAAGAGCATGTGAAAATATTTATATGAATTCTCTGACAGATATTAAAAATGAGGTAATGCTCATGAAAGGCAAAATGAGAACTGAATGAAATCGCGTATATTACAAGTAGTTTTATGAAGTACACAATCCAGTGGAATTCCGAACGAGTAACCGAGAGAGAACGCTCAGGGCTAACCGAGAGAGGGGGCCGAGAGAGAAGGCTTGTCAGCTAGTACGAATTCAGTCGCTGTCTGGAGGAGAATTTTAGCGGTCGGCTTCTCTGATCGGTAGTTTTCTGTGGTTTCTCCGATTAATACCAGGTGAATGCCGGAACAGTACCCTACCAAACGAGCCATGGACCGCGCGTGATATTTTATTTCCCTTCTTTGTCTCATCCTCACACTCACATAAATAACATGCACTTCAATACCAGATGTCGGGAGTCCGGGCGAATGCTTAGAGATACTTGGTTAGGGAAAACTCCGCTAGCCAACAGTAGGTCGGCGCCAGATCTTACCATACAGCGGGAGAAGACCACTGCCACCTCCAAGCACAAAACATGCACTACACTTACGGGACTAATGACCCTGGGAGTAGATGTGCCCGGAATCACTAAACAATCAGTCAAACGACTAGTACCGGTGGCAATTGCTCGCCACACAACCAAGTGCAGCTCTCGACGTAAATATCATTAGTGCTTCAATGCGGCGCTATTCGTTTTATTAACAAAATAACGCTATAAAAATCAATTCTCGGACGTTTTTACCTAGACGGTCGTTTGTACACTTAACGCACGGAGTCGCAAAGACCATTTGCTCATCACATTAGTAGACGCACAATATAATTACGGGTGTTTAGAAATAATTCATTGAAGCATCACAGATGAGACGTATTAAACATTGTTGCTAGCATTTCAAACAGCTTCTTGAAAGCGTATGTGCTATTAAATATCGCTGAATCATTATTAGGTAGTTTCTGGTTGAAACCATTTTTCTTAATAAAAGTTCGTAATGAGCGACAAAATACTTCCATTATTTTATAGTGTCAAAGAAGGTATTTCTGTAGATTTTGTTACTGAAACAATTGTAATCTATCAATGTACTTCGTATCATTCTTGTTAAAAATAGTTTGGGAAGTTCTAATTTTAAACAATTATAGAAACTACACATCTTGTGGCATAATCATAAATATATCGTTTATGAGGAAAGTACACCAATAATATTTAAGATTCTGTACTTATTATTTTCTATCAACTGAAAACGATACATGTTCTGTTATTTATTTAAATAACGTACATTTTTAGCAATAAATATTATTAATTTTTTCAGTTTCATTATTTCTTAATTTTATGTTAGAAACCTGACCTACAATTACCACAAGATGCAATATTAATGGATTACTTTAATTACTTAGAAAACTTTGATATCCAAGAAATTGCAAATATTTTGAAAGAATCCATCCGGGTAATGAAATTATCTTTTGTAAGTCGTGGCACAATAAAACAAGACCAGTAAATGGACTTGAAGTAATTCAGAGGAATTTCGAAACGTACAACGACGGACACAAATATAAAAAATATTCTGAGAAGAAAATTCACTCTGAATTCTCATTTGCAGCGCCTTCAATGCGTTCATATGTTCGAAACGAATCTTCTCCAAAGGCAGAGGAGAAGAATGACTCTATCATATTCTTAATCTCAAAGCAATCTGTCTTCCGTACCCATGATCACTTTCAGAGCAGAGTCACATTTCAGAGTAGTGCTCGTCGTTCATAACGTCTCCGAAATTCCTACAATCCTCCAGCAAAGACTCGCTCCTGCGCCTGAGAATGAAATGAAATCCGCTGATCGTATTCCAATATCCAACGCAGGCCAAGACGCTGCGTCGCGCTCTTGATACGGCGGAACCCCCTCACACCCCCACTCTTCCTTCACCCGCCTACACTCCTCCCTCCTCCCACCTTCCTCTTCGCACCTCCTGCTGTACCTCCCTTTCCAGTCTCTTTCCTTTTCTCACCCACTTGACCCCTCCCACATCACCCCTCCCACATCACCCCTCCCACATCACCCCTCCCACATCACCCCTCCCACATCACCTTTCCTACATAACTCCTTCCACTTTTCCCTTCCCACTTCACCCCTTTCTGGGCCAGGCTTTTTGACAAATGTTCTTTTTTTCTTCTGATGTAGACATTTGAAATCATGAACATGCTTTGATTCTTGACTTGATGAGGTATAAACTTATCTATTTCAACATTAAAGGCTAAAATGCCAATTTGTTTGGTAAAATTCTTAAAATATATTTTCAGTGTAATTGAAATGTGGAGATTAAACTATAAATCCTCTCTGTAAATTTAATCTGAAACTCACAACTGTCAAATGAAATAAATACTCATCCTAGTTTACCCTGGCTCGTCTTGATATCAGAAGACGAAGAGACTGAAGTCTTAATTTGACTTTCAAACAGTCAACAGTCACACGTGTTCAAATAAAGATATATTTTGCATGTAACTACTAAAACGAATTCATTATGCTTCTATCCTGTACCATCTACAAACTGTGACAATTGATATTTTACACAGACTGAAATACGAATTTATATACTTTTCGAACATACAAAAAATAATTAAATGCATTTTAGAAGACAATGGGAAGCAATACTTTTAACCCTTACTGCCTTTCGTGAGCATCAGGATAGTATAAAAGTATAAGCAAAGTCAAATAAGTCAGATCACTACGTGACTACATTTTTACTACTACTCACCACACAAGATTACGCAAGCGACCTATACTACAGGGAGTGATTTCGAAGTGACTTCGCAATATAAGCGTCTCATAATTCATCAGAGTTACTCATATTTTCGTACACTCATTTTCAGTAGACTTCGAGTAAACCATTACAACGGAAATAAATATACAACGAAACCTACAAATCTTCAAACAATATGAAGTTCAGTCATTGATATATGCACGTCCTGCTAGAGTGAATCGACGTCTGCCCCTAATACCCCATTGGTGGTTAACGCTTTCATTCTCTTGGGTGGGCGAGTCCTTTCGTTTTTGCTTTGCCCTGCTCTCCCCCTACCCTACCTGTCTTCACACTGAATCCCTTTACAACTCCCTTCACTCGGATTCGCCCCACTCAATTACGGACCTTCCGCTCCCTTCCCTCAATTACGCTAAGATTAGTCATAGCCTTCCTCGCACAGTTCCACACTCCTCATCTCCCGCCGACTATGCCTCATACAGCGACATCCGTGACATTTCGTTGCTGCAACTACTGGATTCCCAGCTCTCTTTTCTCCCTTCATTCATCGGTTTTCCCTACTTCGCTGCCTATCACTCCGAATGGCCCTGCATCAGCTCATCAAGCGTCGCTCCGCGCTTCCCAATCCACCCTTTCCCGACTTTCTCCAACTACACTCACCTCTCTCCTTCATTTCTCAACCCGCCGTACGCTTTTCTGTCACTCGTCACTTCATTTCTTCCACAAACCGCGTCTTTTTCGCACTGCCTCGCCCGTTCCGATTCCGTCCCGCCCTTTCTCCTTCCCCATCGCCCCGTCCTTTCCCCCGCCCTTCGCCATGACCTCCAGCGCCCAGCCTCAGCCTCCCCGCTCGGCGCCGCCCCGCTTCCCGCGGGCGCCCTCACCGGGGCCAACAAAGGTCACCGCGGCGCCGCGTTGTCTTGCGCTGATCGAACGGCGCTCCAATTAGTGAGGCGCGGCCTAACGGGGCTTCGCGGCGGCGGCGGCGGCGGCGGCGGCGGCGGCGGCGGGGCTGCGACCGGCGCTGATATGATCCGGGGCGCGGCCGAGGTGGCAAAGTGATTTCAACCCTCTCCCGATCGAACAGAACCGGCGGCGCGGCGCGGCGCGGCGCGGCGAATGAGCAAAACCAGGGTCCGACTCTTTTCTGCAATTCGGATCGTAATTAAAAGCGGGGCGGGAGAGGCTGGGCAGGGCGGCGATCGCGGACGGAGCCCGGATACGTTATTGCGCGCAGCTGTCGCCCGTGCAGCCGCCAAAAAAACTTGTGGCAACGTTGCCGGTGCGGCGCGGACCTTTCCCACCCCCATGGCTGCTCCCACCCCCGCCGCCCACCACCCGTTCCACCTCCCAGCCGCCGGCACGAAAGCCTCCCTCGCCGCAGAGAGAACACTCTCCCCACCCCCGTCGGTCCCCGCAGCACAGTCATACGTCTTCCTTGTGATCCTGCCCTTGCGTTCTCCCTGGTTAGTCTCTTTATGTCTCTCGCTTCTCTCCTACGTCTGCACAACGCATTTCAGCTTCTAACTGACATGCGCGTACTCACAGTACTTCCACGGACCATGGGTTTGAGCTAGTTTCCCCGCTCCTCAGTTCAGAGTTGGACAAGTTGAAAAATCATAGATCACGCACGGTCTATGGCATTTTCAAGGTACTCTTGCAGCATCGGCTTGGAATTCTCTGCCTACTTCAGTTTGCAGACATTGGCATCGTTTCACCCAACTTGTTAGCTAACTGCTAACTGATGTCAAATGATTCATTTGAAAATAATCAAATTCACTCCAATTTTAAGGAGAGTAGTTAACTTACTTTTAAGGAGAGTGTGTAGCATAAGCGGAATTTTGGTATAGGACTTCATATATTAAATATATACCTCATTTGCTTTAGAATACAAAGAATTTTATGTTGTATATTTCTACTGTTTGCAGATATCAAAACTGTCTGAAATACGTCTTTCGGACTTTTGTGCATCCTAACTCTATCAATTAAAAAACCTAGGACACTTACTCGAATTACAACACAAGGACGTGATGCACAACCCCAATTACCCTAGTGTTCATATTGTGAAAAGGACAGTTTGGATATGGTACTGATTTGAAGGAAATGCAACAATTTACTAGTGAGATGTTGCATGGTTGCCGATACCACTGTCCTCGCTACCGTAAATTACGTGTAACCGCTGGAATTTACGAATTTTGGCACGTTTCACTTAAAACGTAGCATCTATAAATTCTCAGCTATCCGGATAGCGTAAGCTTACGTGCGCAATGTAGCATTTACTTCTTGATCAATAGCATCCTCAACCATATGGACCAAAATATGTGTGTATAAAATGGACTATATTAACGACCGATTCTGCGTACTGCATACAAGTAAATTATAATGCAAGCTAAATGAAATATAGGGTTCAAAAGCAAAGAAAATGATAGCAGCCCGGGGGTTATCAATATCTCTCCGCTTCCAAAGGTTAGTTAATACTTACAAACATTATGTTTTCTGCGTTTTTCATTGAAAATGAAGTATTTTCCCCCACAACTTGTCTTACGGGACACGCGTGTGAACTAGGTAAACCACAGTAACGCCTTATCCCATTGTTCCGTACGGTAGCTGCCGTACGTCGAGCTACCGTAATGTAGATTTTTTTCGTTTTTTGGTACAAAAATGCACGTATCAACCGCTATCTGCCCAAGCATTTATCGTTGGATCGGCACTTTCAAACCTTACTTTTGACCTGCCTCCGTAATTAGAACGAAAAAAAAGTTTAATCTGTCCGAGTAATACGTGACATATTCCTCCACAGAGTCACCATTGCAGACAAAAACACATCATTCGTCTCAAATACCAACAAAACGGATTTTATCATTAAAATCCTGTTCTCAAATTTTTGGATCGATTCAAATACTTTTCATTACAAGACGTTTAACAGAGGATGAGTAAAAATTGATAATAAAAAACTAATGGAAAGGAACACAACAGTAAATTGAAGGCAAAGACACTCAAGAGAATCGAGTCAGCGAAGATTGGGAAGTAGAGATCACGTCATCGTACAAAGTAATATGAAATAATTTCTCGCAAATGAAGATAAAACGTGTCAGCTCAACTCATTTGTTTGTATTTCGTTCACACTTTTTTCTTGCTTTAATTCGCAACTTTTCATTTTCATGCACAATGTAAGTGCTTGCCAAAAAAATTCAACACAATTTATGACCATTACATCATCCAAAATTATCCCCACCGCTGCATCTAGAGAGTTAGTACACACTGGATTATATAAGGCAGTTGTAGGTGCCGAAAATGGGCACTAGGCAATAGGTACATTTCGATGTCTAAAACGTGTATCCCGTTCCTATATCGCATTTCGCCGACCGTTGGTTCTACTTCTATCGCTTCTCACTCTCTCTCTCTCTCTCACTCTCTCCCTCTCACTTTCTCTCTCTTACACATACACACACACACGCTAACGCAATTCAACCCCTACCCTCGCGAACAATGCCCAGCCGTGCCGCATTTGCCAACCGGCCGATATAATTATACCTGGTGCCCGGTTTCATCGCGTTATGAAACGTTCTCAAATGTTTTTGTTTACTCTCGCAGCGAGGAACATTATCGCGTTACAATTTTCATGAGACCGAGCGTTTTCTCCGAATCCCCCTCCTCACACCCACACCCACACACACACACACACACACACACACACACACACACGTGTTTAGCGATCCGGCTACGCTTTCCGTGCTGTGAGAGGCTCTCCCACTCACCGATTAGAGCAGGCGGCGATTTTTATATAAGAGAATTCTATTGCTATTCAGAGCCGGTTTATCGTAAATTCTGGAGGCACGTTTTCATTATTTTTATACCTGGCCGTTTACTCATAAACTTCCAAAAATTCCCTCTATGCGTGTATTAAACGTTCAATGCTCCGGTGCTAAAGCACCGGCAAAGAGTCGAAAAAAAAATATAAACCCTGCGCCAAGTTAATTGTCCCTCAACTATTGAGTGGCGCAACGGCGCTGCCTGGTCCGAACGGGTCACGCCAAGGAACGATTAGTGGGAGTCGAAAGCGGGTGGGCGCTTAATGATAATCCAAAGCAGCTCGCGTGCGCCCAATGCGCAATATCGGAGCCGCACCGTCCCACTCTTGGACCCTGCGGAGCGCCGCCGCGTCGACTGATGTAAAGCAACAAGGCGAAGCGCTTTCGAGAATGCGCAAAAACAATCAAATGAGAGCCCGATATTAGAGTCCAAATTGTGGACAAAATTCCACTTAATAATTTGAGCTCCTTGTTGTATGAAGGTTTTTAATACATTTGTGAAGTAATTGTATTAATATGAAGTTTATATATGTAATCGTAAATTTTCCCTCATCAGCTGATCTCTCCCTCACATCTTTCCTGATTTCAAATTCCTGGACACCGGGATCGAATCTTTGCCTACCTCATGCTGCCAAGGTAGCCAGTTACCTGTAGATCATTCTCATCCAGTTGTTACTATTATTTTCATTATTACTATTATTAACATCATTATTGTAACTTTGAGTTCTTATTAGGGTACCCCTGCAACGCAGTGTGATTTTACTGCCATTTGTCGCAACCTAGCAATGGGGCATAAGGTTAATCCGTATGTCCGACAAATCGTTCATCCGCCTATTCGTCCGCACGTCAGTCGCATGTCATAATCAATAATATTTCCAAACTTCTCGCAACAATGACACCAAAGTTTTGGATCTAACTTCCTCGAATAACGTGAACAACGTTTAAAACATGTTGAGGGTCTCGGTTCAACAGAAAACCCTATTTTTTCTAAAATTGTAAAAGTTCAAAAGGTTTTGTCGTCTCTCTTCAATGATCATTTTCAGTATGTTGTTCAATGACTAGCCCAAAAATATGGTTATGCACAATTTCGAAAATATGATTAGTTTTTTAGCACTTTTACGTGAAATAAAGGCAATTTGGTACAACAATTTTCACAAAATCAACTCCAATTTGTTTCTTTAAATTTTCTCTTCCAATGTATCAAAAGATGGTATAAAAATTGGTGTTGATCCCCAATTCGACGAAGATACTGCAAGTTTCAATAATTGCAGAAAATAACATTGCAAAAGTAAAATGTTAGAGATAGAGACTTTTGTTTAAGTTTATATTTTCTAAACAATTAGCTCTTTATAATTTTTCTTGTAAATTATTTTTAAAAATTATAGTTTGTGCACGATTTTTATTTGAAGTTTACCCAATTTAAAAAAATGTTTTTTCCAAAAAACGGATTCAATTACAAAAATGTATTTCCTCGTATGAAGCAAAGAATGGGAAAGAAAATGCTGCTGATTCCATTTTCGACGAACTCTATATTTTCGAATATGACAAACGTGCAATAATAATGATGAAGATAATTATGTTAAAAGAAACATGTTCTAACAATCAGTTCCTTAAAAAATATATTATATAAGTTTCTTAAAACTATGAGGTAGTCAAAGTAGTTTTTCAAAATTTTCAAATTTCAATTTTTTTCTGTGGTCCTAATTTTGATATCTACATAGTTTTTCAAACACCTCGGTCTTATTTTATATATCCTTTTGCGTTCTAAGCTCCTTTTTTCACCAACCTGTATTCACTGAGAAAGCAGTATAATTATAATTTAAATTTGTGCCTGCTGACTCTTTTCAAGAAATGTTCCTTCTAGGGCTTCCCTAAACAACATTGGCTCACCGTCATGTAGCACCTTTGTTTCCTTATCATCGACTGTCTCAATTGTTCCTCGGAACGCTTAACTTAGCAACATAACAATGTGGCAATTCATATCATATAAGATAATCATGTAAATGTGGTGGACTGAGTATCTCTTTCCTTTAATCTTTTTCACCAAAGGCATGGAACTATATTAACATGAAGCACGAATCAACATCATGAAAACAAATTGAGAATAGGTAATGTGAGATGCAGTTAATTTAATTATTAGAATAAAATGCACTTAATAAATTCATTTCAAATTATTGATGGGTATTTGGTCAAATTGTTTAGCTCAGTTGAAATATTGTAACTTTATAACTATATTGCAAAGCTCTATGAATTAGTATTCCGTACTGAAATTACTTTTGGCATAATATTATACGTCGGCTGTGAAAATAATGCCCCGATGATTATATTCGCACTGCTTAATAGTGAGTACTCATCACACGCAAACTCTCGGCTGCGTCGCAGCGGGTTGAACGCTCAGAGGCGCCGCGTATCTCGTTGACGGAGGAGCCTTTATTAAAGCACAGCGTTCAGCATTTCCCGCACAGAGCGTGCGACGTGGCCATCAGCATTACCCGGCTCGCAGCTGCACCGGCCGGCCGGTCTCCTCGCACCAGACGCAGCGCAGCGCAGCGCAACGCAGCGCGGGGGCGGAGCAAGGGCTGGGGGGGGGGGGGCGGATAGGGACAGGTGGTGATGGCGGGGGTGGCAGCTAGGTGGCGACTTGAGCGGAGGGGACGGGACAACTTGTGCAGAGGGTACGACGGGGATGCGGGGGCGAGGACGGAAGGTCCGAGGACAGCGGGGGCTGAGGTCGGAGAGGGTGGCTGAGTTTGTAGGAAGGGACGAGGATGGCGAGAGCGAGGACAATGAGGGGTGAGAACGGCATGGCGAGGACGGTGAGAACGAGGGCGACTGGGACGAGGACATGGGTGTGACGCGCGGCAATGACGGCGTGTTGAGGTCGGCGTGGTGAGGTCCGGCATGGAGGGGACTGTGTGGCGAAGTCGGTCTGATGAGGACGGCATGGCGAGGACGGGTGGCGAGGACGGCGTGGCGAGGACGGGGTGGCTAGGACGGCGTGGCGAGGACGGGGTGGCGAGGACGACGTGGCGCGATACGGCAATGGCGAGGACGGCATGGCGAGGACGGCAATGGAGTGGACTGCGTGCGTGGCGAGGACGGCCGTGGCGAGGACGGCGTGTGCAGGACGGCGTGGCGAGGACGGCGTGGCGAGGAACGGGCGTGGGCGAGGTGGCCGTAGTGAGATGGGCGTGGGGAGCCTGTTGGCGAGGCAGAGTTACGGCGGCCGAGTCCGGTGGATGCGAGGCAGCGGGGGCGGTGGAAGCGGCAGGATTGGTAGGAGAGGTGGGGGTTGCGTTAAGTGCGGTAAACACCGGGGCCGTTGGGCGCGGTCGTTCGCACCTGGCAACGCGACGCGTTGGGCAGTTGGCAGCCCTGGCGGCGCGCGCCTGGCCTCCGCGGTGGCCGGAGTTTGTTCATGCGAATTCACGGGTGGGGGAATTCCCAGTCAGGCGAAACGACGAGTATGATGATGGAGGTGCGATGGCAAACGAGGAATAAGGTGGCCGTGACGAGAACAGGCTATCATGAACTTTATCATACATACACGACTCTTTTGTACTTCGGAAATTGTTTGAGACTTTGTAAGCTTCAAACAATTTATTCAATATTGAACCCTACGAGACTTCAAATCATTTATGTTTCCATATTATAAACAATTATCTCATGTAAAATTATGATGTGCATGACATTCCTGTAATGCAGAATTTAAAGCCTTCTAATAGGGCTTTTAGTCCGAATTATTAGTATGCTTTTCATAAACTGGTATACATCGTGATAATTACCTACACTAAGACACTTTAGTTACAACTTCTTGTTGATAAATGATTCTTCCCTTTACTAAAACTGAATAGCACGAACAAACTGATATCCATAATAAACTGAATATACATAAATATCCAGAAAATACTTCTCATCGCGCACAACCTCGAGATCACTTTGATCACTTTTTTGACTAATTATCACTTTTTTTGACAAATACTTCTTATCTGGCACGTATATTTCAAAACTTTAATATTATCTATTCTTGACGTTTATTTCATTTGATCAGAAAAAAAGTGGTCGGAAAGCAAATAATTTACACAGAGGTGTAAACGATAATTTAATAATTGTTTTACACTTGAATACGAAACCAAATCGCAAATAATTTCCCAGTCAGTTATTATTTTATAAATGTTATGATTTTTATATACATTGATAGTGCTGAGAAACGCATAACATTTTTCATAATAATATATTAGAAAGTATTTAATACATGAAACTAATTTCAATCTTGTTTTGAAAAGGTAATTTTGTATTTTGGGACTTCAAATGTACACATATTATATTCATTGATATTTAATTAACGTTCACAAAGAACACAATTTGTATGTCATCAATTTGCTTTCCCATGAACGCACTTCAAATTTAATACATTAATTCTTCCCAGAGTATTGCCTTTTAGTATCCGATTCGAATTCCGAAACCAGTATTTCGCTTCTCCAAAAACTTTTTCTAGCTCACAAAGTGTTTTCTACGAATGTAGCAATAGCGTTTAGCCTACTTGTTTCAGCTAAACTCCCAAGTTTCAAAACCCGACGAAAATTTGTTCGAGATGAGTGGAGTTTCGAGAGTGCTTCAAAATGAACGCGCAAAAAAAGGGGGGATATAAAACGCGCTTCCATTCACATACTTCCACTTGTCGTTCCCGCTTCTGTCTCCTCTTTCATCGTCACAAACATCTCCTTTATCACTTGCTGCAGGGCCGAGCGGCAGGCCCGCTGTCCCACTCCCAGCACGACTGACGGTTCAATGGCACTTCGCTTCGGAGCGTTCAGGGAATCCACTGCGATGCAGGCAGCCGAAGCAGTGAAAGGCAACAACCACGCGTGGCATGGACGTGCAAGAGCGAAGTTACAGTGCAAATGAAAGTCTGGAGTATTTTGTCTTTTCATACCGGCTCTGGAAAGAAAACGTATTGTCTTGAGATAATTGAATATATATTTTTTTCTTGATATGTGACTCACTGTAAATCGAATAAATACTTGGAGATAATAAAATTTACAGCACAAATATATAACACAGCGAGACTAAATAAAAAACTATATTCAATATTCATGGATAATTTAACATAAATATAGAAAAAAATCTTTGATTTCAGCTCTAAAAATTTGAAAACGTGACACTTCGTTTCATTTTCGGCGTAACGTTACCCTCCCATCCACAGAAATTGCTGTTCTACAACATAAACAATTCAAACATTACATATTATTGAGGGGTACCTGCACTATTTGTGGAGTATGGTTCTTTTCATTTCAACAGAGTCATTGTAAAGGACCTAATAGTCTCACACCGCACAGCAAAAGAGGATACGAGAGTCAGTAATATCCGTTATTTAATTTAACACAAAGTAATTAGTTCATTCCTATCTGCCATAAAAATTGACTTGAAGTCTGGCGATACTGTGAATCTAACGCAAAGTTCATAACGTTAAAAAACACACGTGTTTGGTGTATATGTATATTATATAAGAAACATATGAAATACCTAATACATCTTTCTTGAATTCATTCTCCGATTTCAAGTGAAAGACGAATCGTAATGCAAAACTCTCAAAACTTTTAAAGATGAAATTTATTTTCTTACTTCTGAGCGCTATGCCATCCACTGGTGCTTTCCCTAGAAATTTTATTATCTCCAAGTATTTATTCGATTTCCCTAGAAATACATGTACTTCAAATTTGAAATATTCCGAATTGTCTTCTATTCCCTGCACGTACGTTAATTCGTTGACGCTACTGTGTTTCTCACGGAAACTTCCTATACAACACTTTATTCTGAAACGCGTATTGTATAAATGGACCAACTAGTTGCTATCAAGCTAGTTGTATTGAAAATTCTAAAACCTAAGTCTTTTATTTGTATATTCATGTTTAGAGACAAACTTATACAGCTGAATAAACCAATACATCTGATTCGAGAGAATTAAAAGAAATTTTAACATTACTGAATTTGAATAACATTGTTAATGGTGATACTTCAATAAAATTGAAATTAACTTATTTATTTCAGCTTAATTAATTACAATCAATTTACATAGGCCAATCGATTAGTACTGAAAGGAAAAACCGCAGCATCCATCAACATTTAATTCGCCTCGTGCATTGCATTCGTACCACTTTCTTGAGCAGTCAATTCCACAGTTATAAGTGATGAATATGGCAGATTATTATATAAAGATTTGATAAAAAGGCAGTTATTTATTACAATGAATTAGAAATAGAATGTATTTTACTGAAAGCAAATGTGCCAAGAGAGCACACACGATCATTTCCAATGGTCCACGAGTGTTTTCTCATATCATAAAGTCTTTACCGAGGTAAAATGAGAGGTACAAATCGTATATCTGTTGTCTACCGTTATGAAATTGTTTCGTCTAATATGATGCTGAGAGAAAATAGCCCATACTCTGGGCGTGCTGGGCGCGCATATGTCCATAGATGAAAGCGGTAAAGAAGTCACCGTGGGAGTCTTTTTCTGTTTTTGCAGCGGAGGGAAGCGATGGCAAAGAAATGCTGCGACCGGGTCCCCGGCAGTCGCGGCCATCAACAGAACATCTTCTGCGGCACTACATTTCCCGCCCTTTTCATTTCCTCTTCAACCCTTCGCCGCATCTTCCACGTCCATCTCAGGATCTCCTACGGAACCACCTCTGTCCTTTGGCCTCGCCTCCGCCTTCTCCGTGGCTGACGTAACCGCTAACCATTACTCGCTCTTGCGCGCGTCCCAGCCCCGACCGCCCCAGCTTGCGCCCTTCCGATCCCCGTTGCCTCACGCCCCGCTCCGCCTGCTGAACCAGTCTCCGCTGAGCCATTCCGTGCTGGTCCAGCCCCAACTGTTCCAACATGTGTCGTATATGAACTCACCTCCACGACGCTGCATCCCACTCCCGTAACCGACCCTACCCCTACACTCTACACTCTGGGGTTGTTTCTTGCAACCCCGAATAGTCCTTTGTAGTCCAAAAGACCTGTAATTATCGTCTTAACTTCTCCTTTATCATCGGTGTTTTCCCACGTCCACCATTTCTTTTTATATATCTTCCCTGTGGGTGTGATTTTCTCACCGCTCACCACTCCTACACCAAAACTCCAACAGCGTCCGTGTCATTGTGTGACTCCGCAGCACTTGCCTTTGGCTCATCGCAGTATCCTCTGCCTTCTTATCATCATTTCCTCCTTCTCCTCATTGACCTCTACCTGCACCTCGTTTGCCATTTCCTCCTTCTCCTCAATCACCGCCTCCTCAAGAGCCTTCTTTCCCCTCTCGGAATGTCATCCTCTTCCCCCTCGTCCTCTTCCTCTTCTTTCTTCTTCTCCTTCTTCTCCTTCTCCTCGCATGTTGTTTCTTGGGAGATCACCGCCTCCTCAGGAGCCTTCTTTCCCCACTCAGCATGTTGTCCGCCTCGTCCTCCTCCTCCCCCTCGTCCTCGTCCTCCTCCTCCTCGCACGTTGTTTCGCGGGGCATCGCGATGCAGAAGCGGCTGCGCCAACTCTCAGGATCGTTTGATATACGGAGGGCGCACCGCCGCCGGGGCCCTCGGGGACCTCTTCCCTCCCACCCCTTCACCCCCTCTCCCCCTCCTACCTCCTCACACACCACCACGCCCCGCCCCCGCCCCGCCGCCACTCAGCCCAAATGACTGGCAGCCGCCACACTCCGCGTATCTGCGCTCACCAGCCTCTTGCAGTCGATTACGACTCCAGCCAGCGAGCCCAGGGCCAGCGAGCAACCTCCCCACCCCCCGCCCCGCGCGTTCGCGCCCCCCGCCGCCGCGGCACTTGCTTTAAGGGGGCCCGTAACGCCTGTATAATACTGCCCGCATATTGTGGCTGGAGGGAAGGGGGCGGGGAGGGGGAGAGAAAATGCTAGGGGAGGGAAGACACTCCGCTGCCGGCTCGCGGCGGATAGCGTTTTTCTCCCGCGGCCCCGGCGATATTTCTGGGATAAAAAATAAGGCACCGTAGGCCAAACAGAAACGTAATTCAAGTTAAAGAGTGTGTCTGCTTGGATTTACCCCTTGGCGGTCGTAAAGTTGATAGCGCACGAAATATTCGGTCTCTTCTTCAGTTTAACAACTGAATCTAGTTTGCGACCGCGCGCCGACTCGTCGTGGTCCAATGGTATTTGGACGCAGAGATAGGGGCTAGAGAAGTCATATTCAGAGCGGTGCGATATGTGGCGCACACAGAATTCCTTGCTGTTTAATTTCACGGTGGGTGATTAATGTACGTTTCGTGAACTTAACAGTTTTTAAAGCGACGAGTTTTGTTGGTATTAGTCAGTTCATCTTTTAAAAGAACGAAACACTTTATTTTTAACTAAACTGCAACATTCGAAGCAAACTATTACATTCTATAATGCTTATTGTATGCGTTAGATTATTAGATTATTTCTCTTAAAAGTCTATTATTTGTATACAATTACTGTGAATTTCTTTTTAAGGTTAATTGTACAACTATAAATGGGCCACAATAATAAGTAGTTCAGGTAGGATTATAAGATAATGTATCACTGTCATCATAAAAAGTATATTTCGTGTACTTACGTATGGGAAGAGCTGAATGTTAATGGTCAGAAACTTTGACAAAAAGACAAGAAACAATCCTATTTTATGTTGGAGAAACGTATTTAATGTGATATAAAACTTTGATTATATCATATTTTATTCTTTCAAATAATTTAGTTAATCTATTACTTGCTGTGCATTGAAATGTTTACTGTGCAATCCAAGTAATTAATTAAAATAGTAAAGCACACTGAGGAAATAGTGCGTCATTACCTTGAGTTTCACCTCTTCTCCTATATTGCATTGTTTTACAATTTTGAAAGCTAAAAAATGGAGTGAAACTGAACAGTATACCTGGTCAAATATTTTCCATTTTCTCTACAACTTCTTACATTATTTTGTTTCCTGCTGAAAGTCGCATTAAAATTTTTTACAGAAAGATAATTAAAGATAAAACAGAATTTTACAGAAAGATTTACAGGAAGATAAAACTATAAAATCAACATAATATTTTAATTACAAAAAGCTTTAATTCATGACACCAATCAAGCCACTGATTCAATTTTGTTCGGAGAATATTGGAAAGGTGCTTTATGCGCGAGAACAAAATGGTACATTTCGGTAAAATGAGGAGAACGTGTCACTGATGTGTACAAATCTCATGCACGATCGGCGTTAACTGACTGCGTTTCACTTGCCAGCTGATAATTTTGCGACACAAAACATTTAATTTACAAACACCGTCTGTATTTAGAAAATCAGGAGTTACAGTGTAACGTCAAACACACGAGCTACTAAAATATACTAATGAAAAGCAATTATAGAACACATGAAAATAAAGCCACAACAAATAATTTAAAAAATATAAAAAAAAGTATTGTAAATTGTATCTGAGTTCATATAAGGGTGGGTAGACAGGATGAAATAGTTTACAATATCACATACGGTGCTAGTAAAACTTTAAAACGCCATTTTAAGTATTTTAAATTGTATTATTTGCGGAGAACATAGAAATGTTTTTTATTGGTGGAACCATCACAATGTACAATAATTTTCATAATTGAAAAGACGATTTCGTAGGTACACAAGTCACAATTATTTTAATCGAGGAAGCGTGATAGATACTCATTTAAACACGTCTCATCTGCGAAAGAATACACGCAGAGCAGACTGCATCGTTTTTCAAACCTGATGGGTTTTAAAAATACCGAACTGGGAAGCAATATCCGGAGAACGCCTTACGCAATATCTGCAGAGAAACTAATTTCAATCTCCGGATATGAAAAGGACAAACTCTAGAACGTCGAAGATCTCGAATTTTAGGAAAAAAAACTTCATGAAAAGAACGAGAACCTTGGGACACGAAGCCATCTGCAGCGGGTTTCTTCAAGCAAAACATTCCAGAGAACGCGTATCACATTAGGTGGCTAACGTTTAGCAATGAGAACAAAGATACCAGAACAATAAGAACAACGGTTTGCACATATTGTGCGTCTTTGCAGTTCAACCTTACATGCGCTACTAAATAAAAGAAAACGGTTAAAAGCGACTTAAAACATGCAATGCTTATGCATTCCCTGCATTCTTTATTAGCGCTGGGATCCTGCCAGCCCGAAGAATTATCTAGGAGTCTCAGGCAATGGCCACTTCCTCCACTGAAACCGCCTCTGCAGCGCAGGGCCATTTGTTACGCTCTCACCAAAATAACAAGAAGCAAACTTAAGCATCGTGCTCTGTAAGAATTTATAGAGCGTGTACAAGCCACATTGTGTTCTATTAGAACTCGCAAAGGTCTGCTAACACACGAAAGTAATAATGGCAGCAGTTGTAATGCGAAATCCCATTGGTGTAATTCTGGCGCGTTGCGCGGAAATGCTACTACAAATCAGTATCAAGTAAATGGTACACAGGAGCTCACTCTTATAAGAGCAGAATTCCTAGAATTAAAATATATGTATTTCCTTTTTTCTAATGGACATATATTTTCAGGTGGCGGTGCTGTAAGAACATTTACATTTAAATAGCTCGGCATTCTTTAAAAATTTAACAATGGCTCCTTCAGACACTAGAGATGAATATTTCCTAAAAATATAAAATGTGGTTTCTTTATTCAGATTCTGAAGATGGATAGGACGTAAACTGACAAGGAAGGATATATTTTAAACTTAAAAATCATATTTTTCATTCCTGTAAATATCTTATTATCTAAGTATTTGGTCAATAGTAGTAAAATAGACATGAAGGAAAATGTTAAATTGCAAGAGTTCAGCTTGTATTCTGAAACCAGATGTCAGATTCAACTGAGTTATTGAAAACTAGAAAAAAATAATAAAGCATGCGTAACCGATTGCATCGAACCTCTAGTCCGAAGAAAATCTGAGGTTTGATTGCGGAACTAGAAAGAAATATCTGTGGAATCTAATGTAATGATGAAACTATTTCACACACGGAGAAACTATTTCAGTATCTGATTAACTTCTGTTGTTATACAGAGTGTTTCATAATGAATGGTACCAACTCCCAGGTAATGTAATGAGACCAAAGTTGATAATTTTTGGCCAATTGAAATTATAGTGTGAAGTATCATACAATGAAATTACACACGCAAAATTTGCACCTCAC
Source organism: Gryllus bimaculatus (assembly GCA_017312745.1). Taxonomy (NCBI): domain Eukaryota; kingdom Metazoa; phylum Arthropoda; class Insecta; order Orthoptera; family Gryllidae; genus Gryllus; species Gryllus bimaculatus. The sequence continues at coordinate 5,704,952 of BOPP01000051.1, read as the reverse complement.
GGTTACGCAATTTCATTAGCTCATGTTCTCTGCAGGTCGCGTTGTGATATTGTCAAGGTGGATTTGTAAATAAGACGAATACGTATGAACACTAGAAGTTTGTGACCTTTATTCTGAGACACATGTAGGAGCACCACCAGAATCAATGATAGTTGTGAGTTCTCTGAGACATATTTTCCGCACCCTCCGTTCCTCATCTCAGAAATAACATCTTTCTCCAGACAGACGCACAGATATTACGACACATCTTCATTAGGTTTCCCGAGGCCGTGCAGAGTTTGGAATAATTTTCCACAAGAGCTGAAGACAGGCGAAGGCGAAGCAGCCGCGCGTTCCGCATTCATTTGTGTGTCAGGAGGGCAGGCGACGCGGAAACCCGGAGACGATCCAATCTAAACTAACGCAAGCCGCGCACCAGCCGTCGCGCTCGCATCACCAGGCGTCACCAGGCGTCACCGCGTCTCCGCCGCCGCGCGGAGATCACAGAGCGCGTTCGCGCTCGCTGCCGACCCACACTCCGGCACCACGCGACGCGGTGTCACAGCGAGGGAGCCGAGACGGGTCTGGGGGCCCGGGTGGCGACATACGAGACAACGCAGGGGGGGAGGAGGTAAAGACAGACGGGAAGCGGTCTTTTGGAGCGGGGAGGTACAGGTTCAGGACCGGATAGGGTTAGATGCGAAGTGTTTATTAATCTTAGAAACATCTATAATATACAAGACCAATAGGGGGATTAATTGCGGGTTTCACCTATGGCTCTACATGTGACAGTAGAGGAAATACAGCAGCAATATATTTGTTTGGGTCTATGTGTAGTTTATCTATTATTACATTTACATATTTTTTAATTATTCGAACAAAAATATTCAAATTTTAAATACTTTTGATCACTTTCTCTTCTGAAAAGTAGGTAGTAAATGTGAATGTCTACTGGAAATGCATTTTTAACACTGAGCCATTAAAACCTGTTGATAGTACTTGAATCTTATTGTATATGAAAAGCTTAGTTCCGTAATTTTGTACTTTTTACTTCAGATGATCATTGATAAAATTCTCTAAAAAAAGAATGTTAACCTTTTGTAAAATAAAGGAACAATATGGACTTTTGATCTAAAGGAACAAATATATTAAGAAAACGAAGACACGCGTGCACTATCTCTCTCTCTCTCTCTCTCTCTCCCTCTCTCTCTCCCTCTCTCTCTCTCTCTCTTGGTTACCTAAGACTAGAATGGGGATGGTGGACAGTATTGGGAAGCCGTCATGGAGGTGCGGAGATTAGGCTTGGCAGAAACGGAACAAGGTTGAGGATTCATGGATCAGCGGCAAGCAAAGTGAACTCAAAAGAGAAGATACATGCGTATATATTGGGCAAGACTATAAGCTAAGAAGTAGCGTTTACGATGGAGGCTGAGACATTACAGGCTGCGAAAGGGATTGGGAAGCGAATAGGTTGGGAATAGTCAAAGAGTGAAATTGGTCTGGGCGTGGTAAAAGATAATGGCATTACAGGAAACAGATATATCAGAAGGATGCTGCAACGTGGAGTGATTGGGGTAGCAGAGATTATAGGATACGACTTACGGGCAAATAAGATACAATCTGGATCGAATAATATGAAGAAAGATTACAAAGATATTAGACCAAGATCAGAGAGATTACAAAGAGTCAGAACAGCTGAGTGGAACAATCCTACAATTAGATTGGTTGGTTGCTAGCGATTCCGGGCGCGTCGACAAGTCAGATCAAATTCCCGTGAGTGTAGTACATGTTTTTCCCTCGGGGGGTGGCGGTGATCTTCCCCCGCTGGATGGCGAGAGCCGGCGCGGACCTCTTATGGTTGGAGGAGAAAAACAAAAGAACTTAGGATGGTACCATCTAAGACAACAGTAGCAACACATAAGCGATGGATACCTCCAGTGAGGACCGAAGTGGAAGCAGGTGGCGAAAACAGGTGACGCGCGAGACAAAGAGCCAACAGTGCGCGTCCCCATCAAGTGGGAAACGGCATCGGAAACGGGCGCAGCGGCGTTGATATAGACGGCGCCGCCTGCGACGGGAGCGGACGCGCGAGCGAAGCAGTGCCGCCGGCGTGGGCGTCGCGAGCTTCGGAGACGGCAGGGTGCGGGCGCGCGGGGGCGCGGGACGGCTGGGGGGCGGCGGGGCGGCGGGATCGGCGGGGCGCGGGGCGGCGGGCGGCGGCCGGGGCGCGGGCGGCGGCGGGCGGCGGGGGCGCGGCGTGGGGCGGCGGCGCGGGGCGGCGGGGGCGGCGGGCGCGGCGGGGGCGGCGGCGGCGGCGGCTGGCGGCGGGGGCGGCGGGGGCGGGGGGGCGGCGGCGGCGCGTGGGCGGCGGGGCGGAGGAGGGTGGCACGCCCTTAATGCATTTTCGCCGAGAGGCGCACTGTTCCCGCGCGCGGCGCGGTGCAGGGGCGCGCGAACGCTATCGTGCGCGCAGGCGCCACGGCGCCACAGTTGGCACGGATGGCGTCGGCGTCGTGACATGATCCGCGACGCGGCATCTCTACGGCTGGGGGGCCTTTTCTACTACCGCCACTACCACCCGCCTCCGCACCACCACTGCCGCCGACTCCACACCGCTCCCGACTCCGCCCTGAGCAGCCATCGTCTTCTCCTCCCGGCCCGGCCCCACTACTCACCCTTTGCACACATCCCCTACCCCGTCCTTCCACCTCCCGTCCAATTCCTTCCCCCGTTCCGCCCCGCCTCACCCAGGCGCCGTTAGGAGCGCGCCTCGGAAACCGCCTGCCTCGACTGAGCGGCTCCCGCCTCCGCCCCGCCACGCCCCGTTCCCCGCCGCAGGCGTCGCGGGCGCTTCTTCCCGGTAACAATGCAAATCAGGGTTAAAACCCGCGCCCCGTGGAAGACGCGCCGCGCATGGGCGCGGCGCAGCTCAGCGTGCAGCCCGGGGCGCTGACGGCAGAGGGGCGGGGCAGAGACGGCGAGGAGGAAGTATCTGTGACGGGCGCGCGAAGGGCGAAGGCCGAGCAATACAAGTGGCTTCGTGAAGAGGCGTGGCCGAGGAAGGGAAAGTGAGTGGGCGGCGACGGACGGGTCGAGGAGGGGTCGATGATGACGAAGGTGGGGACAAGTGGACGAGGCAGACGTGGAGCGTACGAGTGGGGGAGGCGGGAAAGGTGAAGGAAACGGCAATGTTGAAGGATGCGAGACGAGTGAAGGGGCGTGAGTAGGGGAAAGCGAGAGTGGAAGAGGAGAAAGTGGTGAAGGAAACGAGTGTTGAAGGTGGCGAGGTGTACAGGGAGGGGGGGGGTGAAGGGCCTGTAGTAGAGGAAAGTGAGAGTGGGATAGGTGAGTGTGGTGAAGACAACGACAATACTGAAAGAGATGATTGGCGAAGGGGTGAAAATGGTGCACGAGACGAAAGCGAAGGAGGAGGCGCGAAACAATACGAAGGCGACAGTGGTGGAGGAAGAGACGCTGGCGGCGAGTCTGTTAGGGGACACGGGAGCGGAGGCAGATGCGGTGGTAGGAAAAGGCGGCGGGGGCGGAGGCTGGCGCGGGGCGGTGCCATGGTATGCGGCGGCGGCGCGGCGTCGGGAGGAGATACGAGCGCGGGGAAATTCGGATGCGCGCCATGTGTCACATCGCATTTCAGTAGGGCTAGCGATCAAGCGAGCGCCTGCGCGGGCCCCACGGGCGGGGAAGGGCGGAGTCGGGGAGGAGGGGGAAAAAGGCTCTTGGCGGGAGAAGGGAGTAAACTGCGTCGGTGGCGCACGGCTGCTTTTGCCGCCGGCGACGAGGGGAGCGCCCTGGCCTGAGCAAGGAACACCGGCAGAGGGGGGGGCATGCCCGAAAGAGGTTCAAAGTCAGAGGGGTGTGGTGAGGAATAATACGAGAATATAACAAGGAAAGCTATTGAAACGTCAATTCATAAACTGGAAAACAAAGAATAGATTTAGTACAGTATGGTGATGATAACAGACGAAAACAATCAAATAGCGAATAAGGGAAACAGAGGAGTACGTTTACGTCATGAAGGAAAATAATTGTGAAAATGCATCACTAAATCCATAGTAAAGAGAACCTGTGAGAGACAGCACTGTAATGTCAGATGGATACCCTCCATGTTGTTTCTGAATATTAAAAATTAAATCCATACATCTAATCTTGGAAACAGAAAACTGTGTAGGATGGCCACTACACATATATTTTCTTGACATAAATGAAGAAATTTTCGAAAGAGTAAATGACCTTCGAAATAATGTGCAAGTATACAACAATGCTTAGAAAAAAGAGCCTTGCATAACAATATTATAGCGAAAATTATACGCCATGAATTGTGATTTTAAATGAAAGTGTTTTATTGATAATAAGGATGTAATAGGCAAGTTATTAACTATGAACATTAAAGCTTATCTCTGATTTTCGTGATTATCTTATTAATTAACTTTGAAGTAACACATTAATCCATCAATGAGTAATTCGATTAAATGTCCAATAAATAAATCAATCACTTCGACTGATGGACATCACATTTATGGCCCATCTACTTATCAGTAAATTTGATGAATATGTTACAAGTCCGATAAAGCAATGGATCAATTATGTATAACACGTTGACCTTTGAAAATGACTTGCGCTTAGGTGATAGTGAAACCATCGAAGAAGTAATGTTAAATGTTAAATCAACCATTACGTTTTTACCATAAGCTAACTTGATGTGGATTCTGTTACACAATCCTTACTTATATTTCAAATGTTGCAATATCTATTGATAAACGTTAATCACAGACCAAAAGATGAAGAGGAATCTATCATAAAAAGGTACGCGTTCTTTGAATAATTTTCAATTTACTTCAATACTATTTTATTCAGTATCTCATATACGATTTATTTTATGAATGCGAATGCAACTACTTGATACATTTTTCCCCTACTTTATTTTAGAATATTCTCTTCCTTTTTATCCCTTTGTGAACACAGATCTTTTACTTTTATATGCAAATCCATATATAAACGAAAATGTTCGTGCAAATCACGAATATGTTAAATTCTTATCGCCTCACGTGAGCACGACGCGTTGCATATAAAATGTTAGATAAAATATTTGATAATTCAACGGAAAATAGGGAATGTAATAGCCGAAACAAACTGATTACGTTTCAAAATGTTCCTTAAATACTTAGATAAAATCACAAACAGATAAACGCAAATACAAACAAGTTCAAATTGTTATTTTAATTCAAATATGCTTGTAAATTTCATCTACTGGTGCGGACACATGAACATGCGAACAAAGAACACCAACACCCTACAAAACCTCTCTCCAAAACCTCTCTCCGAAACCTCTCTCCGAAATCTCTCTCCGAAACCTCTCTGCGAAACCTCTCTGCGAAACCTCTCTCCGAAACCTCTCTCCGAAACCTCTCTCCGAAACCTCTCTCCGAAACCTCTCTCCGAAACCTCTCTTCGAAACCTCTCTTCGAAACCTCTCTTCGAAACCTCTCTTCGAAACCTCTCTTCGAAACCTAAGTTCACAACCTCTCTCCACAATTTTCCCTAACCTTCTCCACCCCCACATCCCGCCGGTGTTACACCCTCCTCTCCATTCCGCCCCCGTGGTACGCCAATCCCTCCCTTCCAGTCCTCCCCAGATCCTACACACGTTCCTACCGCCTCCCACTCCGTACCCCCACTCCTTCGCGCCCGCGAATCCCCCCCCCCCCCGTGTGTCCGCTGGCAGCCTCGAAAATTACATTACTGAGCCAGACTTGCGCCAATGGCGTCAAACAAAAAGACACTTTGCTATTCGTCTTCAACTCGGGTTACGAAATTCGCATCAAAGAGCGTTATTATCAACGCCCGCTTCCTCCGACGCGGCGGCGGCGGCGGCGGCGGGCGGCGCGGCCCACTGGCGGGCGGGTCCGATAAGCGAACAAGAGAGAGAGAAGGGAAGGCAGATGAACGAGATAAAACGGTCATTAGCGTGGCTTAAGATTGAAAGGCCGTTGATTATTACTTTACGAAGAGATAATTCCGAGAAGGCCGCGAGAGAATGCGCCGGCTCGCGGCGCTGCAGGGTCTTACGCTGCTTCAAGACGACTTAGAGAAAGCGGCTATTGAGCAGCGCAAAGGAGTGCGCCGGCAACATTAACTCTCGTCGGAAAATGGAAAGAGGTCCCTATTCACTCTATTGTGGATAATAGTAACAACGTTCTACAAGGTGTGGCAAGTGTTAACGTACGAGGCGCATCCAGAAGGTACGTTTCCCTAGCAAGTCAACTAAAAGAAGAAAAAGATTCATGGAAATACGTTACATTTCATTACAAACGTTTCTTTAAGAAACGAATTCTTGCAGATACAGCACGTGTTCAAATATGTTTTACACATAATTGCCATCAGAATTCAGAGATTTTCTTATCGTTTAATTAACATTTAGCTGTGTTGTCTGTCTTAGAAATCTGCCTTCTGAGATTAGTACCCGATTTTGATACCTACTAGCAACTCTCCGTCACTGTGAAACGCGTAGTGCTGATAAGTCCGGAATTTCTTGAGATGTAAAGAAAGATGAAAATTTCTTGTTGCGAGAACCACAAATTATGGAATGGAAGGTCGTACTCGTACAGTCGGCCACATACGGTTTAGTTCATCACGAATTTTCTGCAGCAGTGCTAAGTGTCGACGTAAGGAAAGTTTTTGGATGTGCCGCGTAATTCATAATAGTGGCACGTCCATAGAGGAAAGACTTTCCCTTTATGACAGTCATAGTGCACATTTAACACAAATTGAGAACAGCGCAATTATCAGAAAGGTACCGCAAACGAAAGGAACGGATTATAATGTTCTGTTGGAGTTTTGGGAAGTGAGTTAGCGGTGTACTTATTTGATCACTCATATTCCCATAAATTAAGGAAACATCAGAATGAAATTCGAGGATGTATAGAACATCCAAAGTTCGACATAACAATGACTATTTATGAACTAACATTAGCTTACATTTGTATATTAAACTATTCAGAAATTAACTGATAAACCATTTTGTAAAGTAATATATTGGGACACTAATCTTAGATTATTACTGTTTCTTCTCTCTCCTAAAACATGATGTTAATCAAATATGGTTGTTTCAGAATATGCATGTTCTGATTCCAACTTAAGAATGAAAATGATTGTATAAAACCTTAATTATATTATTAAAATGTAAATATAGAAGAAAAGACTTTAACAACATGAATGAACAATGCATTTACTAATAATGATTACTAAATGGAGTATATTCTTACACATAATACTTCTTGATATTAACTTTACATATAAGCATTTTATTCCAAAATACAAACTACGCGACAAATGTATTGCCACTTACATAAACATATTGTTTTCCAAATACACGTGAAATTTCTATTCTATAATGCAACGTAATGCAACTTTCAAAGAATACAGTATACATCGCCAGTGATTCCATCGGCAAAAAATCAATTTTATTAAGTAATATTTCTATTTCCTGCACTTAATCTTCATTTCACAGTGATGCATCAAATGCACATATTATTCTGATTCTCTGCGTGCAAAAAATACTTCTAAGGATCAAACAGAATGTTCACACAAACACACGCGCACACAGCAATGCCTCCTACTTTCGCAGCGAGAATGACCTCCCGGAAAACGTAATTCTAAGTACATTTCCGGCGAGCGATATTGCAGGTCGTTTATCCCGAGTCGACATCTCGAATTAGACCGTGACGTCACTTGCCGCGCGCAGCTAATCCGACGACTTCCGGCGGCGAGGTGCGGATCAAAAAACGCCACGGAGAACGTAATTTAGCGGCAGTGACTTTTTGAAATATTCCACCGAGTATAATTGCCGCGTTACACGCATGCGCTCTCACTGCGTCCCGGCATGCAGCGTGCCCTTTGCTTTCTGGCGGGGGGGCGGGGGGGCAGGGTTGACGAGTCGCTTCGGACTGGAGCGGCGGGCGGCGCTAAAATTATTAAAACCATATAAACAAAAAGAGAAATTGCGTTATGAAAATGTAATTTCGGAACTAATACGTTATGCAGCCTCCGACACAGCAACGTCGATGGTTTACAAAAGAAAAATGAATTTTTAGGTCCGAGGGCGGGCTTTCGGGAGAGTGAGGATTTAAACTGTCAACATCGCTTCGGGGACAAATTGGGACAGCAGACCAAAGAGCCCCAGCGAGCGTTTGACAAAAGGCTTTCGTCAGGTAACTATATTAAGTCCTTAACGCGATTTGCTTGATTTACTTCCATAAGTTCTTTCGATTACTGTTTCCGATAGACTTCGTCTTTCAGAATTGAGCTATTTCCTATCCTATATCCTATATAGTATCAATTGACGCTCCAGGTAGAAGAAAGTTTCTAGAATAAAACGCATGTAGAATAAGTAAAGAATTCCATTGACATTTTGCAAACTAATATGCATTAAATATTGTAAATGTCGATAAATCCTCCGTATTGTATTTTAATCTGAATAATTTTCCGTGAATTTTAATAAAGACTATTGATAACGATCTTAAATTGATGTTTTATTTTTAGAAAAAAATTTCATGTTATATTTATTTTATAATTTCGAATTTAATTAGTTTAATAACCAGAACTTCTCATTTATTTATACTAATTACGAATACGAGTATGTTGTAGAAATTGCAATTCCTGCACATTACACTATTCTATTTTTTCGAGGCATCGCTCTCGAAAATGCAACAAAGTTTTACATTTCATGTCTCGTATCAAGCACTTGTCTCGTATATTAGGGTTTCCCTCGTGATTCTAATCTCCCACTCCAGAATTATTGACGTGCCTATCTCAACTAGGCCGCCGAACTGCAGGAGTGCAAAGATTTGGAAAGCTCGGCGGCGTGACTGGGTTCATAATTTTGACCCCAAACAACCATCGTCATGAGAGCTTGTTACTCCCCCCCCCCACCACCACTAGTACGACTCGTGCTGGCGCGTGCTCGGCACTCACGCGAATTGGGTGCTCCGTGCGACCGATCTACGGCAGCGTAGAGCGGCTCGGGAGAGCACGCGAGGGGAACAACTGACAAGCGCCGACGCTCCACTCAAATCCCGGGAAACGAACCGTCGCTATGCAAAACGTAACCCTGTTTTATTACTAGATGAAAACCTTATGATCCGATCATAAATAGGTAAATATTAGAAAACATCTAAATAGTAATTTTATCTCATTTCATTAATACAATATATGAATCGTGTTTTCTTAAAAAAACTAAATAATACGCTTAAATTTATGGATCGATACTAAAAAAAATAACTTGCAGTACGTAAAGCACTACATGGATTTAATGGGTTTATTATTTGATTTCTACGACGGTAACACAAGCCTTTTTTCTTCTTCAATTTTCACCTATGGTAGTAAAAATTGGTACTTTTCCTGTCAATAGCAAGTATTTCTATTTTATTGTCACTGGTTTCGTGGCTTGTAGTCTTCCATTCTGGCTTCTCCGGGGTACCGACCAGTTTTCTCTCCTCCCGCTAACTGTCGCACCGATTTGACTCGTGAGTCTGTATCATTCTACACACGTGTACGAACGGTTTTGACAGGAGAAATGCGTTGTGAAGGTGTCATCGGCGCTGCGACTCACGGGCCCTTACATCTCTCTCTCTCTCTCTCTCTCTCTCTCTCTCTCTCTCTCTGGTCTTTATCCACCCACACAAGGGAAATGAATCAAGTCACGGAATTAGGATTAAGGATGATTCATGTCGCGCTGGCAATGCACAACATGCAAGTACTTACTAAGACATCTCTTGCACACAACGTGACCACATGTGAACAAGTGGCCCTTCGCTTCGAGAACACTACAGAACCTTTGCTTTAACGCACCGAGTAATTCTGGTCGACCAATGACATCAGTATTTGATTTTAAACGAATTAAAAAGCAATGCAGAATTATAAATCCCTCTATCTATAAAGCGGTTTTTTTACAGCCTTGGCCATTTTCCGCATCCTAATTTCCATGCCTCTTTATCCCATATATTGTTTTCCTCCATTTCTCTTTTTTCCATGGCTTCAGTTATTGCCGTGTTCCACGTTCTTCTCGGTCTTCCCCTGTATCTTTTTCGATTTGGTATCCACTCCCAAACTTTTTGTGGAAGTGTTTGTGGATTATAAATGACGCTTCAAATAACTACCTCAAATGCAAGGTTCCGAGATTAAATATTTAATCATTAATATTAATATTCAGAGAGATTTCTTAACAAACATTCCTTCAATTCGTTTCATTTAATGGTTTAATGAAAGAATTATAATAAAGGCCTACTCATCTGTGATTCTACTATTTAACAGTTAATTATGTTTAGGGCTTCATAAAAAATCAGAGTTAAACAAAAAAAAAAAACAAATGAAAGGAAGAAATGAAAAAATGGAATGGAATGTTTCCATGCATGATATAATCTATTTGAAGCTTTATTAATTTGTGTTGTTTAAATAAATTAGTATGACATTAATTTACATATAACCACAGCAAACGTTCATAACAATAATTTTCATTACATATTATTTTAGAGAACCTATCGATGAAGCAAAAATGTATAAACAATCCCTTCTAAAGAGAGTCACGTTTATTAACCATCAACTATAATACTTGTCTATTACAAGTTTCATTTATTTATTTTGGACAATGAATTACAAATGTTTCATTTGGTGTGTGGTGGTTTTTCGTCTGATACCGTTCAAGCAGCAATCACCATGTAGTTGTGGCCTTTAGCGTCAAATTCTGCATATCTATTGAGGGCATTGTTAAATATTCTATAAATAAAATATTTTTCTTTTTTCTCAGATTGCGTTACCACTCTGGCTGAGTCTTGCCGTATAATGCGCTTACTCGCAGTAAGGTCGGATCCTATCTTCTTCACCAGAATTCTTTCTTACGGAAGCTACGTGAAACTGCAAAGTAGACACATTGTAGTAACATTTACTGATGAGTATACAGGATAATCATCAATATCATACATACGAATGTTATCAGATTGAGAAACATCATTAATGAATTGTACAACACAGTTGGCATCATTGTATAAGAATTCTAAAAGTATTTTAAATAATTTATTTAAATTATTTTTATATTTCCTCCTATTTCTCTTAGGATTTTACACGTATTATCTATACAAAACCACATTTAATGATTTGAATAATTACTTACAAATTATACTGTACTAGTATTACAAATTATACACTACTAGCAAAAAACAAAATAAATTATCTTCGGGTTATCGATAAACATACGTCTGCTGAATTTCACTCGATTCAGAAAGTAAACGAATGAAAATGAAACGTAGCGTCTGAAATTACTAAACTTTCAGTTCATATCTGTCTTTTTGTTATACAGCTGCAATCACAAATTAAACAGCATATGCTTTCTTTATTGTAAGAAGATTGTTCAACTACTGTATTAGTTTAGTAATTCTTTTATAATCTACTTTACGCGTTTTCAGTACCAATTACCTCTTGTATTGTTGCCTGTGATTTTCATATTTTTATACCACCAGTTGTTTTCATCACTCCCAAGCACAAGTTGCGACTTCTTTGGGTGTTAGCTCAAAGTAATGGATTGCAAAACGCAAGGGCGCAACAAACATATTGCTTCGCACGATTTTCATTTTCTATTTCATTCATTGATCGCAAGTTCACCAAACGACGTTCTAATTAATTTCCCATTTCGCATCGCTCCGCCGACCGGCTACTGCAGCGCTCCGCGCGGCGACCTCCGGAACTCCGTCGCTCGCCGCGGCCCGGCCGCGACCGCGCTCCAGATTGCGCGCCGAGCAATCCAGGGAAAGTCGTGACTGAAGAGTAATACATTATCATCGGTTGCACCATGCCGTGTGTGTATATACACGTGCGTGATCCAACATTGCATGTGGACAGAGCAGGCCGGCGAACACACATCCACACGCCACCGTCCACTTAATGCATTTGGTTATTTCCATTATTTTGTATTGCAGACAAGTGCGACAAATACCAGTTATCTTCTCCGCGAAAGGGCTAATCTGCCACCACCGCCCCCTCGCTGGGAATAAACGCGCGGGCGGTGCGGCGGAGCGGGAGGTGCGGCACAGGAGCGGGGCGGGCCGGGCGGCGCGGTGAGGCCGGGCGGTTCTGGGCGGGGCGGGGCTGGGCTGGGTGGCGCAGGCGGGGTGGGTGGGGCAGGACAGGGGCGGGACGGACAGGGCGGGGCGGGTGGAACGGGACCGGACGCAGACGGGCGGGGCGGGGCGCGCGCGGTGCGGCGGAGCGGGGTGAGGTGGGGCGGGGAGGGGCGTGTTGGGGGGCGGGGCGGGGCGGGCGCGATAAGGGCGGATCGACGGCGCGGCGCGTTCGGAAGTGCTCGGTGTAACCGCCAGCGCGGGTGCGGTGGGCGAGCGCAGGCGGGGGACGGGCCCGGTACGATCGGGACGTGTATATCAGAAGCGAACGGCGAGTTGGATATGCGGGTGAGGGATAAACGGGTGTGCGGGACGAATGGGCGCTGGTGTCGGACGGCGTTGTGAGTAAGTGAGGTGAGTGAGTGAGTGAGCAAGTGGGTGGATAGGGGTTGTAGCAAGTGGGATGATTAGTGAACAGAGTGGGTGATCAAAGAGGGCGGACGGGTGGATTTGAAAAGTGAGTGAGTAGTGAGCAAGGCAGGCGAGTTAGCGGATGGTGTAGGTCAGCACAGGGTGAACAAGTGGATGAAGTATGTTGAGCAAGTGGGCTTGATTAGGAGTGAGTGAGTGAGCAAGAGGGAGGAGAGTTTGGTGAAGTGAGTAAACATGCGAGCGGTTAAGGGATGCGGGGGTGAACGAGTGGCCAGACGGGTGAATGGATGAACAAGTGGGCGGGAAGGTGAGTAAATATATAGGAGAAGAAGTGCCGAGGAGATGAGATATGAGAGGCCTTGATAAGTGGGTTAAGGAGAATAAGTTGGGTGCTGCTAAGTACGTTAGTCCGTAGCCCGTTTGCTAGAGTACTTGTCTGGATTCGCCTGGTGTTGATCGGAGAAAAAAATGAAAACAAATTTTTGTCTGGGACAGAAATAAAGAACAGTAAAAAATGGTCATGTCTTATTTTGGTTGAAGTCTCTCATTTTTTTAAGCATTGCAAAAGATACAAAAGAATTGCAAGACAATTATGGCGCAGTTGTAGTATACATTTTTTCGTATCTACACAAAAACAAATGTCCCATTCAAATAAGACTTGCACAACTCTTTGGTCCGTTAAAATTTATGTAATAACGAACAAATGTGAAATTAATTCTAAAACTGGCAAAAGGGGTATAGAGAGTGGGAGTACGAGAGGTTTTTATTACAATATTAGGGGGCGTGGGCGGGAGCGGGCCGGAGAGTAACGAAACCGCTGGGCGCGGGCGGGGCCCTTCGGCTCAAATTGAAGCCATGGAGCGCGCAACATGGCCCAAACGATGCCACTGTTTCCTCGTCGCTGGCCGCGGAACACGCCGCCGCCGCTCCATGAAATGGAAACCGAGCTGTCCAGCGGCGGTGCAGCGGCGACAAAGGGGTGGGGGTGTGGGAGTACCCTGTCGCGACCGCGAGGCTCCATTTGGCGGGTCCCGTCCGTTTGGACGGCCGCTCCGCTGGCCAGCGCGCCCGAATACGCCGGTGAATTAAAGACGCGGGGGGCGCGGGGGGCGCAGGGGAGAGATGGGCCGAATGCTGGACGGGATGGTTGCGGTGGCGGAGGCGAAGGTAGAGACGCGGGGTGAGGGTTGTGTTGTGGTGGTGGTTGGTGGTGCTGGTGGTGGTAATGCTGGTGGTGAGGTGGTGGTGGTGTTGTGGTGGTGGTGGTGGTGTGGTGGTGGGTGGTAGTGGGTGGTGTAAGTGATAGTGGTGTGGTAAGTGGTAGCGGGTAAGCTGGGTAGTGGTAGCTGTAGTGGTAGTGGTAGCGGTAGTGGTAGTGGGAGTGGGAGTGGTGGCTGTAGCGGTGGGGATAGTGCGCGGAGGCCGGAGGTAGATGTGGAGGTGGAAGCGAGGCCGGTGGCGGAGGTGGGGGTGGCCGGGTGGAATGCTGCAGGCAGAGTGGAGAGAGGCGGAGGTGGAGACAGAGGTGAAGGTGATAAGGCGGGGGTGGGTGGGGCCGAGTCGGAGACACGAGGGAGGGGAGGGGAAGTGAGCGCAGAGGGCAGGGCGGAAGTTGGATGGCCCGACGCCCTTTTCTACCCTGATTGTCCGGGGCGTACGTACAAAGCTACTGCACCCCGTTCCCTTCGCAACCCTTTCCCCTAGGAACGTCGAGTCCTCCACACGCCACGCCAGCGGGCCTCGCGCGTCGCTATAAATTCTGCCCGGTCACTGATACTCCCAGCCTATTATTTTTTAATATATTGTGTTCCTTCAGGCCGAGAGGAGCGAACTTTCCTCGAGATATTGCTTTTTTTCTTGGCCCTCGTCCCTTTGTCTTATTTAGGCATTTCTTTGTGTGGAACAAATACCGGGGATATAAATGATAGAAAGGTACGACGACAAATCCCGCAAGAAGTTTCTCCACAGGAAGATGTTAAAAAACGTGGATTCCAAGTCACATGACCTGCGTTCGCTGAGCACACTTAATTTTTTTTTATTTCGCAATCCATAGTTTCCGCTCATTCTTCTTCTTCTTTTTCATGGTCTTTCTTGAGGTTAGAAAGGATATACATTTTGTTTTTTTTTGTAAATGTAATATCTTGCAAACGTTTCTCCAAACAATCCTCCTGCTGAACGGAAAACACAAAATTGTTTTCTAAAGAGTAGCACGACAATGCTTAAGTGAAATAAATACAATTAATATGTAATAACAATTAAAGAAAACAGAATATTGTTACAAAAGATACTTTTTATTCTGGAATATTTACGGAGCGCGCTTCATTGGAGTCTTTATATTGCATGACGTCAGCTGTGTTCGTCAGCAATAATGCACAGATGAAATGCAGGGAGAATTCAAGGTAGGCGGAATATGAAAGAATACGGTGAAATAAACATTCCAAAAATGATCCGATTTTTTCAGTTAAAATAGAATAATTGTTTCAATTTTTGGATTTTTGTGCAGTGCCAAGAGTACCTAAAGAAACCAAAGATACCTCTCACAAGAGCGGAGAACACATAGTTTTCTTTCAATTTTTGTGTGGTTGGAAGTTTAATTAAATAGATGACATAAGAACTTGCTTGTCATAATCATTTGTCTGACGTTATTTGAATCAATATCTTTATTGATTTTCACATCGCGAGATTCGTTTGTTGACATACTATGCCAATTCTCTGAATGAATGATATGAATTCTCTATTAACATGTTAAGAAGTCTGAAACTGTCAGCATGGTATGCATCCTTCATTACTCGGAAGTACAAACCTTCGTTTGGCGGGCGTTCAACATGCAACTGCACACTTAGCACTGATGAAAAACGACCTACCTAGTGGCGTTATATCTTATTACTGACTTTCAAAACAGATTTCAATAGAAGCTTTCATTTAAACGAGTATGGTCCGACCGCTACCGGGGCTATGGCTGTACCTCAAATTCAAAAATCTGCGGTTTGAGGGCGGGGGAGGGGGAGGGGAAGCGGCGCGGGGGCGGGAGCCGAGGGAGAGGGCGACCGTCGAGAGAGAAAGTGGAGGGGGAGGCGAAGAACGTGATCCTGAGCAAGCTGCGTATCACAGGGCGACTTGGAATTACCACCCAAGCCCCTTAGTGACGTTGATATAAATGAAACGCCGCGTTTCGCCCCCACCCTCTCTCCACTTCCCCTCATTTCTGCCCGCCCCCGCCTTGGTCTCTGGCCGCCTCCCCACCATTTTCCTATCTATCTTTCCTCTTACGTTCTCTCCTCATTTACTCTACCCACCCACTCCTACCTCTCCTTTATTTGCCACCCACCCCGCCCCGACCAGTCCGCCTTTCCTCTACGTTCTCCGTGTCTGCCTCTCTTCGTCATTCCGTCCGCCACCGTCCTCGCGCCTTGCGTCGCCCGTAGCCGCGACCGCCGCCCCTTTGTCGGACGATGCGTTGCGAAAATTACGACTCAAGGCGCCACTTGCCGGAAATATAAGAATATTAACACGCATTTCTTGCGCGCTGCTGGAAATGGAAGCGACGGGTAGGCGCGCCCGACATTGGATGACGGGAACACCGAAAAAACACTTAGGGTCTCCCAATTCATTTATTGTGCGCGTGGGAGCGGAAGTAGGAAATTAATTTGTTAAAGAGCACCATCTAGTAAATTCTTAGAGAGAAATAGTATATATACAAAAATAGCGCAATGTACTTCCTGTTTTTAAGGGTAAAATTATAAAATATTCAGAAACACAAGACAAAATCCCGTATGTTATAGTGCAAGAATTAATATGTGCGTACCTCTGATGTCTATTTTATTTCTTTCTTCGTTCAAATGTGATTATTAGGTTTAATCGTATTAAAGTGCCATTTTTTGATATATTTCAATTTGTATGACCGTTTTTTAGACTATGGATTTGGAAATACAATTCATAATCGTTTCCACTGAACTTCTAGGAAACAATGATTTTTCTGTTTCTTTTGATTTCGTTAGATATTCTAGAAAGTATCTTCACTTCAAAACTTCATTCATCGTGTTTTACATTTGCAGATATGAGTGAAACTTTGTGTCCTATTGACTTGATTTCTATGGTTAGTAAAGAGACTCGCAATAAGAACTCTGCAGAAGAACATTTTTGAACAGTCACAGTATTCTCACCTTCCATGTGACATTAAGTGTGGTGCATGTGTCGGTATACGGGTATGTTCCTTTCACATGGCTGAAAAGGTGCTGTGCAACACGCACATGGATTGTGGTACCAACGCACGCCTCTCCCAATTTCAACAGTTAGATTGATTGATCGTTTTCTGAATCCTATGGTCATTATTCCCTTTAGTGTAGTGAATTATAAATCTGTGGAGATGGCGCTGGAGATGGAGATGGTGCTCCTGCCTCGTTAGAAGGTGATATTCAGCACCAACATACCTTTTTGCTGGTAGAAACAATACGCAATTTCTTTAGTTTACGATTTACTTGGCGATGAATCTAATCAATGTCAATAAAAATTGCCAAACCATGTTTTATAGGTATTACGATTAAAAATCTGAACAGGAAAAGTTACATTTGGACACGAAGGACATTAAAACACCTCTTAGATGGAGAACATTTATTTAGCATAAGGAATCGATTTTAATTTCATGTAAAATGGATTTATTATGAAAAATGAAGAAATATACATTATAGCAAAATCACAAATTAGCAGAATATTTTTGAAATTCTGTGAAGATTTCTTTAAATATTCTGATACAATTGAAATATAAAATTCATAGTATGTAATTATACCTATGAATCCACTGTAAATCAAGAGCCCTTAAAAATGACGGCAAATAATGAGAAATTCATCGGAAGCTATGTTCTTCTGGAACTAATGAAAATTGGGAAGCTAAAATTGCGGTCGGAGACACAATGTATGTAAAACAATGGGTCCGAGAAGGTGGTTCGTAAAAGTTCCGCGAATTATCCTACGTTATTTTGCACCATTTACCCAGAACAAGTTCTGTGAAAGCTCAAAACGTTTCAAACAATGATGATTCACAGAATGGATAGTCGCTTGCAGTTTCTGCAGAAATGGCAATTGAACTGCGGTAATGTACGGCCACAGCGGTCGTGCTTAGTTCCGAGCTCTGGGTAAATTCCAGGAATCACGACAGCGAGAGTGCAAGGAAATATAACCCACACAAAAACATACATTCCAACTTATTCTTCGAACTTACTTAAAACAATAACGTAAAATAAATGAAAAATACAAACACAGTAAAAAATAATAATATTATTTCATAAGACCAAACAACCACTGAAACGAAATTTGTGTATGATGGTGGGCTGAAGGTCAACAACGTTGCTGTTATGGTTTTGAACGGTTTCTTTCAAGAATTCGTAACGCATGAACGACCAACTTTTGCAATCCTCCCTGAAAATGATCACTTTTATATAATAATTACTTTTGTATCGTAATGATCGAGGACTTCTTGCGACCGAACATGCACGTCACGAATGTATCCTACTGAATAACGGAATTGTCAGTTGTTGAAACATCTAAGATGATAATAATAATAATAATAATAATAATAATAATAATATATTAGACATTTTCTTCTTCTTCTTCCTCTTCTTCCTTGTCTCCTTCTTCTTCCTCTTCTTCCTCCTCTTCTTCCTCTTCTTCTTCCTCTTCTTCTTCTTCTTCTTCTTCTTATGACAATGATAATGATCAAGATGCTGTAGATGGTGGAGTAGATCGAAGTGGGGATGTGAATAAAATGACTTCCATTTTACACTATAGGTAAATTTTATTTATTTATTTCCACGTCTTTAAGGCAGTGCGATAATTATAATATCTGTAGAATACAGGATTACTTTATCTAATTAAATATTTAAATTGAAACAAATACGAATGACATAGTACATACATTAATTTCTGCTGTCAATTGAAAACCAATTTTCACAGGAAACGTGTATACTTCAATTACTTAAAAATCAAAATCAAGCTATAAAACCCGTATTCAACATAGTGCGTATTAAAATGAAGTCTACTTTGATCGCGAAAATACCATGAAATTTAATTTGACCCAGTTCATTAGGTATTTACGGGGAAACAGAATTTCACCTTTAACACATTCCGGTTGGTTAGTCTCCCACTAAAGACAATTAGTTTACCGCCAATGATGTGTCTAGTGTTCGAGGTTTCGGATGACAGATTTTGAAGTCATGAATATTATGTGGAATTTTGATGAGTTCTATGGCTTAAACGCAAAGCCATTTATTATTAAAGGGGGCAGTTTTTTTCAACTTTCGATTGGTTCTGTATATCGCTACACAAGAAGGGGGACTTGAGGATGAAAAATGAGCAATTGCGCATCTTTGTCACCACAACGTTTGTCATTACTGATGTCAAATTGCCATTTTGAGGCGAACTGTAAGATCGTGAGTATGACTGGTACTATTGACGCCCGTGCCAAGTGCGATTTGCGAAGTGTTTCTGGCATTCAAGAAGATAGAATAGTGCAGCAAAAATAAACGAAATAGTGAGCGAGTTTAAGATAAATTTCCAAACAAAAAAAGACGAAGGATTGCTTCCGAAATCCTCATTCGTGATAACCCAATGATTTTCTGATCTTCTGCGAATTGAACAATTTAGCTAGAAGACAGACGCTCCCAAATCAATGAAAAGAAAGTTGAGATACCCCCACATCACTATATCTCACGGTAACATTTCTCGAAGAGGTAACCAAAGAGCTTGTGTACAGATAAGACAAATGTGTGAATCGTTTTAGTGATTAAGTAGAAAAATAACCATGATTTCACATACCTCTTTAAAATAAATTCACTTTATTGCCATCTGAGGTTAAAAATGGCCCTCGTATCATGTTAATTTGTTTGCAGAAAACCTTCTTATTTTATCGTACAAAAATTCTCATATTATATAAGATTTGGGAATGTCATAACTTGAACAACACAATTATAAGTTACTTATTTTTATGATGAGATTGGGTTAATGTAGACTTAAAATTGGAAATAGGAAAGCATTTTAATAATTAGTCAATACAAATAATAAACTGACAAAATTAAATAAAAGAATTATTTATAATAGAAGCAATAATATAAGAAGCAAACGGAAAACGGAAAACGACGATACATTCAGAGATGCGATTTCAAAAACGAATAAAGAACAAATGATAGGTAAACATTGAAATTAAAATGTAAGAAGTTTGGGGAGAAAGATGTGGGCTATTTGATCAAAACTTATGAGTTTTGTCCTGTAAATAATTATAATCATCCTTTTTATTTGAAGGCAGGAATAAAATAAATATGCCATTAGTATGTAGGCTTCAATGTGGAAACAATTGCCTTTACGCTTTTTTTGACAGGCGTAATTAGGCCACGTCAGCTGCGAGAAACTATTCCGTTTATTCTTTCAAAAGTTTGTTTCTTCCAAATGATTAATCACAATATTTTATTCTTCGTTTCTCAAGCAAAATTAATGAATTTCATTATATTCTTACAGTTCTCTTCGGCGGGAACCTAATCTTCTCTTAATTAATGGCTCTTGGGATATTTGCTCTCTTAATGAAAGTGATTGATAGTCTAACTTCCACTCAATTGAAATTGCATATCGCTGTCACATCAAACTGTGAACAGTAATTTACTATCGCATCAACATGTGATTTATGAATCGAACGCCCATTGGTCAAATCTCTCTCTTACATTCCTAATCTCGGCTTAAATTACTCGTAATTATCTCGACGCCGGAGTCCGCGCTTCGAGGTTGCGGCTTTCCAGGGCACACATGCGTCTGTGCGGTGTAATTCCTAGACGGCGCGCGCCGCAAATTACCCGGCGTCGGAACTTGTGCTTAGATTTACCTGATGTAATTGTGGGGCTCTCTGCGATTAATTCTGTAATTATGTTAAACAATTTGGCGGGTTGTTATAATGACTTGCGGTCGCGGCCGCCATTATGCGGCATTAGGAAGAGACGGCGGCGTAGGCGGTGAGGGAGGCAACTCGGTGGCGGCGAGAGCGGCTGCGGGGCTGTGAGGACGAGGGTGAGGACTGGTAAGGGTCACCTGGAGAGGAGGTAGGGGTGTGAACGGTGGGCGAGGTGGCGGCGAGAGTGGTGGGGGAAGAGGAGTCTATGTGCGGGACGTGAG
>BOPP01000051.1:5642276-5683731 GCA_017312745.1 Gryllus bimaculatus | reverse complement strand
CTCTCGTCAAGTTGTCCAGCTGAGAGCAACATTTTCTGGGCAATAACTACACGCTGAAAGTGGCTGTACGTTATAATACCATATTTAATGGAAGGCGCGTGAAATTGGAATTACAGATTATCTGTTCAAATAACATTACTTTTTTAAATATATTTACCGTTTCAAATAGTATTATACTGCCGCATGGTTATTTTTTAGGAATATTTTTGTTTTATAATTTAGAATAACACGGAAAAAGAAGGGGTTAATTTTATTTGGGTCAACGATGGTGATGTAAGTCAATATGATTTGAAATGTATAATTTTTGTGTTATATGGTTATGATATAAATTAAACTCATGTGTTTCGCAACATCCTGAGGTGAAGAGAAATCGCACTGCTGACTATGGCTATATGACACCAATTTCGAAGGGAAGGCAGGCAGTATCTAATTTATATCAACTATGAACTATAACATAATTAAGGCAGATGCAATTGGTTTCATTATTTCCTTTCACGACAAACTAATAGCTAAGGCTATATAATGATACAGGCAAGTTAAGTCATAACGCGAATGCAATCGTACTCTCAATGAGTGTTTTAAAAGGACTAATTTTTAAATTAGACCTGCAATGGTGAGTGGTTGAATTTAAGACATTACTCTTCACAGAAATTGATTTTCTTTGCATACAATACAAAAACAACACCGAGGTATGTTGTATGCAATTGTTCATAGGAATGTTCAAGTAGTGAAACAAATTCTTGACATCTTGATAAACTCTTTGCGGGTTATTGAGTACACGCTATATTATTGATGAATTAAGATATATATTTATAAAAAAACTATTAAAACCGTCTTGAGTTCTTTTCATGAATAATTATTATATCTATACAACTTTCTTACACCCACCATTAAACAATATAGCAGTTCCAACCGTAATTGCTACGTAAATGAGTACTGATGTTGGCACACACAAAGCCGCCACCAGAGTTTTATTTAGCGGGAAATTACACAAACAAAATACAGAATTTTCACTTATAATATAAATGTCTTACAATCACTTGTACAAAAGTCTTCTTTTAAGATATTTGACTTATTTTTCAGTTTAAATGACGTGAATGAGTTAGCTATATTCTGAATAACGTTAAACATTAAATACAATTATTCAATATTTCATATATTTCTACAATTGGTTACATGTTATTTGTTTTTAGAAATATGTCAAATGTAGTTTGATATATATTTAAAATAATCATTATAACTGACGTAAGTCATACCAAACTATTATATGTTGAACATATGCAAAAAAGGCCTAAAATGTATTTTTCCTTCGCCTAATTTCTTCACAATATTTCGTTTTCTACTACATTTACAAAAATGTTTTCTCCGTTCTCCTGAAGGACGCAGCACTGTGTGAGAAATTCAGAGAAAATGTAGATTCTGCGAGCAAAAAGAGATACTGATGTAAGTGATGAATCAGCTTTTCGAAATATCTATGTGAATTTTTTGCAGAGTTGATCATCCACTATGTTAAACTCGATGAATACAACCAGTTTTGCCGCTAAGAACCGTCTCTATGTGTGCGTGTCAGTAATTTTGGTAGGAGATGAGCACTGTTTGCTTTCTCAGAAAATAATTCTTTTAGACTTTTATTCAGCCCCAGCTTGTTGATAATTACAGCATTTCACAGACTAAAAGTAAATTGGTTCCCCAGTTCTCCGCTACAGGATATTCGATGTGAACGCAAGTGTTGTTTACAAATATTCGTTACACATAGTGTATATTTATATTCTCATATAGCAAGAAGTGAAATACTTTTAATTATGATTGGAGTATTTCACCTCACCAGCCTTGTGACTTTGTTATATTTTCACATTATAATAATGTGCCGCTTATCTTCATGCTTATCACGTATAATGTCTCTCCCAAATTTTACGCTATTTAAAGGTGGATCGACCCACTTTGTGTTAATAATACGGTGTTTATTATTGTTATTTTTCCTTTATATATTAAGTAAGGTTGCAGATTTTAAGCTAATAAATAACTTTATTATTAAATTATCTCTCAACAAAATGCAGTATTATAATTTATTTTGGGCGAGCTTTTGTTCTCCTTTCTTGTTTACTTCCTTAAGTAGTACTGTTGTACGTTTAAACACAAAGAATCTCAATCGTCGTTCACAATTAAGTACGCGAACAGTATATGATGCGGTGCATTTTATTTAGAATTCATAAAATTTTGCATTCGTGTTCTAAACGTAGATGGTCCTTTTCAAAATGTAATCACCTTTGAGACAGCTTAGTTATACGAGGCATAATCTTCATACAAATGTAGTGTCAATTAAGCAGCTATAACACCATTCACGGTTCACGCGATGGAGCCATACACTCCAGGCTTGAAGAGTTCCGGCTAAGCAATCAGAGAGTCGACACCCAGCAAGAAGCGCCCTGGCCTCCGCTCCCTCCCCCCCCCGCCCCCCCCTCGTCCGCAGGGGGGCTGACGCCCTGAGCTTGGAGCGCTAATGACAGTAATGGGAGCTATCCAGGGCACGCGAACCGCGCTTCACGTGCGCACCACCTGGCGCCTCACTGCGGACCCCTCCGTCCACCCACCGCCCCTCTCTCTGGGCCTCCCGCATCCTCCGCCCACCCGTCCCACCCACCCCTCAGATGCCCACTGCGGCCCTCCTCTCTCCGGACTTAAGGCCTCCTCCGCCACGCCCCTCCCCACCGCCACTTACATCCCAGCGCCCTTTCACTCCCCCACCTCCTTCTGGATTTAGGCCTCCTCCGCCCACGCCCCCTCTACCGCACTCCTTACATGCCCACTGCGCCCCTTTCACCCGCCCCTTCCTCCGCCTGGACATTAGCGATCCTCCGCCATGCCGCCCACGTGGCCTCCCTACGCACCCTTACATGCCACATGCGCCCCTTCACCGCCCACTCTTCTGACTTTAGACCCCGCCACCCCTCCCCTACCGCCCTCACATGCCCTGGCGCCCCTTTCACCCGCCCTTCCTTCCTCTGGAATAGGCATCTCCGCGCACGCCCCCCCCACCGCCACCCTTACATGCCCACTTGCGCCCCTTTCCACTCGCCCCCACCTCTTCTGACTTTAGCCTCCTCCGCCACGCCGCCTCCCTTACCGCCATCGCTTACATGCCCACTGCGCCCTTTCACCCAGCCCCTCCTCCTCCTGGACATTAGGCATCCTCCCCCACGCCCTCCCCTACACGCCACCCCTTACATGGGCACTGCGCCCTTTCAACCCGCCCCCACCTCCTTCTGGCTTTAGACCTCCGCCCACGCCCCTCCCCTACACCGCCACCCTCCATGCCCACTGCGCCCTTTCACCCGCCCTTCCTCCTCCTGGACATTAGGCATCCTCCGCCCACGCCTGTCTCCATAGTTCCCGTCGCCACCACTCTACACTGCCCTCCACTGAGCCCCTTCCCCCACCAGAACTTTAGGCATCTTCCGCTCACGCCCATCCCCACCGCCACCCTCAGATACACACTGCGCCCCTTTCACACCCTTCCTCCTCCCGGACTTAAGGCATCTTCCGCCCAGGCCCGTCCCCCACCGCCACCCTCAGATGCCCACTGCGTTCCTTTCACCCGCCCCTTCCTCCTCCCGGCTTTTAGGTATCCACGCCCCTTCCCCCACCGCCACCCTCAGATACCCACTGCGCCTCTATCACGCGCCCCTCGTCCAGAACTTTAGACAACTTATACCCATTCTTGTCTCCACAGCCGCCGTCGCAACCCGCCTCCACGGCCCTCTGCTATGCCTCTTCCTCTTCCTCTTCAGATGTCACTGCAGTGCAGTCCTGACCGGGAGGTCCTAGGTTCGAGTCCCGACGGTGGCAGAATTTCCGACACTAGCTTGTCAGCTAGGCCGAATTCAGTCGCTTAATGGAGGAGAATTCTAGCTACCAGCTCCTGTAATAGGTAGTTTTCCGTGATTTCCCCGATCGAAGACAGGCGAATGCCGGAACAGTGCTCTAACAAACGGGCCACGGACCGCGCTCTATCTTTTCTGCCTTCTCCTTGTCCTATATTCACCCTTACACACACCTACACTAACATGCACTACACAACCACACATGCGTGGGAGACACGTCAGGAGGTTAGAGCTTGTCCCGGCTGGGGCAGGGCCCAACTGGTGGGAGATACTTCGTTTGGGAAAACCCCTATAGCCGACAGTAGGTCGATCCCGGATGTCGCCATCCAGCATGGGAAAAAACACCGCCACCTCCACAGCAAAACATACACTACACTTACGGCACTAATGACATTAGGAGATGACGCGCCCGGAATCACAAACAATCAGAACCCACTGCTTTCTCTGTCCACGCCCGTCACCACCGCCATCCGCGACCACTTTACCCACGCCATCCTCCTCCTCCTCCTCCACCCATGGCAATCCCCGCCGCCGCCACCGCCACACACTGCAGCCCACTGCGCCCCTTTCATCACCCCTTCCTCATCCAGAACCCTCCACATCCTCCACCCTCTGCCGCCCTCCACGCCCCTTTGACCCGCCCTGCTCTCCTCCCGCGCCCCCAAATTCCGCGCGGGGCCGATCAATACCGGCGGGTGGTAATGCCGCGCCAATTAATATTACTGACTTGGATCGACGCTCAATTATTTAGAGCCCAATATTTACATACTGGATACGCCTGACTAATTCCGACGAATATTTGCAGACAATCGATAGTCTAATTACGGGCGTGACCTACCTACCCGCTAGCAGCGCAGCGCAGGAGCGCGGAAAAGTGCCCGGGCGAGCGGTCGCCCGTGTGATTGGGGCGGGCGCGTCGCTGATCGGTTGGCAATGCGAATCGAAGTCATTCACGGCGACGACGCTCCTCCCGCCATCAATTTAGCGTAAGAAAATATAAACCGTCGTGTGATCAAACGTATGTGGGTTGGATGGTTGGTTGTTAGTGATTCCGGGCGCGTCAACTACTAAGATCATTAGTCCTGTAAGTTTAGTGCGTGTTTTTTGCTAGGGACATGGCTGTGGTCTTCACATGATGAATGGCGAGATACAGCGCTGACCTACCATCTGCTAGCGGAGTTTTCCGCAATCATGTATCTCCGGCCCCGCGTCAGCCATGAAAAGCTCTAAGCTCCCGACCGGTCTCCCGGCATGTTCGTAGCGTAGTGTATCTTTGTGTGTGTGTGTGTGTGTGTGTGTGTTAGGTGTGGAGATAGGACAAGAAGAGGAAATAAAGATCGCGCGCGGTCCGTGGCCCGTTTCTTAGTGTACTGCTCAGGCATTTACCCAGTGATAACGGGAAAAGGAAGGAATGAATAGGAAAAATACCGATCAGACCAGGCTTGTTGCTAGAATTCTTCTCCATACAGCGACTGAATTCGACCTAGCTGACAAGCTAGTGTCAAAAAATCGTGCCACTGACGGGACTCGAACCTACCTTCTGGTCAGAGGTAGTGCAGTGACTTCACCTGATGAACTGAACCATCTTTTCCGGTACCAACATATGTAGTTCTGAAGGACATTAATCAGAAACTGGTTAACAGACGCGTATCAAAAACATTCTGGTATATGAAAAAACAATTAGGTGATGTTATATCATTCAAAAGTAAGTATTTTGTTATAAGCACTATTTCCTTCGGTTAATTTTCTTCGCTCCTCAACGAATTGATAGTGTAATGTTGAATAGAATATTTAATAGAACAACTATTCACAAGTGCCTGTTTTTACTACACAACTATTGTGTTAACGTTCTAGATGTGTCAGTTCTAACGTTAAAGATGTGTCAAAATAGGGGAAGATGTAGTACCAGCCTGAAATGTAATAATGAAACTGCTTCAATTACGTTTTCTATTTTAAGACAAATTCGTAACATCTTAGGATTAATATATGTAAAAGGGAATTATATGTCTAAATTTTCGAAAACAAAGCATTCAATCGAGGTGACAACTTCTATTATGCAAGTTTCGCTAGACTGAAAAGCATGATTTTCTCTTAAATTATTGAGACATTGTGATAATAGATAAAGCAATTCATCTAATAGATAACTAATTATTTTTATTCATCACCAATCCCTCCACATCTTCGAAAAATCCAAAGATATTTCTTTGGAGGGATAATGGAGAAGAACGTTCTGCTCCACTTTTCGACTCACACCTCTCAACTCCGGACTTTCATTTTTCTTAATTGAGCACGGAGTATTCTGGCATGAGTAATTGAATTGTCGGCAATAGAGTCTTAATAATGTTACTTAAGTTTCGTTGGGCCCGATCAACTTCAAGTGAGATTGAAACTTCAACCTTATTAAGAATCTGGACGTTAGATTATGATGATGAAATGTCGAAGATGTGAATTTCCTAATTCTTTACGTCAGATTTACAGTGATACTGGCAATGCATCTTGGCTCTCTCTTTACTTGTTCGCATATATTTGCGAATTATGATCTCACTGAATCATTACTTTATATCCAACTTATTTATTTTTTATTACTTTACAGCATTCTGCATTTCTCTCTGATTGACTGTTCAACACATTAACTACACGGTTTTGCTTACACATTTGTTTTAAGGAAATAATTGTTCTGATTTATTGTACATTTTTATAAGGAAATAATATATTTTAGCTATGATTATCCTAAAAAGCTGATAATAATAAAAAGAAATACACTACTATGCATACTTTTGGTATATACATCTCACATGAGTATATATAAGAACTGAAAAATACGCTAAATAGTCGTATTACATTTTTTTGATCACGATATGTTGATTTACTGCACTACAAAATGCGGCGGAATTTAGTTACCAACTCATCTCAGATGAATTTTGGATCTTATCGTAGACTCTGTCGTCAATTTATTACCAAATCTCTCACACAGCAGTATATCTTCAAAGAATTCCTGTGCTCTACATCGAGAGTGGGAATTCACTCCGATTTCATCTCGTAGCCGATTTCTGCACCGATTCCCAGCAGCTAATGTAGTCTCTCGTCTCTTAAGTGTTTTAATCCAATAAAGCAGTATCCAGTCCTATGGATCTCAACGGAGCCAAGGGTAATATAAAAAGAAGCGCCCCGTTAGCGCGGGAACGGCCGGGGAGCTCTGGGAGTAGCGCGGGCGAGGACGAGGACGAGCGCGGGAGTTGGGTGGGGGTGGTAGCAGTGAGGGATACGAAGCGAGAGTGAGGACGAAGGCGAGGCAGACGTAGTGGTGATCGCCTTGGCTGGATAGGAGGGCGGAGGCGTAAAGGCAGGCGATGTCGAGTGGGAAGTACCGATGTGGGCGCGAGAACGGGGGCGAGGGCAAAGGCGAGGACGAAGGTGAGGGTGAGGGTGAGAGTGGGGATGGGGACGGAGACGGGGAAGGGAACGGGGGCGAGGGCGAAGGCAAGGCAAGGCAGGGGGGCGACGAGTTGGTGCGAGGCGGGGCGGCGAGAGGCGGGGCGAGGGCGGGCGAGGGCGGGGCGAGGGCGAGGGTGGGCAAGGCGTGGGCGAGAGCAGGGGGAGGGCGGGGCGAGGGCGGCGGGGGGGCGAGGGCGAGGTGGCGAGGGTGGGGACGAGGACGGGGCGGACGAGGCGAGGGTGAGGGCGAGGCGTGGGTGAGCGTGGCGAGGCGTGGCGAGGGTGGGGGCGACAGGCGAGGGCGAGGGCGGGGCGGGGCGTTGAAGTAGTAAAGGGAGAGTCAGGAAGTGGTGCAAGCGGGGGCGGGGCGGGGGCCGGGGCGGGGGCGGTGTCGAGAGGAAGGTGACTCCTGGAGCGGAGGCGGAGGCGACGGTGAGGGCGAGGCTGAGTGTAAGATCGGAGCGCGAGTGGAGCAGCTGAAAATCCGAAGAAGTCACCTTTTTACATGCAGCACCGAAGCAAATTACAGCACGTAAAGATTCTCCACCAGTGCCCCCTTCCTACTCCTTTCTCAGTCCAGACAGATCTCTATTAGTCTGTCGCTCGCGTGCCTGCTCTTTCCTCTTTCTTTCCCTGAAGATTCTTGCTGCTCTGCTTTAGTTGGATAATACCAATTACCACCACAGTAGCATCGTGTCTAGAAAGAGGTGAACAAGTAAGGAATCATAAAGACCCGGTTTTATCGCACTTCACTTATCACTGCTATCCACTGTTATGTAACCCAATTATGTAAAAAAAAGATGAATTCAACTGTTATTTCTGGTGCTAGCTCTTATATTTTTGTTACTTCACAATCCTGAAGACCGTATTTTTTTCAGGGTCTAGTATTTGACTAAACAAATGATTTTTGCAATGAGCTGATAATAAAGTATCAATTCTGTCATATATCTTCAAAAGACGTGATAATGTGAGTTGAACTCTGACAACTACATAAAGATAAAAAAGAAAATAAATGGAAAATTATTTTATGTGTACCAGTAATATAAACCCTAAATAGTAACTTTGAGGTTTTTTATGTAAAATAACAATGAGAGCACGTTGTATTATTGCCATCCCTGCGTGATAACTCCACTCTAAAATTTCAGACACATGTCTGTTTATCTGCCATGAACACACACAATTAACTAGAAACATATTTCATGACTTTATAATATAAAGAAACAGTATTTAAAAGTCAAAAATCCTTAATTCACCATTAGGGCTTAAAAATATTTAAATGTCAGCCTGAAAACGAGTTAGTTCGTTTAATTTCGTTATAATTCAAACACCCAAAAAGCAACTCGAAATAATTTCTAGACAGTTATTCAGACTATTTTTGAGATTTGTTTTAAACTAAAATCTCAACTTCGCTGATACCGCCGTGCATCAGACGGGGATGAGATGATTAACGCTGTCAGCCATTTCAATATTCAATAACACATCAGTCGCAAAAGATTAAATTACAATATATTAAACGCCTATGAGTAAAAAAGTTACAGGCGTTTGAACATTTATATTTCCATGTTTCGTTTAGTTTAGCAACCACGTTTTTAATAAAGCATCTCGAAGTAAAATAAAATGTTATCCTAAACCTTTTTCATGCCAGTTTATAATAATTATCTACAAACACACAAAGCACCTTCGCGCTTTTTAATGACCCTTTTGGTGGGCCTCAAACTGCGGATTGCAGAGCGCAAAAATCCGACGTTTAGTGACAACGTCATAATCACGAGCATCCGTTTTGGAGGAGGCGCAGCGGAGGCGAGAGCGCGCCAGGTGGACGTAAGTCAGCCGCGTGCGTTTATCCGACTGCCGCCCCGCCCCGCCCCGCTCCCCGCGCGCTTCGCATTTTTAGCGGCAGCAATTTGCGTAATTGGAGGCGACGTTGCTTTAAACGGCGGCGCGCCGTCCGCTGCATGCGGACCGACCCCCCCCCCTTCCGCCACCACCCCCTGCGCCACCTGGGGAAACAATTGCCACGCGTCTTCGCTTCCGAGCGGGCGAGGTTGGACGCAGTGATATTGTTTGTTTTGTGAAACACAAGACAGGGTCACTATGTAAAAGGTATAATAACATGTCATAGGGTATAATACGCACTAAATGTGGACATTGCCGCAAATAATAATTAATGTAGTGCAGTTGTCATTGAATTTGTTTTATTTCAAATTTCTCAATCAAAATAAAAAATCAATTTTTTATTTTAATTTAAGTATTCAGTAGAGCAAAAGTGTCACTTATACTTAACGTAATTAATTTCCAACACGACCACTCTTGTTTTCATTCTTTTGTAATTAATAAATTAATACACAAGGTGAAGAAATTTATTTTCCTTGGTCGAGGTTCGCGAAGCCGTCAATACAGGATGCGGGATGATCTTCTGTACATTTATGAGGGAAGGATACAAGATTTACTTTAGTGGTACCCATCATCTAATAACTAAATACTAAAATTAAAAAAAAAACACATAAAAGTTTCAAGTTTCTAATATTACGACCGCAATAGTCAGTGCAATGTTGATTTATTTTAATTTATGTGTACATCGTTCATTCTCTTTACCTATTTCAGAGCACGCTGCAAAACAACACAAACTACAAAAATAATTCATAGACAAAAATATTCTACAACCTGAGAAATAACAAATTTGAAATATACACATTCACATCCATTTACATTATATGAATTCAATAACTCATTGTTATTATGCAGACATGCTGTTATGGCAATTTAATTTCAAATTTAACTCTCTTTTTAATCGATAAACAATATTGATGTAGTCATATTAATTTATTGTTTATTTTATTAATAATGTTATCTTTAAGTCGTTTCTATTGTCGACAAAAATGTGTAATGTTATTAAACTAAAAATTGTATTTTTTATTTAATTATTTTTAAGTGGATTTTATCACATTAATTTGTCGACTTCGCCCTTTCAACTGTCTTTCATGTTTTATTGGTTTACGTTCACCATACAATACATAAACTAAAGCTTATATAAATTGTATGATCTTGTTTCTTAATTTGTGTCAGATTTATTACTGAACACTCTCTTTAACTAGAAACGCTTTAGTTTGGTCTCGCCTTCAATTGTGTATTACCAACAATGTCATTTTCGGGATCAAATATTTCCATATTGAAATTACTTTTGACGTATCCGGAAGGTTCGCCACATACTATCCTCTGTGAGCAGCGTTCTTACCTCCACTGCGTTCTTAGAAACTAGTCAAACGCGATATTTTTGCAATAAATTAATCATTAATCATAAATAACTTTTATTTTACGATAGGAATGACTTTGCAAACTCGCAACTAGCATTAATTAAATTGCACCGTTCTGAAACTGGCACTCTTCTGCGAAGCAGCAGAGTTTAGCACGGTCCATGAAATGCGAGGAATACGCGTGGGACAGAAAGTTTGAGAGGCGTGTTCAATATGAGTCATTGTGGCTGCACGACGGACGCATATACCTGCCCGTGGATTCCACGAATAGCTTCCCCGCTACCCTGCGCCCCGTCTCGCTTCCTCTGCATCGGCCCACTCCCGCGCCCCCGCGTCGCCCCGCCCGCTCCGCCCGCTGCAATGGAACGCGCCCGTCCTCCGGGAGCGACGAGCATTACAATAATTATGCGGCGGCTGTGAAAATTTAAAACTGTCACGCGCCCCTCCCCCTGGCGGACCGCCCCGCCCAGCCTCGCTCCCTACAACCCCTCCCCTTTCCTTCTCTCCACGTCCCCCACCCCTCCCTGATCTCCCACCTTCCTTCCCTCTCCAGCCCTTCCCCTCCTTCTTCTCTCCCCGCCACTCCCTTAGCTTCCCGCCTCTCCCTCAGTTCCAACAGTCCCAGTAACCCACCTCTCCGCCACTCCCACTCCTCCTCACTACCGCCTTCCTTCCCTCCCCCTCCCTCAGCACCCCAAGCCTCCCCATTCCTTCTCTCCCCAGCCCATTTACTCATCTTCATCCCACCTACCTTCCCTCCCGCCCTCCCTCGGAGCACTACACCCTCCCCCTCCCTTCCCTCTCCCCCTCCTCATCACGCGTTCCTTCCCTCCCACCTCTCATTCAGCCCTCCACCCACCTGCTCCTTCCCCTCCCCCTCCTCATCCCCCCTCCTTTCTCTCCCTGTCCCTTGTCTCGCCAGCGCTTCCTCCCCGCGGAAGATTTTTTTTTGCGCCGCCTCCGATACAATACACTCCCACTAATGAGTTGAAATATCAGCCGCTCAAAATCTACGAAATAATTCATCCCGTTTCGCGCCGCCGCGGAATTTTCAGCGGAACGAACGCGTGCGCTGCGCTGTGAACACAAAGGACGGAGGGAGAGGACGGAAGAAGAAGAAAAAGATTGAAAATAAAAGTCCACGAAAGGGAAATCGGTGAAAAATGGAAATAGTGAAAACAGAGAAAAATATTAAACGCAGAGAAATATGGAGAAGGGAAGGTCGAGAAAAATAGGGTTATGGCAGCAAGGTTGAAAGAAGGGGAGGAATGGGTAGACAAGGAAAGAAACCTTTTTTTAAAAAATAGAAGTAAACGCGTGGAGTGAAAGAGGGAAAAGAACGAAATGGAACAGCAACAAGTGTAAGTGTGTATGTGTGTGTGTGTGTGTGTAAGAGGTGAGGATAAGACAAGGAAGAGGAATGTGAAATCACGCGCGGTCCGTTGGTTAGGGTACTGCTCCGGCATTCGCCTGGTGATTATCGGAGAAACCACTAAAAAACTACCGATCAGAGCAGCCGGCCCCCTAGAATTCTCCGCCAGACCGCGACTGAATTCGACCTAGCTAACACCGTAGGTAATCCTTCCACCGTCGAAACTCTAACCTAGGACCTCCCGGTCAGAGGGACTGCAGTGACATCAGTTGATGCCCTGAATCATCTCTCCCGGACCAGCAGGATGGTGGGGAGTAGCGACGGTTGCAGCAGAGTGAAAAGAGGGGCTGGCGGGGTGCAAAGTCGTATTTTCTTGGCTACGTGTCGTTGCACACGCCGCCTGCAGGTTTTACTCGTTGCCTGAAGTAATGACGCCGAACCACACAAACATGCGTTCGCTTTTTCCCGGAAATGCCGCTTGGATGTACACTACGTCCATAAAATGGGAGCGAGGGCGTTTGTTTAGCGCGGGTCCTGTGGACGTACTAGCTGAATCAGCTACACTGGCAAATAAACTGGTACACTGAACAGATCCAGTGGAAAACGTTCTGTGTGGTAAATTATCTATCCGTAGAATCTAACAAAAACACATCATATTGTGAGAAATGTGACAAAAAGAAAGCTACAGGATAAAGAGTACACACATATTGACGCAATATTAGATTTTAGAATAATATGTAATCGGGAAAAGGGTTACCAGAGGCAGGGCGTATTACCACCAATGGTTATGCCCAGAATAACGCCCGAAGAAATAAAATTTGAAATGAATAATATTTAAACAAACTTTATTATTTTTTATACTCATCAATGTTTGACAATACTATGTATTGAAACATAAGAGATATAACTTTTTAAATATTTTATATTTATCAGACACTTTACTGGAAAATTCATTGTCATAACAAGATATGTTTTAATAATTCGTTTCCCAATATTAATAACAATAACATGGGAAGAATGTGACATATATGGCATGTGCCGTAAGCTCTCCTGTCACGAGCCACCACCGTTGTGAAAAAGCTAACGTCAACAAAGGAGATGTTTCCATATCCTGACAAAAATAATGATAGAAAAATTGGAGTTTAGGTAGTTTAGATAATGTGATATAGTTTTTCGTTTAATTAAGAACTATATTTAATTTTAAAAACTAAAAAAGCCGGTCCTATTGGCCGAGTTCGTTAAAGCCCATTGCCTAGCGGACTCGAGTCACGCCTTGTATTTGTGTCCGTTCTTTCACCCCCCTATCATCACCATATCGTGTCATCTTCACATTTACCACACCGTTAAATGCAATAGTGGTCGGTAATGATCTAGATGTTGATGCGACCTTAAAAAACGGTATTTTAGTAGCTTGCTGTCCGAATAGGATTGACCAAGAAGTAACTAAATATGTCTTGGAAATACTCCCATTGAAAGGAAAGACAATTCTAATTTGTATGATTTTTTTCTATTATAAGATGGTTAGAAGTTAAATATAACAACGGTTTAAAATCATAGCCCTCTTCTATTATTTGCCATATATGCTTATTGACATTAGCGCAGACCTGATGCTTCATAGATTTCGCTCTAGGCTAGGTGAAATTGGATTTATAGAGAACGCTGAAGAACCATTCACAAAAAGCTAACTCTATATTTTTGAGAACGTAAAAATAAAATGGAACGAACTCACGGATTAGTAAACCAGGAGAAAGCAGCACTCCTCCGCTTACCTGAAACACAAGAGTTTAAAAATTAGATTGCATTAAAACTTCGTGAACTGTTAAATAAGAATTTTGTTAAAAAGAATGAATAAATAAAATACTAAATAAAGATATTTGAAAAACGATTTTCGTAATTTTACATAGCCACCATATACAACTAATTTTCACATGTTAAGTAAATTACAAATAGTGGACAGGAGAAAATTCAGTAATTTGGATAAATAGAATAGCATTCCTTGCAATTGTATCAATTGCACCTGCACAGTACAAAACAACGTTAAAAACATAACGTTAAATCATCAAAGCTAAAGCCAGCAAATAATTTCCGTCGCTCCCATACCTTCACACAATTAAAACACAAGCACCAGCAGACAAAATGTGCAATTTACATCGGTTAATGTTTGCTTGCTGGCAGCTACCGTCCCTTCACATACGTTCTTAGCATATGTGTTTGTTCTCCGTTTGCCACGTGGAGCGGAGTGACCTTCACATTCCCGGCACTGCAACGGCGAGGTAAACGTCTAATTACTAAAGGTCTCGTCTCTGAACTCAAAGAACAAAGAAGAGATGATACCTGCAATGGACTAGTGCTGCTACAGCCATACACGCGAATGTTCGACGATGTGATAAATTTGGGTCCGGGGACTTTGTAATGTATCCGACCAACAGTTTATTGAACAGGCCTAAAAATCGTTTCCGGAAAGGGAACATAAATTCTTTGTAAATTTTCAAACTCTGTTTAAAGTAATTATGAACATGATTGATCATAAGAATGATATTCATTTCATTATGTTATAAGTCTCATTATTTATTTCAATAAAATATGATTAATACCCGAAAAATTAATCTATTTTTAGAGATAGACAGGATCGAATAGTTGACAGAATACTACAGAGTGAGATGTAGAAATACAGTTACAACATTCTTGCCTGCAGCTCCTGTTGACGTGTCGCGCTGCTGCAGAAATCTGGTGGTGATTCAACAGCACACACTTTCTCGCGATATTGTTAATGGTTATATATCAATGCAATATGAAAAATTTTTGCCTGACACTATAACTACCATTTGAAACATTTTTAACCTTTGAGAACTCGCACTATTTTTTGAGAACGATGTCTCGCGCGTAGTATTTTTTACAACATCCAGAAGTTTTGGCAGTACTATTTTAATAAATATTTTTTTATATTCTATTAGCATTTATTTGAATGTTTAATATAACTTTGAATGACAATGAGAGGACATAAACAATGAAAAACAAGATTTAAATTTAAAATCATCTACAGGACATTGCAAAACCTACTGGTGCCAAACCAGCACGTATTTCTTCACGAATACTTTCATAGAAAATTAAGCAAAAAGTACTCACGTTTTCGATAAATTATTTATGCTCTTATTTCAAAATGGATTTTTAAAGAACAGATCACATTAACATTAAAAATAACTATCTTCTAAATTGTAGTTGTATGAAGATGCCAAAGTCAATGTGATTTTTTGAAATTTTCGAAAACTCAGTGATTTCAACAAAAATGATACCTGCACCATTATTCTATGGATTCTATGGATTTTAGGATTATTAGGACATGGATTCTAGCTACACCACGTGTTAGAGGATTTTAAAAAAATAGCAACGAGATTTATCCACCTTTTTGTTACCATGGACCTGTAATAAGAGTTTTTCTGGCGAAAATTTGCCGCTTTTTCGCACAAGTTTACGTAAATTTTTTTCTCTACCGCGGAAGCGGTAAGGAGAAAGTAAAATGCATTTCATTTGTTCTGTTAGGCCTGTTCGCCTTAATAGATTCGTTAGCGTGTAGCGTTGTGGTTACTTAATTTTTTATTGCGGTTATCGTTGTCCTTTATGAACATTATTTGGAAATAAGAAAATGCTTACATCTGGCTTTTAACAGCGTAGTGCAAACAAATATCAAATAGTCCTTTATATTCCAATAATAATAAAAGTTACTGTTCCGCAACACGTGAATATAAAATATTAAATGAAAGGAGTCTTCATCCTTGCATCCTTGATGTCGCTTGACATCAGCTCTGTCGAAATATTGTCAGTGCAACATTGACTGAGTAAGACATTTCAGTCGATTAAGAGACTGCGGAATAATATATTCAAATATTTGCATCAGACGAAATCGAAAAATTTACCAGTTTCTGCGCATGTCACAAAACAATAGATACTTCGCGGACTGTCAAAGACTACATAATTTTTTCTTTAAAGCTCTACGTGCACTGCAAATTAGTAATATCATTTTATCGTTGCATTTTATCATTGGTAACAAGCTATCTTAAGATTATTATCACATTTACAGTTCTCTCATACGTTCAAATCACTTCTCAGTCAATAACCTAGTTCTTGATTTTGCTGGTTTAGACCTAATGAAGCTTTGGGAGTAGGGAAACGATAAAAGAGAAGCACTAATAAACATCCTGCTGCGAGTATCGGAATTTGGTCTATCCAGACCGCGGAGCATTCTGACAACTCTCCCACGACAGTTAGTGCTCGAATGGAATCTGCAAGTGATGCCTCAACAATTAGTGGCGTTAAATTACACATTTCGTATTTATAGCTTGCTATCAACTACTCTTTCATATTTATATTAATGGAACTACAACATCACATACTTTCTACCAATAATTGTAACTGCTACGTAATATTTTAATTCTAGTTTTATCTCCAGAAACATTTCCAACCCTCAAAAATACTTGTCCGCGGCAGTACTCGAATGTAGGCACTAAGGAATCGCAAGCAACGAACACTACACCAAATTAATGCGATTGAGAAAATACTGTGGATGTATTTTTTAATGCAAAAGCTTATTTTTAAAACACACAAAAATTAATAATATTATCAAAAAATGTACTCCATTTTACAACTACAAGTAAGAGAAATCCCCTTATTTCGAATCAGTGACAGACAAAAAACATTGTTCTGTCGCAAAATCGGTATTTTTTAAAAAGTTAAAGGTTCCGCGTTTTTTTTGTTCTGGCTGTGTGTGTGTGTGTGTGCGCGCGCGCGCGCGCGCGTGCGTGTGCGTGTTGGAAGGGGTTGGCGATCTTCAAGGCTACTGTGCCGTATAATTCCGGAACGTAATTTGCCGTCCGTTCTGAGCGCCTCTGTCTGATGAGCTCGCTTCTCAGCCAATCAAAACGTTGGTCTATCATAGCATGTAAAACCGAGCGCAAGACCAGACGGTCAAAATGTCGACCTGACAGAATTCGACGCGTATCACCTACACAACCAGAAGCATTCGCACCACAGGCCGCGAAAGACTTCGACAACAATAAAATATAAAAACTGGATAATTCGCAAAATAAACTCCAGATCTCAGGGAGATAATACATACGCATTTTAAATGATTTACTTTTCGGAAAGATGATTACAGACGGATCAAAAGGCTAGATTACAGTTTATTCGTTCACTCTCTCGGACAGCCGGAGAGTACTTACTTTACTTCTTATTGAATTCACGTATTTTTGGTTCCAGTGGATGAACGCATGGGAAAAAGTTTCTCTTCCATTCGTTACACGTCTCCGCAGCATCATTTTCTTCATTGTCTTTCGTCCCTTAATGATGGGTCTTACACGTTTACAATTTATTGGATTTACGGGCGTGCATTCTGCTTCAATTCTCCTCAAGGAACTTGGAGTGCCTCAATCATCTCCTGGCATACCTCTTTACCTGTCATCCTCCTCTGCTCACCTTCTCGACTCCTATTCGCATCCATTATTCATGCCACCTCTTGCCATGTCTTCACTCTCTCCTCCCACTCGCATTCTCTTTTACATCCTCCAACCGTTCTTCTCCTCCCACCCCTCCTCTTACACCATCCACCCGTTTTCTCCCATTCACTCCTGTTGTTTTATCCTCTCCTTCTTCACCCGTATCTCCCATCCCATTCTTTTCTCCCTCTGCTTCTCCCGCCGCGTTTCCGTTGGTGCGCGGCCGTGCGCGCCCTGGCGAGGATAGGCTTGGCGGACCGGCGCCGTTAGCCGCGGAATAGGTGGCGCTGGGGACACCTGCGTCCGGCGCCGCTCTGCGCCGGCGGCGGCGGTGGCGGTGGCGGTGGCGGTGGCGGTGGCGGTGGCGGTGGCGGTGTGGCGGTGGCGGTGCAGGCGGTGGCGGTGGCGTGCGCGGATGGACGGTGGCGTGGCGGTGGCGGGTGGCGTGGCGGCTTGGCGGTGGCGGTGTGCGGTGGCGTGGCCGGTGGCCGGTGGCGGTGGCGGTGGCGGATGCGGTGGCGGTAGGCGGTGCGGGTTGGCGGTGGGGTGGCGGTGGCGGTGGCGGTGGGCGGTGGCGGTGCGCGAGTGGCGGGTGGCGCGTGCGTGGGTGGCGGGTGGAGGATGGCGGTTTGGCGGTGGGCGGGTGGCAGTGGCCGGTGGCGTGTGCGGTGGCGGATGCGCGGTGGGCGGGTGGCGGTGGGCGGTGGCGGTGGCGGTGGCGGTGGCGGTGGCGGTGCGGTGGCGGTGGCTGGGTGGCGGGTGGCGGTGGCGTGGCGGTGGCGGTAGGCGGGTGGCGGTGGGCGGTGGCGGTTGGCGTGGCGGTGGTGGTGCGGTGGCGGTGGGGTGGGCTGGGAGGCGGTGGGCGGTTGCGGTGGCCGGTGGCGTGGCGGTGGGGTGGCGGTGGCGGTGGCGGTGTGCGTGGCGGTGGCGGTGGCGGTGGGCGGTGGCGGTGCGTGGCGGGTGGCGGTGGGCGGTGGGCGGTGGCGGTGGCGGTGGCGGTGGCGGTGGCGGTGGCGGTGGCGGGCGGGGTGGCGGGTTGGCCGGTGGGCTGGTGGCGGTGGCGTGCGTGGCCGGTGGCTGGGGTGGGGTGCGGTGCGGTGAGCGGTGGGGGCGGTGGCGGTGGCGGTGGCCGGTGGCGGTGGCGGTGGGGGTGGCGGTGGCGGTGGCGGCGGCGGCGGCGGGGGGTGGCGGGGCCGGCGTGTGGGGCGGGCGGGGAGCGGCAGGAACGGCGAGGACGGCGGGGACGGGCGGGGGCGGGCGGGGAATCGACCCCGGACGGTCGGGGACGGCTGGGGACGGGGGGGTGGAGGGGCGTTGACAAATCGGCGCGCACTGGTGCGCCATCAACGCAGTGTTTGTCGCCGCGTTGCGGAGCGCCGCAGCGCGGCACAACGCGAAGCCCTGCCACGCCCCTCGCACCGGCTGCGACAGCGCACGGGCCGCGCACCACACTGAAAAGCGCGCTGGCGCAGCACAGAGGCGGCATTTGCTGGCGCAATCGCAGGTGGCAGACGCGAAGGGAGACCGAAGAAGCCTAAGACATGGTGTAAGGAAACAGAGTAGGATGAGAGAGACAGGCCCTCATTCCCGTTAGCAAGGCAGAGGGAGAGAGTGGTAATGAGGAAGACAAACAGAGAGGAGGGAGAGAAAGAGATAGACAGAGAGATAATGAGAGAGAGAGAGAGAGGGAGAGAGAGAGAGAGTGACTGCAAAAAAGAAAGAAACACCAGATTCGATAGCATGCGATCAGTTGCCAAACCTGGAGATATTAATTGTGAATTAGCGTGCATTGATACAACTGTTGGTACAATGCAAGAAGAAAGAAATAGACAAAGAAAGAAAGAAAGAAAGAAAGAAAGAAAGAAATAAGGGAAATTAGAGGGGATGATTGGAAGGGATTGGACAAGAGAAAGAGAGGGAGTGGACAGAGGAAGAAAAAAAGGAAATATGAGTAAGAGGAAAGGAAGAGAGTGCTATGGAAAAGAAGAAGATAAGAAAGAGAGAGAGAGAGAGAGAGAGAGAGAGAGAGAGAGAGAGAGAGAGAGAGAGAGTAGGCTTGCACTTGTTACTTGTTTCGAATTTGCGTTCATGATGAAAACTTCAGACCGAAGAACATGGAGCCCCGTAAGGTTTAACACAATGAGAAAATGAAGATGAAGACCTTGTATGATAGAAAATTAGAATAAAACCAAATTATATACTAAAAATAGTTTATATGAATTTTAATAACTTTACTACGATAAGTTTGTGATTTAAAACGAAGCCCATGTTCTCGTAGTTCCGAGAAAAAAGACTAAAATCATCACAAACTATTTAGAAGCAAATTCCAGCCGCTTTCCATGTACGATAAGAAAAAACGTAATAAAAAATTATAATTAAAATATCCAGCTCTGTCGTCGAAATACGGAGATCTCTCATGATAACTTCTACACGAAAATAAACGAAGATTTCCTTGCGTAATCCCTATGCTGATGTCTGAGGATTTTCTTTAATCACAACTCAAACTATGTGCAAAAGAGTGCTAAAACACATCTCTCAGCAACGATCCAGCTCCTTCACAGCCACATACTACTTTTATTTCAGTCTGCTTGTTTTGTTCTTGAAGTCGCTTCATAGCCGTCACGCAAGTCGGACTGCAGGAGTCTTCCTAGAAACTTGAAACGTGAGGCGAGGTGCGTGCTCTCCGTTATTGTAGGCACCAAACTTAGGCTTATCGCATGCTAAGAGCCAAGAAATGAACGATAAGGAGCCATTTGCAACATAAATACAAGCGGGGAAGTTAAGAACGGGCACTTTCCCTCTCGCATTTCTTTTAGTCTTCATTTATTCTGAACGATTAATAATTGACTAATCATATTTCACTCACAGGAGTGATTAAGAAATAAAATGGCAAAAAAATCATAAAATAGCACAAAAAATAAAAACAAATGAAGGAGCAAATATATAATAATTGGCATATCTTCTCAATTTGATAAAAATCGGGAACTGTCAAAACATAATTTATTATTATACTAATTAATAGTTCGCGTAATTTGTTTCATGAACGTACATTATACTGGATGTATTACGATAATGGAGTAGTTGCATACCTTAGTGCCTTCAACGAACTAAAAATGAAGATGTTAGATATTAAATAGTACCTTTATGACGAAGACTCACGCAAATTTCAACATGCAAAAGAGTGCAGAATGTAAAAATACTTAAAGGAGTGAAATGAAGACTTGAAATACCCTGGCAGAGAACTTCATGTGAACTTCGCCGATATCCATCTTCGACGAACTTAGTCCATAAATCAGAAGGTACTGACGAATCTTCAAGTCACACGGATACTTTTAACG
Organism: Gryllus bimaculatus; assembly: GCA_017312745.1. Lineage (NCBI taxonomy): Eukaryota > Metazoa > Arthropoda > Insecta > Orthoptera > Gryllidae > Gryllus > Gryllus bimaculatus. Next base: position 5,662,962 of record BOPP01000051.1, on the reverse strand, counting down.
ACGAAAAAACTAACAGGGCACGAAACCTACACGTAGCACCCGTCAATTTCAGTGAAATATGAGGGCACCGGAGAGACTCAGGCCACTGGCCATTCCATTTTTCACTTTTCAACTCGGTGCTGCTAGCAGCATCAACGATTCTGGGAATGACACCCAAAAAAGGCTCACGACATTGAATACTGCACCCTCTTGAACTGGATACCCAATTTCAACCAAAGACGATCTATTGTTCAAAGATAATAAAAGCATACAAGTCTGTTTCAAAACAAGATCCATAGAAAGTTTATTGTGAAGTTGGAAGAGTAATGTGTACGCCATACCTCATTAAAGTGTAATAAATATGAAACCTGGGTCAATATTTTTTATCTTCTAAGAGCTTTTGATCTTCGTTTTTGGAAGTACTGTAGTACGTTTTTTCGAATTTTCTTGTATCCACAGAACTAAACTAAAACCATTCTTATTGCAATTAATAATTTGAAATTTGAATAAGAGGCTTTGTTCCGACGCGTTACATTTGTATATCATTCCGGGCATATCGGTCCCGTGTAATCTAATGCATTATTATCTCTACAGAAAAAAACATACAAATAATTGTAGTAAAAATAATCTTTCATTAAATTCAATTCAATCTTCCATCAAATGGTGTAATTTTCAAAATACAATATTGAACAAAATTTATGGTAAAGACGGAAAATGCCCGTTAGTTACATTTTTCTTTCACTAGCTAGCATTTTTCATGAATCTGAGTACATACTATCTAGCTTCCAAACATGAACACAGGTCGGCAAATGTATCAGACTGCAAGAGTCTGCTGAGGTTGATTAATGCTTTAGGTCCTTGCATATCCGAACTACGCGTTAAAATCACAAAACAGAAAAGAAGTCATTTAGGGACAATGTAAAAAATCCAGGTAGCGAAACACGCTTTGATATTCTAATTATGCTGTACCCAACTTCTTAAAAAGACCTTGGGGGAAGTAACAAGATGACTCACTACAATCACAACAAGCATTCAGCTCTTCTTAAATGTTAATATCTAGATTTTGGTGTTTGGCCTATCGTGTTACTTAATATGTCCTGTTCATATTAATGAAGGGGATTCGGTTGTTATATTGTGAGTCACACATCGAAATCGATACAAAATCGATAAATATGTGAACACTTACGAATACTAGTAGGCTTGCTCGTGAGGATTATCATGTCTTGTTACTGTCCCAATCGCATCATACTAATTTGAAAAGGACGTTTTCCTCACCCATTCACCAATTCACCAATGGATTGATTGCTACTGATTAAAAGCGCGTCAACTACTAAGGTAACTGGTTCCGTAAGTGTACTGCTGGTTCCGTAAGTGTACTGCAAGTTTTTCTCTCTCAGAAACTAGATGTGACTTACACCACTGAATGGCAAGATCCAGCGCCAACCTATCGTCGGCTAGTAGGGTTTTCCCCAATTAGGTATCCCACACCAGCCGGGTATCGCCCCAGCCAGGACAATATCAAAGCTCCCGACCGGTCCCTCTGCATGTTTGGTAGAGTAGTGCCTGTAAGTGTGAGTGTGTATAAGGGGTGAGGATAAATCAAGGAAGGGGAAGAAAAAATATCGCGCGGTGTCCGTGGTCCGTTTGGTAGAGCACTACTCCGGCATGCGTCTGGAGTTGATCGGTAGTTTTCCGCGGTTTCTCCGATCAGAGCAGTCGGCCACTAGAATTCCCCTCCAGACAGCGGATTCCTCCAGAACCTAGGACTTGCCAAAACGAGGCCCTGCCGTGGCATCAGTTGGTGCCCTGAGCCACCTCTCCCGTTCGCGTCGGCGCTGGCCTCTTCCGGCCCACCGGGCCGTCGCGACGCCGCACCCAGAGGCGCCGGAGGACGCATCATTAGGCCGCACCTGGCGGCGACGGCCCCTCCCCCTCCCCCACCCTTCCTCCCTCGGGGGACGCGGGCGCGATTGTCGGCCTCCATAAATCATCCCCCGCAGCCGCCTCTCGCTTCACGCGCCCGAGAGTTTAAAGATGGAAATCTGTTGTGCGAAGTGTATTGCAAACAAGACGGAAGAGACAAGCTACTTTTTCTCTTAAACACTGACGGATTATTGGGATGACCTACTTTTTTTTCAGGTGTTCTCGCCGCTTTTTAGAGGTCCGTTCGGTGATGAATCGTGTAATGCCAGGCTTGCCTGTGTTACCTTTCTTACGAAAGCATAATATCAACAGGTACGTATTTCGAGGAAAAAAGATTTAGGAAGATTCAAGCCAGTTTCAAATCTCCGGAATATCCAACACGTTGGAAAATCATGTTATTGTTCAGAAACAGACGTATGAAAATGTAACTGCTGAAAAACAAAAGTTAGATGTTCATCTCATAATTTTTATTTTAATAGTTGCTTTTTGTTTTATCTCTACGCTTTGCCTTTAGACAAACTACAATAATTTAGAAATTTGCGTCAATTGAGCAGTGTACTTTTTTCTAAAAGATTCATTAACAACTTATACTGATTTATATTTTCATTTTCATAATTAAGAGCACAGTCTTAAGATATTTTATTATCTGTTTCTTAAAATTACAAATAAGAAGATAAATAAAATATTACCAAAGGAAACCGAGCTTTTGTAAATGTTTTCAAAATGTATTATTTAACTCGTGTTGACTGCTCTGGTCATCAGCGTTTCTATAATTTTACATTACACTAAATTACAAAAATCTTACATTACATTAGCATCAATTAAAATGACAGAACCTAACAATATAAAACGTATAAAATATAAACATACAACTTCGTACAATACAAAATTGCATTATTTTATGGCGGTGACTTTTGTGTTGTATAAAACAGTTTATATAATACATACATCATTTAAAATCTTATTTACTTTACAGAACTGTAATATTTTTCTTTGATGGCCTTCAAATTTTACGATACGTTCTCGTCTTGCACTCCTATTTCGCACATTTTTTCGGTCATTAAATGCCTATTTGCCTCTTGTAATTATAATCTCGGCACTGCTGCAACCCGAGCACAGCGGCAGCCCGCGCAATGAAGAGATCGAGCTTCCCTGTGGCTCCAGGTGCAATTACGCCCGAGGAATTCTCGGAAACGTTACAATATCCATTAGACACTCTTCGTACGCGAGCGCCTACCAGGGCAAACACACGCCTCGCGGCCGGGCGTCGCGTTCCGCGCGGCTGGCCGCCGCCTGTGTGTGTGTGCAGAGAGCGCGCCGGTTGGCTTCCGAGGACGCGCGCGCTCGCCGAGTGCCGCCAGGGACAGCGCTCCGCGCCACGCAATCATTCGATTTTCCCCTCGGGACCGCACGAGGACGTGGACGCATTTCGTTCTTAATTGTGGTAGTAGTCTTTGCGAGGAACTCTTGTTTAAAATTGAACGGTAAAGTGATAATATTTGTCAGGCGTAAGTGTCAATAGCCTTTTAGGCAAACTTCTGTATAAACACAGTGCCTTCCCAGATGATATTAACAACACAAAGTCAATCCGTAAGTTCACAAAAGGAGTAGTCTTAAATTTTGCTTAACTGTTTGTATAATTTTATACGATAGCCTGTACCAAAACCAATATGTCACATGAGCGAGATTGATTGAATAAGAGTGTTTTGTACTGCGTTAAATTAACGTTCTTAAAATACGTATGGAAGAAAAGCGGTGTATATATGCTAAAAGGTTTATTTTGTACAGTATTAACATGGTGTAAGTGCATAAAATGAAGTACTTTGGTATCGGTGTTTTGTTTTAATAGTCTTAATAATTTTTATTATCATAGTTGTCTGTCAGGACATATACGTGTCCCAACGTCCACCCAACCACTTAACGTTATTCCTTTACAATGTACCCAGCAACGTCAACCTACGATAAAACGACGCACTATTTTGTTCGTCAATAAGATTTAATTCTGTATCGTAAATAATCACAACCAAACTACTGTATTTAATCATATAATGACATTAAAACTTTTGAGCAAACTTTTCTTACCCACTCCGTACCTCCAACACTGATTTCGCCGGTCCACTTCTCACTGCTCAATATACTACACACACATGTCCGCCTCCAGCCTCCCGCCTCGCTCCTTGCTTCTCCGCTCCGCCCCGCCTCCTACCAGCACCTCCATCACCGCCACGTGTGCCGCCACTGTCGCCATAGCCAAACCCAACCCACAACAGCCACAGCCGCCACCGTCGACAAAGCAGCCATTTCCGTTAACACCGCCGCCACAGCCACCTGCGTCGTCGCCGCTACACCGTCACCGTCCCCGCCGCCATCGCCACACCAGCTCCGCAGCGCTCTCCATCCGCGCGAAGTGTTTGCGAATCCGCAGGCGCTGTGAGCTTGTACGCGCGCGCGCCTGTGTGTGTGTGTACGCGAGAGTATGAGTGTGGGTGTATGTTTACTCGGCCGCCACGAGACATGCCGAGAGGCTACCGTACGCTTGTGTGGCAAAGGCAATTCAACACTGTCGTTTCCACCATCGCTTTTCCCACGCATTCTTTCTCCGCTGTTCATTATTCGAAAATGAATATCTACACAAGGACACACGTTAGAAAGCATGTTCAAAGCTGCTATGACCGCTGGCTTGGCTACCGCTAGCAGTACAATTACAGGAACAATAAATTAAAACATGCTTTACAAAACTGTAGGGCTAGAACTCCGGTTCTCGCCCTACAGTTTCCATAATCTTCTTCTCTTTTATTCTTCTTCTTTATCACCCCAGGTTTTCTTCTCCCTTTTTCTTCTTTTCCTTCTCATTATTTTCCCTCCTCTGTCTATATGTAATATTTTGCTTTTTTCAGAGTTATTGTCATCTTGGGATTTCGGGTTTCATGTATGTCGGCTGGACGTTAAAGCGTATTACATGGTGCAAAGGCGATGGCAGAAGTGAATATCCCTTAGGGAAGGAGGAAAACCTATGTAACAGTGAAAAAAAATCATTTTATTAAGAATAGTCATTGTATGTTGTTCTCCCGGAATTTTCGAAAAGATAAATTTTTTTAATTCATTTTTAATAGTAAAGAAACAAATAAGTATAATTTACACCTGGTTCGTCTCTAACCACTGACACTGTCGGTGGTTAGAGAGTGCTGGTTCTTTCGGTCGGCGCGCGCGCTTTGCGTCTTTCATTTGTTTGCAAGAGCAGCGCGCGGAGCGCGGCGGGTGAGGCAAGGCAGAAGTTCCGCCTGAAAATCCGCAAAGGACGAGCGAGACGCGCCGTCGGTGTAAAGGACTGCCGCTGTCGCCTTCGCCTCAATCTCCAACCCCAAAAACTGCAGCATTTTCCCCTCGCAAATTTCACCTTATCCCTATCACTGCCCGTCGAGTCACCATAATCCTCTTCATAATTCTACTCACCACTTTCATTGCTAACCCGACTTCACCAGGTTCAAAAATTTCTTCTTAAACAGACAAAACCTTTACTTTTATCTGCTACTATGTCATTACAACTATCGTTTGATCATTATTACCACTTCTATCTAGAAATCTACCTAGAGAGATGGGTCAGGTAATCAACTGATATCACTGCAGTGCCTTTGTCTGAGTCCAGACTAGTGGCAGTATTTTCGACACTAGCTTGTCAGCTGTCATTCAGTCGCTGTTTGGAAAAGAGTTCTAGCAGCTGGCTGCTCTGATCGCTAGTTCTCCGTAGTTCCTCCGATGAATACCAGGCGAATGCCGCAGCAATACACTAACGATCGGACCACTTTACTTCCTCTTCCTTGTCTAATCATCACCCCTTACTTACACTTACATGCACTACACTACCACACATGTCAGGAGGCTGGTCGGGAGCTTAGTTTGTCTCGGCTGGGGGCGGTACCCCGCTGGTGGGCGACACCTGTTTGGGAAAAGCCCCGCTAGCGGACGGCAGGTCAGCGCTGGATTTCGCCTTATAGCGGAGGAAGACCACCGCCACCTTACGAGAAAAACATATACTACACTTACGGGACTATTGACACTGGTAGTTGACGCACGCGGAATTACTAACAATTAATCAATAAATCAATCGACACGAACATCAATATTCATCTGGTACCTAATACATGTACCAAGCATGACCACCACCAACACTGCAGATAACCGTCAACACGATTACCATCATTATTCTTCCATCTGCGGCGGAGACCATCCACACAGCACCAACCCTCTCACTCGGCTTCACCCTTTCTTTCCTTCTTCGCCCCTCTCCCCCTCCTGGGCTCCGTCGCCTATCGGTTTTCCGGTCGCGAGGCGTCAGAGCGTGAAAACGCGAGCCGCGAGCCGCGATGATGTGTGGCTTTGAACTCAACAAAATGGAACATTTGCCTCGGACTAACGAGAAGAAATGGGCACGTCCGGACGCGGTAATCCTTCAGAACGAATGCGCGCCGGCGAAATAACGGCCGCTGGGTTAATGAACTGATAAGACGCACCGCGCCTTCCTCCCTTCCACCTATTTCACACATATGGCATCTCCGCGCGACGTTACGTTTTTTTATCGTCGTAATGAGCTAACGCAATAAAGCCTTTCTGGGAGACACTTGCGAGCGGCGGGGGTCGAATAAAACCTAGGGAATATCGCGGGATACCACTTTGGTTTTCAGTCGCAATGTTGCTCGTCCAGTCGTTCCACAAAACTTGGCGACTTTTACAGTCGGCCCTTGTGAGGGAAGATGCCTTACGTTTTCTAGTGCAGCGGAAGTAAATAGAGAGTTTTACGTTACAGTTGGGCGGTTGAAACGCAGCAACTGCTTCGCACCGAGGAGAATGACATCGAGTAGGAAAGGAGTGTTATCCCTCACTTGACATTTTATCTATATAAGGCTAAAATGAAACAACAGAAATGTTCCACTATTTTGAGCAGTTTTTGTAGGGTCATGTCCGTGAATGTGTTTTTAGATCAGCACAGGAATCACATTATTTCATGTGTATCTTATTACATGATAATATTACATTTCATTATGTTGATCTTGACCATGTTATAAATATAATATAATCGTGACGGTAGGTCAATACAAATACAGTTTTTTTAAATGCCAATGTTTCGGCCTTTTATTTGACCTGATTAATATTACATTATATTACATTTCTGAGACCTGTGCGTTGATTATTAAAAACGTATGAACAAATAATAATATAAACACTTTCTAAGTTAATTTAGAAACATGGAAATTATTACAAAGTATTTCAATAATTAAGCAGCAAAATTGAAGAATGGAAGAATAAGAATACGCAAGAACTGAAATAAACGGAAATGTAAAATCTGATTTGTAGTCAAGATAACATTGTTTTGCGTTAATATGACAAACATGATCGTAAATGTGAATGATTTGTTTAATACAGAGAAAATGCAATTATAAATTTAAAACACCTATTAAAATATCGAAGTTGGGTAAAGACTAATTAAAAAGAAATAAAGAAAAAAGAAATAAAGAATAAGAACACAGAGAAAACGAAATCGCATGCGAAAACAAACTGTACTGTGAACTCGTGTGTCAATACGGTGGGTAAGCATTTATACAATACGCAAAACCTGTAGATATCACGCGAGTTGACGCAGACATTTTTGTTCCAATTCTGCCCAAAAAAAGGCCTTCTCCTTCCCTTGCAGACGCGGCCATGCTAACAAACTCGGCGGATTCACTCTCGACGCAGGCAGCAGCGTGGCAGAACAATTCTAAAGAGCAGAATTTTGAGTTAAACCTTCCTGATTTATTCACCCGAGGTCGTCGTCAATGAGACGAAAGAATTCCGAAGCAAGCAACGTTCGGAACTAATTCCCATCGCTCCCGCCAGACTGCGCGCGAGGCGGTCGACTGCGTAAATAAAGAAGTTGGACGAGGGAGGATGGGCGGAGACTGGATGGGAAAAGGCCAGGAGAGCGTGGATGAAATGAGAGTGCAAGGAAAACAGCAAGCAAAGCGAAAGATGGCGACGGACCTCGCATTATTTTGCGGTGTGCAGAACAGAAAGAGAGGGAATCGGAGAGAGAAGATGCTGCTTACAGTTGAAAATGAATCAAGAGAGGGGATGAAATAATTAGGGAAGGGGAAGGGAGAAAGTGGGACGGCAAACAGGATGTGATTTTAAATGAAGTCGTAGGCTTCAGCGGCCAGAGTCATGTGCGTGATCTTGGCTGTCGGACAGCTAAGATCACGCACAGGATGTGAGTTTGTTCTGATGCAATAGAGACAGAGGAGGGTTAACAGAGAACAAACGGATTGAGATACAGAGAACAAAAGAAGAAAGAAGTTAAGAAGAGACAATTGAATGTGAAGAAAGGGCGAAAATAGTTTCACTAATAAAAACTTTGGAGAGAATAAAAGAGATGGATGAAATAGGTAGAGGAAAGGAAAAAGGTAGGGCACAGATATGAAGATGCGTAGAACGTTATTTGAATATGTGAAGAACAAATTACAAAAAATAGAGAAGGATCGCGGGAATTGAGTGAAAAACAGGAACAGATAAAGTAATGTGTGAATGAACAACATTTGAAAAATGAAGACATATGATATGGCTGTAATTGGCAAATATTTTTAAATTATTAACTAAAACGAGAAATGTTTTAGCAAAATTACGCAAAAAGTTGCATAAGAATGAAAACAACGCATAAAAGAAGTTATAGTCGAAGAATGATGATGGCACTACAAAATATCGGAGAGAAGCGAGCGAGGTGTATTAACCAGAAAGGGAGAAACAACAGCAGCAGGCAGGGAGGCTGAGCCTGGCCCGCAGTGCACACAACAGCGCTCGGAATTTGATTAAGAGGGTGGAGTCGATCGTTCATGACACCGCAGAGTTCGCAGTTGCTAAATATATCTTCGACGCTGCAGCAGTAGCGGCAGCAACAGCAGTAGCATTCATTGCCAACTGCATGGAGCTTCCAGCCGGCAGCGCGGCCATCTACCGTCCGCCCGACCGCAGCGCATAAATCGCAGCCCAATTCAACCAATCAAATTGCGTCGTTTGTTTCGGTTTTACAATCGCTCTCGCTCGCAGGCGCAAGAAGCGCGGATTCTGGATCACCTTGCTTCGATTGCGCGCGGGGGAAGGGATGGGGCTAGGGTGTGGGTCTGGGGCAGACCAGGGCTTGGGAGGGATGAGATGGGAGTAGAATCGAGGCTTGAAAGGAGTGAGATGGGGTACGCCTGCAACGGCGCTTGGAAGGGGAGAGACCGACCGAGTAAGAACGAAATTGGTATGGAGGGTGAAGGGCGGGGCCGAGGCGCAGAGGAGGGGTGGGGTTTGAACGGGGATTAGAAGCTGTGAGACGGAGGACCTCGAACGGGTCTTGGAAGGTCTGAGAAAGGGTCTTGGCGGGAACGCGTATTTGGTGCGGTGAGAGGGGGCGGGGGCGGAAACGGGTATTTGGAGTGGTGAGAGAGGGTGGGGCGGAAACGGATATTTGGAGTCATGAGAGAGGGCGGCGGGGAACGGGTATTTCGAGCGGTGATAGAGGACGGGGCTGGGAACGGATCTTGGGAATGGTGTGGGGACGGGGCGAGAACGGGTCTTGGGAATGGTGACAAGACGGGGCGGTGACGGGTCTTGGGGAGGGTGAGAAAGGGCGAGGCAGGAATTGGGCTTGGGGAGGGGGTGTTATATATTACGGAGGTGATGGTGGTATGTGTACGAGGGGGCGGAGAAGGAACAGGGATTGGGAGAGATGAAGGACTGATCTGGAACAGGGTTGCAAGGGGAAGGGGCGGGGCGGGATCGGGGATTGGTAAGAGGTGGCGGGCGGCCCCGGGGCGTAGGGAAATGAGCTAGAACGGGGATAGGAAGTGGTTAGAGGTAGTGGGGCGTGACGGAGCACGGATTGTGCATCATGAGCAGTGTAAAAAACGCTTTGGAACTCGGCGCGATGAGCAACCTCAAAGGTAACTGCATGTTCCAATTGTACTTATGTCCCGTTGAACCCCCATAAAGTAACAAAATGTTTATTTGAAGTTGGTAATCTTTATATAAATTTGTAACAGCAAGATATTTTCTCCTACCTCTTCTTTAATTAAATGTTTTCTCGACTATGTATTTTTAAACTAATTGTTTATTACATAATATTTGTCTAAACGAATTTTCAGGAGGTGAGGCGTGAAGGAGAAGATTGAGGTGAGGAAGTTCGAGAAATTGATGTTTAGTGCAATGTCAAAGGTGTAGACCGTCCTAGCTGAATGATACTGACGAAAATATAGCAAATGCTCCTACTGCAATCAATGTTACTGGAAGATTTTCTCTTATCATACATTCGCTGCGGAACAGTAAAGAGACTGAAACAACTGTCGGGCAAACGTAACGAACTCGTTTTAATAAAGTAACGTAATTCATACGCATTTCGTTTTTGCCAAACCCATCCACATACTAGTTGGAGCTAGGATACGTGGTGCTCTACTGTGCTTAGTATTTGCAATCACACCTTTACACAAAGGACAATTCCAAATGCAAGTTCCTCAAGCGGTTTACACCCCTTGCATGTCGGGTTCATCCCACTGAGCTCCACAGCGGAGTGCCAGCTCTGCGGACGGGCGACCGGATTATATGCGCGCGCAAAATGTCGGGGTGGCGGGGGGGGGGTCTTGTTTACCAGCGACATCGACAGTTAACAACTTGCGCCCGCGACGGAGACTGCAACTTGCGGGGGCGGAGAGGCTCGAGAACAGCGCAAGTCATCACAAACTCGAATTGCTTTGGACAGCAGGTGAAATGGAAACGAGGGAAACTTGACTACGATGGCGAAAGATCTGGAACGAACTGCCGAGTTGCGGAAGTTAACGGTGCACCGCAGATATGGGAAGTTACGTATTTAAGCGTTTTCTCTTAAGTAGTGAAGTATGCTTATATTTAAATATCGTTCAGTATCTGGTTCTAGTGACAAGCAAGTTCTTTCAGAATTTTCATTTTTAGAGATTGGTATTAGAAATTCAAACTCTAGAGGGTTAGAAATTCCTGGAGAACTAACATTTCGTTCACAAAAATCTGAAATTTGTTACAGCATTCATTAAAAAATTGTCGATATTTTCAAGAAATTCTACTTTTATTATCGTGAATGTGTCTTGCGAGATGGCGGAGTGAGGAACAACCAAGGGCTGACTACTTTTACTAGATATGGGGAAGCGTTGACACTCTTAGACTGACTACCAATAGTGAACTCAGACAACCGTACAAATTCCAATGCGTTTCAAATAAATTATTACATAACAATCTTTTTATTTCAAAAATATATCTTAAAATTTATTCGTATACCCAATTATGCAGAACACACAAGTAAAAAATCGAGGGACTGATGGAAATATGTCAGTAAAACTTTGTTATACAATGTATGTTCAATAATAGCTGCGTATTATGTATAACTTGTAATGATTTTACAACTTTGAAGTATTTATTACTCTTCTTTATTAAAAATCAAAACAAAGTAAGTTGTAGAGAAATGTCATTAATCAGCAATAATTGGGACCTTTAGTAATTATTGTCTGAATTATTGAATAGAACCAATACATACGGTGGTTGGTGAAAGTCTTTGCTGTAATAAAATTGCTAACAATGTACACAAATGATCCAACGATTAAAGATCCTAGAGAGGTGAATAAAGTTATTAACACATTTTAGTAATATATCATTACGTTTTAACAGAAAAAAATAAATAACTGTGTGTTCAGAATAGCATGTAGAGTGTCTCTATTTCATAAATAGTAAATATATGCCTACAACAAAACACGGTATGTACAGTAATCATGTAACTAATAAGTAGTGTCTACACTTATAAACAAATATGCACCTACATGTATTCCCTCCATTTTTAAATTCAAATCCATTTTATCGACGGTCACGGTTTACAACGTTCCAATTATTTATTCTCCACTTTATATATAGCAACATTTGACATCATTTCAATTTCTGCAATGAACGAGTATTTACGAAATACCCTTCGAGACCTTATTGCAAAACACCAACGCTTTTCCGTAGGACTCAAGGAGAGTAAAATTATTTGAATCTCATCCGCACAGGAGCTCTGTCACCCAATAGGCTCCCCAAGCCGCTTTGAACTTCCGGCTCGTCGTCTCAATGCGCTGCCCACTTGCGCGGATGCAGAGGTGGCAGACGTAATTACGGGCGACGTGAAGGGCGTGGCGCGGAGGCGGCTTCTGGCGCTCGCGGGAAGCATTCGGCGATGCGTCGGCGATCCCTCCTTCCGCTGCGCGACGTTCGCCGTGAGGCCGAGGCCTGCTTAATTGCCCTTGAGCGCGCCGGTTCGAGTCGGGTCGAGTCGGGTCGAGTCGGGTCGAGTCGGGTCGAGGTCCGGGTCGACAGTCGGGTCGAGTCGATCAGATCGGGTCAGGATGGATCAGATCGTTCGGATTGAAACGGGTCGGGTCGGGTCGGGTCGGGTCGCCTGACGAGGCCAGTTCACTGCCAGAATTGTCATTACATCTAATGTACAGGTGGTTGAGAAGTCAATACCTATTTATAACAATGAATAGTCCAAAAAGTACATCACAAAGCTAATCGCGGCCAAAAGTAAGAGGCGTTTGAGAAATGACGACTGACATATTATTTACGCAATGTTTAATTTGGGATTTGAGTACCTTAAGTTAGTATATTAATTACTTTCAAAAATGACATTACCTCAAAATAAAACACATAAGAATATTATCTCAAAAAGTTTTCCTTTTGAAGGTAGTTTCCTTTCTATACATAAGATCGAACCTTGAAAGAAACGAGTAAATTACAGTCACCACACCTCATTTTGACAGCCGTTCAATGTTACCTTTCCTATTGTAACGTCACAAGCAAAAACGAGCAAATCCCTTTCTATTTCCAAAACGACGAGACGCGCAAAGGTCACAATTCACAAGCCTTTGTCCTACGACCCCTGCCTCCCTCCCTGGGGTCTTGCGTAGCACGTTGTAGAAACTGCCGTGTCGTCCCCAATCGCTACCTCAGCGGTAACGCCTCTGGGACTCAAAGCGCGCGCCTTACGCAGGCCCGCACGTTTAATGGCTTTTGCGAAGCGTCATCTTGAAGCCGAGTGTAAGTAATCCTGCTGGTTCGCTCCCCCTTTTGATCAACATTTATTCAATGTTGCGTAAGAATGGGCTCGTAAACAGAGATGGCGTGATAGCTGGCAGGAGAGCCCCTGCCGCTCTCCATCGGGGCTAATTAACTTCGGTAAATAGAGGGGCCAATTACGGAGAATGGCGGAAATTTCGCATGATCCCCCTTCTCCCGTTGTAGTCCCGGGAGGGGGGGGTGACGAGGTGCGGGACGCGGCCTGCGGTGCGGCGATACGGGAGATGGAGAACGGCGTACCAAAGCGTACCTGTGAGCTGTGGAAAACCCATGAAGAAAGATACATCCTTCACGTAATTCAATTCAGTTAAATAAAATTGCAAAATAAGAAGCAAAATTCCTAATTTTATCAGGTACTCTAAAAAAATTAAAAAGATCCGTTTTAATCTAGCAGGGCTTGGGATGTGACCAAATTGGTAGAAGAATATCAAGAAGGCATAATTATCGATCATGTGAGCGGATTATACCCTTGTGTTAAACGCATATGGACAAACACACGTTAGAAAATACTTTTTCGGAGTAAAGGTGTCCGAAAACGTGTATATCCTTGGAAACATTGACATAGACATTTTAAAGCATTGTCTGTACTTGGTATTTACTCCAAAATAAAAATATGGATTCAATAGATTTGTACGGTCCACGCAGATACTACCCTTGCTGAATCTAATTGTGAGGTGTTAATTCGGTCGTGATGAAATTAGTTACGAATTATAGCATGCAGCTAGAACATATCGCTAAGCACTTCTGTACTATTCTTCCTGTTGTATATTCCACATACATTTTAAGAATACATTACGTTTGTGCCTGTACCACCTCAATTATGTTAAAAAATAACGAAGTCTGTGCATTAATAAAAAAAGCTGAACGAAAATTATTAATTGAAGTAAAATCATTGTGTACTTTGCGAATGATATTTAAATGACTATACACGTGATGTTACTTTTAATATCATTTTTGGGAACCACACTTCGTAAATTTCCGTTAAGAAAGAGCAAACACTCACATAAGTAAGTTCTCACGTCTTCTAACATCACTCCTTTAGATAAAAACTGTTTCTTTCTTTTTCTTGAACAAAATATAACGCAACCCGAGTATGCGAGATGGGGAGAGAAACTAAATGTCGTTATAAAATCTCAGACACTACGATGTAAAGTCGTCCTAATATGAATTGGCTTCTGAGACCCAGGAAAAGGCATCTCGTCTAGCAATAACCTGAGGGACTAGCGCGAAATACGATTGCAGCCACCTAGAGCAACCCGTCACAAAGAGAAGCTGCTGGAAAATGAGAAATAATATTTTTGGTGTATACGAGTGCCAGTGAAGGTGATGAAGCGGACTCGAACAATAAAAAGGAAATTCTGGCAAAGATCAGAGGCCAATTCAAAGACCAATCATATTTTATTAAACCAGTAGCTACGTCAACAGGAAGATTTTACAGCTATATTTGGGTTTTGTATTTTTATAAGAACGAATAACAGAAATGTCGACAGCAATAAAAGAAATAATGGTTACGAATAATAAAAGAAAAAGCCCATAGTTTTGAATTCTAGAGAGCAAAATCATATTAGACAACACGAGAAAAAGAAAGTAATAAACTGGAGAATATTATGGCAAAGAGGAAGAAAAACACTCCGAAGAGGTCAATAGGTAATATAAGATAATAAAAGCAATTGACTTGCGAGAATTAGAGTAAAAATATGATGTAGTAAGAAATAGTGACAGAGAAGATTAAACTGTACAGGCTAAACGAAAACTGTACAGATTAAATGACTTGCGGAGTGTGACCTAACTGGTGAAGACAAGCAGCACAGCTGCACAGTCAAGCAGCAAATATTGTTTTTTATTTTCACTTTCTCATTCTTCCATCCCCCTTGGAAAGTATCATAAACCCATATTTCCCTTAATCATTCCCTTATCAGAGCGTGGGACGGCTTCAACAACACCGAGTAGTAGTTACGTTAACTGCCAGCGACTCGGAACGGTATTTGGGGATGCCGAAACAGTTAGAGCGCTTTCGAAATTCTTCGGCTCGTTAGATGGAGCGTTCGCCTTCACTTCCGGGCTTCCCGGCGGCCTCTAACTAACGCCCCTTGAGACGACAAACGGCCGGGAGGGTGTGCGGCCGCGAGAGCCGCTAAGACCAAGAGGCTGGCGAGGCGACTGTTCCCCCCCCCCCGAGGTGAAAAGACGCTGCGGGCGGAGATACACTTCCGAGGCGGGAGGCCGTCCCCGCCAGCGCGTGTTCCTTACTTTGTATCTCGCCGCTTGATCTTCTTTGTAATCCGGTAATAACAGTTAGAACAATCTTCGCACGCGAGGGGGAAAGCCTAAGGGGCGGAATTGTAGGAGGGGGGGGCGAAATGTGGCGAAGCGTGGAGGGGATTGCGCCGCTACGCGGGTATTCGAAGGAAGCTGGCAGGGCCGGGAGTGAAGTACAGTTGGAGGGGGAGTGAGGGCAAGGCAAAGTGTAGAGATGAAGACGAGACGTGCCGATAATACGTAGGGAGGGAAATGAATGATTGTTAGGCTGGACGGAAAATGATGGTCAAGTCAAGTGTCGAGGCGAAGAGAATCCGACGGGATGAAGTGAGAGAGCGGGGGCGTCTCGGCGTGGTGGTCCAGGGCGAGGTGCAGAGGTGAAAACGGGGAAGACGGCGAGAATGAGTGAAGGCAGTTATGGACCACAAGACGAGTCAGGGTATTCGGTAGAAAGAGTTATAGGGGTAGTGTGGCAGAAAGGGACGTGATGGAGAGCGGCGAGGCGGGCAGAAGCGTGGCAAAGAGTCTGCAGCCAGGGGCAAACGCAGAAATAGACGTGGAGTTGAGGGACATTGCGACAAGGATTGTAGCGTAGAGATGCACAGGGGCGAGGATATGCTAGAAGGAAAGTGTTGGGGGAGAATGGTAGATCAGAGCGAGAGTGACAGCGAGCGCGAAAAGTCGGGAGCGAAGGAGAACAAAGTAAAAGGAATATGTGATGCAGAATGAGGAAAGAAAGGGCGGAGTGCGATGGAGTAGGAAGGTGTGTTGCGGAATGGGATGAGGAGGGGTATTGAGGGAAGGGGCTTTGCAGGATGATGTGGGAATGGGCGTAGTGGGATGGGATCGGGAGGGGCGTTGCAACTTGGAGTTGGAATGAGTCGGAAAAGAGACTAAAGGGTGGGGGGTACATTGGTAAAAGGTGCGGGATAAGGGGGGCGTTTTGCGATGGAACGGGAATGAGGTCGGTGTGGGAAAGGTTGGTGGCGGAATGGGGTGCGGAAAGGAGTGGTGCTGTATGAGGCGGGGAAGGGCGTTGCGGGATGGGATGGAAACGAGACGAGGAGGGGTGGTGCGGGATGAAACAAGGTAGAGCGGAGGGGCACATCGCGAGGAACGGGGCGCGTTCAGACGAGCAAGCGGGTAGAGCAGTGCGTGGCGAGACGCGCCACGGCGTCTGGAACGGGGGGAAGCTCATTATTAAGATAACATTGCGCCAATTGTCTTTCCCTTTTCTTCGTCATTAGCCGGGTATTGTGACGCGGGGGGCGGGGGGAGGCCATTGTATGTCGCCCGGCGCAAAAGTGCGCGCGCTCGCGGCTGCCTCCTTCCCCTCCCCTCCCCTTCCCTTCCCCCTCCACTTGACGCCCCGCGCCGGGAGTGGGGGTGGGGGGAAGACGCGGCACAAGGCGGAAGGAGCGAGTCTTTATGCGGGTTATCTGTGCGGCCAAGGTGCGCCTCCCCGTCGCAGAACTAACTGCTGGGGAGGCCGGGAGGAGAGATCGGGGCCACAACTGGGGTCCTAAGCTTTGGTACACAACTAAAGAGACGAAATCTACCGATTTCAATTTAAATATTTCAATATTTTGGCTGAAGATGACAAACATTGTCGTTTAAATAATTTCCAAATCATAGATAATATATAAAAACGGGCTTCTTTAATGTTATTTTTGTAAAAAAACATTCTTGTTCCTTACTTTCCTATTTTTTATTTAAACAACCCATACTGATAATAAATGCCATCTTTTAAGTTCTGGGATGTTTATTTATGTCGTAGTAATGATAGTCGTGATACTATTCCTAAGTATTTTATTTATCGTCATTTAGCAGAAAATTAAAAACATAAATATTTTGTCAATAGTAACCTTCAAGTTATGTTTTTTGAGGAAAGAAATTAATAGACAGAACGTACATATGGAGGTGCATGAAAAGACTATTCAAAAGAAATAGAATATTAGTGAAGACGACTTTAGAAGTAATGTTGAGTGCTTTGTATATAAGTTATTCTGCGTTGTCATGTTGACGTGTATACTTGTTTCATAAATGATGTTCATATCTGAAACTCTAAAAAATTTCAATAATCGAATAGAACATTATTATGAGAGATACAGCAATCGGCAATTTCGTACTCGAATTACAGCGTTTATATGAGTGGTTGCATAAGTTAGCAAAAAAACATCAAAGTATCATCATACAGCTTAAAAATGGTTTTCGACCAAAATTAAAAAAATCGTAACTAGTTGAAATTCGGGAAAGTCAAAGTTTCAGGATATTTTTTCATGATCTCCTGATTCCGAAATCGGGTTGGGTGTCCGCAGAAGTGTTTATCTTGCCGCATTCTCCCTCTGAAGAGTTCTTGTCGGCAATGAACTTCCTGCCGTCTCTTTGAACTTGACGTATCAATCACATTTAGTCCATCGCCCGCTGAGATTGGGAACACTTGATATTCTTTGCATGGTATGCTGCTTTTTTAGCGAAGTTCTTGAATATTAAACTTTCTGATCCTTGACACCTATATTCTTCATCATTTGCAGGGTATTCAACTAGTTACGGTTCATGTTTCCTGCAATAACGCGACTGATTTGGATTCAGTTGTGAAACAGATGGTGTACTGCTGTGTTAGTGATGATGAGATGGCGGTCGCGATAGAGTCGAAGAGACGAGAGTGGTGGTGTGTGGGGGGAGGGAGGAGAAAGCTCCGCAGGAAGGGGGTTCTGTGGAGAAAGGGGATGGTGCGGGACTGGAGATGTCAGGAGGGATGGTGGAACGGGAGCAGGGGATCGGGGAACGGGGAACAGTCGGGTGCATTGGTGCGGGGCAAACGTGGGTGGGGAATGTACGGAGAATGGAGGCAGGGAGTATGGGGTGAAGAGAGGAAGCGGGAGGACATAGAGAGAACGGGGATGGGGTGAATGGGGAACAGTGGGATGGGGACAATAGGAAAAGATGAGTTGAGGGGAATGTATGCGGGGAAAACGACTGCGAGGGTTTGGGGGTTTGAGGGTTTGCGAGGGGGGGATGTGAAACGCGAAACGGCTTGGACGAGACGAGGGGTAAACGGGAAGCGGACAGGAAGGGACGAGTGGAGAACGGCAAGTAGGCATAGCGGGGTCGGGGAGAACGGGGTCGGAAAGTACGTAGGTGGGAGGAAAGGGCGAGAAGAACGGGGGCGAGGAGAACGAGATGCTCGGGGAACAACAGGGTGGGGGAGAACGAGATCGGAGAGAACAGGAGTCCGGGAGAACGGAAGTCCGGGAGACCGGGGGCGGGAGAACGTGGCGGCGAAGAAAACGGGCGGGAGAACGGGGCCAGGGAGAACGGGGCGGGGAAGAACGGGGGGGGAGAACGGCGAGCGGGAGAACGGGGCGGGGAGAACGGGGCGGGGAGCACGGGGCGGGGAGAAAACGGGGACGTAGGCGGGGAGAACGGGGCGGGGAGAAGCGGGGCGGGGAGAACGGGGGCGGGGAGAACGGGGCGGGGAGAACGGGGCGGGGAGAACGGGGACGGTTGAACGGGACGGGAAGACGGGGCGGGGAGAACGGGGCGGGGAGTACGGGGCGGGGAGAAACGGGACGGGAAGGAACGCGGGCGGGGAGAAACACGGGCGGGGATAAACGGGGCGGGGAACGAACTGGCGCGGTTAAGAACGGGGGCGGGGAGCAAGGGGGCGGGAGAAACATCGATGGTGAAAACGGAGGCGGGATAGTGCGAGACACGAGAAGTGGTGACGACGAAGGTTCGAAGTGCGTGAGGGCGGCGGGGTCGAAGGCGGGGGCGCGCGGGGTCGGAGCGGGGGCAGGCCGTGACGCACAAGCAGCGGACGGCTGGGCGCGAAATCAATTGTCTCTAAACAGCCGCCCGTGGAAAAAGAAGCTGCGCGCTCTGCGCGGCGGCCGCCGGGCGCGGCGCTGAAGTGTTTCCAACTCGCGCCGCGGGAAAACGCCAACGCGCGCGCCGCGGAGGGCCCCACTCGGAGCGAGAAATTCCCGCCGCGCGTTTTGCGCCGCAAAGGGGGCTCGGGAGGAGGTGCTTCTCGCGGGGCATTGTTCTCTCGGGAGAACCGCGATCCTCCCACGCTCCGCCACACAGACGCCGTCGAGCGCCGGTGCTCTTTTGCGAGCGGGCGGGTGGGGGCGGCAGCCACCACGCGCCCCGCGAACCAACCGTCTGCGGAATAAATCATTTGTAGTATCTCTCTAATAATACGTTAACGCGCTTTCAGAAATAACACAAATAACTTAAACCAACCTTAATTGTGCGCCGGCGCACATTACGGAGCTTTGTGATGCAGCCTCTACAGCCCGCTTTCTACGCCGGCGAAACTGACCCCCGGTCTCTTGTGCTTTGTTAAGGTGTTCGTTCCCTTTGTATCGATCGTCCGTCCGGAAGATGCGTGAAGGTTTGATTCGCGTCCGCGCCCGACGTCTCTTGAGCGAGCCTTTTCAGAAGCACGCCGTCCTTGGGTGAGGGGAATGAACCGCTGCCATATTTGTGGAATGGTGTGGGGCTCAATAAAAGAAAAGTAACAAGTAAAGAACTGGAGCATGTTGAGTGAGGACTGAGTAGAGCAGGGTGCAGGGGGACGAAAGAAGTGAAAGGAGAACAGAGGGGGCAGCGGCGGGAGGAAACATGGTGACGGTATAGAGAAGAGAGACGAGAGACAGGCAGAGCACAGGGAGACTTTGGGCAGCATGGGTTGTGGGTACGGTTACGGGATTTGCGGGAAAGTGCAGGCGTGCTCACGGAGGGAACAGTCGGGTCTACCGGGGAAGGAAGCGAGGGCACAACGAAGCGAAGGCGAAGGCGGACTGAAGCTGAGCGATCTAGCTGGCGGTGAGAGCCAGACAGAAAAAAACGAGACGGAGAGAAGAGACGCGGGGACGAAGGGCGGGGACGAAGGGCGGGGACGAAAGGGCGGGGACGAAGGGCGGGAACGAAAGGGCGGGGACGAGGGGCGGGGAACGCGAGGGGGCGTGAACGATGGGGCGGGGTCGAGCGGGCGGGGAAGAGGGGTGGGGAGAGGGGCGAGAAACGAGCGAAACCGGCAATGAGGGGGGACGAGCGGGGCGGAGAAAAAGTGAAGGCTGGTCCGACGACAAGCGGGAACGAGCCGGCGTGGATGAGGAGAGCGTGGACGAGCGGAGGGAGGACGAGCAGGGCGGAGACGAGGCGGGTGGGGACGAGCGGAGCGGGAACGAGCGGAGCGGGACGAACGGCAGCCACAAGGTGGACTGGAACCGATAAGTTACGAACTGAACGTGGGAGGAGCTGGCAGCAAGAAGTTAACGGCGTGAGGACGAGGAACTGGGTTGGGCGGAGAGTTTCAGGATGGGGGACAGCCGAGAGGGCAAGCAGGCTGAGGTCAGGCGGGCGGGGGAGGGCT
>BOPP01000051.1:5602019-5633061 GCA_017312745.1 Gryllus bimaculatus | reverse complement strand
GCGCGATGGTTAGACGTGGCGACGGTGACGACGGGAGTGCGACGCAGGTGACGCGATGTGAGCAGGACACGGGGTTGGCGGGAGCGCTGCGATTGACGGCAGAGGCAGAGATATCGGCAATAGCTGGAGTGGCGGAGGCGATGCGGAGCCAGGAGATAAGGCTGGCACCGCAGTCTCTTCCCTGGGAACGCATGGTGACGGCGGTGTAGGCGGCGGTCATGGAGGTTGCCTCAGTTCCCCAACTGCCGCATAGCTTGCTCGCACCTGAATAATTTAGTTCGGTAAACGCTGCTCTTGCATATTTTACGCGCTGCTAGTATCGCCATCCATTCTTGCATTCCACCACACCTCCCACTTCCCACCTACCTGCCTGCTCGCCCTCGTTCTCTCGCCCGCACGTACTGCTGGCTCGACTCATACATAATGCATATCAAATTGAAGTAGGCAATTTTAATAATGAGCTGATTTAAGAGGCGCCGGTCAGTTTATCTCGACGAAACAGTTAATCGATGTGATTTGTGCCAGCTGCATCTCCGGGTGCCTACGTGAACGAGGACTGAGGCACGGACATCACCACAGCGATATCTACCATCCCTTTCTGAAACCGCGATGCTCTACCTGACCTAATTCGCCCCCGCACTCGCAAACCGCGCGGAAGTTGGCGATTAGGCGGGAACAGGAATCGACGCCACATCAATCGCGGCCCAAAGAGTGGACCTTGTGGAACACCCAGATCCCGCGTTTTTTTTTTGTTCTCAGTCGCTTTGATATTATTCATTTGTCCGGCGTTCTAAAATACGGAAGTAATTTCGTCTCGCCAAGTACTTATGAAAGCCTAAAATATTAAAGTGGCCCCGTGTTACGCGAAATGCAGCGCTTGGGAACAGTGTGCGTTGGGGCGCGCGCTCCCCATGAATATTGCATGAGGGCCTGCAGACGCTGCTCCAAAACTGAGCGTGACGCAGGCGCGGGCTCGGGCGCGCTCGGAAACTGCTTGGGCTTGAGATGAAATCCAAATATCTGTCATGAAACCGGCTCGCCGCCTTGCCGCCCCGTCGCCTCGCGCCGCCGCACTGCCGGTCGCCTCCTTACCATCGCCTTTCTGTCTTCCTGCTGCCTTGCGCTTGCAGTTGGCGCCCCTTTGGCGCGCCGACGTCTAACGGCGCCGTGTCAGACTACATCACTCGCATACGTCGAGTCGCGTCTTTTAAGGTAACTACATTCTGGTCTTCATTCGCTTCTTCTTTTTACTTCCTTTTTTCTTCGTATTTTATCCGACACAAAATCTACCATTCTAATCAAATCGGCCATAGAGCCAATTCTTGTTTTTATGTTTCATAATTGGCATTGGCATTTAATTGCAGCATCCTCGTTCATAAAATGAAATTAGTTTCGAATATAAGTTTTCTACGAAATGGCAGAGATGTTCTCTCCTGTCACGACAAGCCAAGAGTTGCATGAGTCTCGTCATCATTTAATACAGCAGTTTGTATTCTCGAACCTCATGATGGTGCCCATTTAAAAATTGCTGTCTTGTTCTCGACAGATATAATTTGACTTCAAATAGTTTATTTATAACTTTTTATAGTATTCACTTGTGTTATGTAGATTATAACTGGATTAGGAGCATTAGAAGCCTTTTCAACGATCATAATACCGTATGGAAACTAGTAATTTACTATTGGGGCAAAGTATTGCCCTTACTATTATGAACAAGCCATTTAAGGTAGGCTAATTGGGAAAAGTCAAATTTTGAAGCGATACCTACACTTCCTTTAACTACAACGACCCCCAGAAAAACAATTTCACTAGTAATATAACCACATTTACCGTCATTAACATCACCATTACCGAAACCGCCTTTACCATCGGCACAACTACCACACAATCACCAAGCAATAGCATTAGCAAAACTATTATACTTAAAAATCAGCATTGCCACCAGAACCAAAACCACACCTATTTCAACCACCACCATTAACTCACTTAATAACACAGCTGCTCCATTCCCTCTCTTTCACTACATCATAATTTATTAACCTCATTATTCATCATTTCTGAAAGTGTTGACGTTCATAACTATTTTACCTCGTGGTACAGGCTCGCTGCAAAAATACTACTCGGTTTCACCATTATAACGACCCATCGCCTCGCTGTTCTTTCGTTTCACTTCCGATCTTCCTCCGCGCGATCCTTTCGATTCATAGTGATCCGCAACAAAGGATAATCTATCGCTTTGTGCTGAAAACACCGTTCATCTACCACAGGGCCTTCGAAGGCACGGCACATGTAACGCGAATATTTCATTTTAACCTCTGTCAAACGGGTCTATCACATCCAAGCAAATAACCGAGAAAACGTAATATTCGTTAAACGAATAAACAAAAAAGAAATGAAGAAACGAAGTTGGAGAACATCATCACGGGCACAGTGAAGCTCGTTTAACGACCATCAGCTCGCCATGGCAATATCAAAAGCACAATGTGTACAAATTGCTTCTAGAAAAGCAATTTCTACATTTCTGTCGCAGTCTCTCTTTCTGATGCGTTCTCTCAGTGTATTATGGAAGCACTAAGGTAGTCATTAGCGTGACCTAATTTATGCACTCTTTAGTAGAGATAGTTAAAGCTACCTGTTTTTCTCATTCTAGGAACAGTAACATTAAGAATGAATGTGCGTCTGTTTTGCTAACTCATCCGTCCACTGTAATTTCTCTGTAGGTATTGTCGGAAATTATTTTCATCCGAGCTGAAAATTGTGCTAATTAAGTCGTTATTCCATCACGTTTCTACATTTCATATTTGCCCTTCATTTTCATATATAAAACAAAAATGAGGTTGTTATATCAACACAGTATGAATAAGAATTTTTTGTTTTAAAGAAACATACAATTTGCGGAAAGAAATTTCGTGAAATAACATGCAAACACTTTAAATTTTATTCTCAATGAATCGTACAATTTGTGTCTGTGTACACAGGTTATTTGATTATGTATTTTGTAAAGTAAATTACAAATTATTTGCGACCCTATTTATGTTAACAAATTTTAGGTTTTAATGTGGAGGCAACAATATGTTTATAAATTAATTGTTTTAATATTATATATTATACTTAAAGCAAGATACTCATTTCCGTGTTCACACGTGAAATAGCAAACTGACAAAGACAAGTATTTCTCCATTAAAGCATAATTACGTCATTTGTGGCTACTAAATAGCTTTCATAATTTACAGTAGGTCGAATGACTAACTTTATTGTCATAAAAAAATGGTTATATTTTTTCTTTAATTGCCGCCAAATATTTTTAGTTAGATGTTCACTTTTATGATCCAATTCTCAATAGGACGGATAACTATCTGGATTTAGTGAAAAAAACTTCAACCCATTAACGAAAATAAAAGGAAAGGAAAATACTTAACACGCAAAGGGAAAATAAGAAGATACGTATACAAGATGGATGACGCGTCAGTTGCCGTGAGAAGGGACACGAAAGGGGGAAAAAGTGACGGAGCGGCCTACCGCCCTAGCGGCGACGGAGGTGATAAAGATGGAAAACGGTTCCTGCCGCTACGGTTCAGGCACCATGCGTGACACCGAACGGGAGAACCGAGATCGCGAGAGATTTTGGCGCGAGGAGAGAACGACGTCTCGAAACGCCAACATTCTCGACCGCCTTCAGAACCGTAACAACGCAGGGCTCGTCGAAGGAAAAAATCAACAACTCGCCAGGGAAGGGTACATGCACATGGAGATAGGTGCTCTGATGAAACATTTTTCCGACTGAAAGAGTGAAAATTGATTATGAGTTTTCAACATTGCTGGAGTATGACCTATCTGTTGCTATTATACCCATGCATATACCCTTCATCACATACAAACAGGTTTGAAAGAAAATATCGTGAGTAATGACAAAAGAAATAAAAAGAGCTTTAACAGTCGTGCAATGAAAAAAAATCAAAGAAGTAAAATTACAGACGAAAAAATGTCATTCCTTTTAGCAGCCCTGAACTTAAATTTTAAAATGACGTCATTATTGTTTTTGCAGTGTGCCTCGCACCTCTCTTTTCAATAAGAGTATATTTGTGTGTCTCCTTTCTGAACTTTTACGATTCTAGAAAAAACTCTTGCTTAGGTAGTCGTTTCTTCTCAACTGTCTCCTCAGCTGCTGGCGCCGGATATTTCTCTCGCGGCCTCCGGTTCCCCATCCCATCACCCAATATGTACCGCAGGTCCTTACGCTCGGAGTCATTGGTTTATCTCCCAAGTATCGTCCGTATCCCCAGTGCGTGTGGTGCGGGACTAGCTAAATAGGGCGACACGCGGCCGCTCCTACGTAGCGGCAGCTGGGGCTACGAGGCTCGTATTACGTGAGACCCGGTGGTTTTCGCCTCACACACGACGAGGTCAGAACGATGACGTAAGTGGGTGTGTCCACCCTGTTACAACAGAAGGGCGGGATTCCAATACGCAGTTGTGAGCACAAGATTGCCGCTTTGTAACGATTTTGGCAGTCCGATCACATTCTGCCAGAATTAATTACAACACAAAAATTATCTTTTTCACAGTTCCCGTCTATTATTTAGACGAAACTCCTTTCTAAGTGCTTTATTTACACACAATATTTTGAGGATTAATTCTTCTTTGTTCCAAAAAAATATCCGAAAGATTTTATCCAGATTATATTGGTAAAGAAATAAATCGTGACAGGCGAGCATTTCTGTTTATTCTGCTTTTCTCGGCAGTCACAAAACAATGGAGTTGCCAACAAAATATTTACTTATTAACAAAGCAACAAAATTATCTCACAGTGAATCAGTGTGGCAGGGAAATTTATATCATCATCAGCGCTTCGTTCTGATATGTGTAATACAGTACCCATGCCCCGTGGTCCAGGTTTAACGTGGCCTTCCAAAGTTTAACGTGGAATGGTTTTCTGAAATTCGAAATAGCCTTTGTTGCTACGGTCATTACGCTCCCCTTTGGCTGTGCGTTTGCCAACAGTCGTCCGCACACCGCAAATGAACGCGCGACATTATATTCAGATCGGCGCTCGCTCTAAACGCCGTTAGATGTAACAATTATGCCGATTGCGCCCCCAAAGCGAATGCCACTGTTCCTCCACGCCTGCACGCGCGCCCAAATGGGGCCCCCCAAACAAGGAAGAGGGAGCGCGGTTGCGGGGTGGTTCCGTTTTGAGAGGGAGGTTTTTGGGGGAGATTGCGTTAGAATTTTGCAGCCATGCAATATATTCAATTAAGCGTATAATTACGATTGTGTGTGTTTTATATAAGCACTCGGTGGCACGTTGGTTAGCGTGCTCGCTTACCTCGCCACAATCCCAGGTTCGATTCCCTACAGGGGGGATTATCTCTGTGCGCTCTCCTTACAAATGTCCCAGTATCTATTGTTGTGTGATGAGAAAGCCCACCGGACGGTTATGAAGACCAGTATATCCAGTGAAGGCTTGTCTTCGTGCTAACCACACGAACTCCTTATCTACTGGCTGAGAGGCTGAACCGCCGCTTGTCCGCCATGTCTTATATCGAGATGCCGATCTAAGGACAGAGCAGTGATTTATATCGTTGTTTCAGATGCTATACGGATTTATCTATTCCGCCGCTCGGTCTGAAATGGGTACATCAAACGCAGAAATGCAAACGCGGATGAGTTTAGTTTCATTTTGGTAGCGACATTTTTGGGATACATTGCATTAGATTTTTACAAACATACAAGATACTAAATTAACTCTATAATTACGATGAGTGTATTCTACCGATGTTACAGGTTCTCTACAGATTTTTCAACTCGGCCGCTCGGTGCAAAACGGGTCCATCAAATACGGAAATGAGAAGACGACGGTTCAGTTCGATTATGGTAGCGACGTTTTGGGGATAAAATGTTAGATTTTTACAACCATTCAAGATAACAAACGAACGGCAGAAATTTCAATATTTTCTATCATGGTTATCAGATGCTCCGCGGATATTCGATTCATCCACGTAGGGCAAAATGGAAGCACCAAGCACAGAAGTGAGATCCCGATTGCGTTCAGTACGTTCTTGTTCAGAACATTTTCGATGGTTTACGATTATTACAAGCATTTACGGTGATAATTTAATTGTAAAATTTTGATTTTAAAAAGTTTCTGTTTTTTTATATTTTCAATTAGTTTCTTATACAAGCATGTACCAAAAAACATCAATCATCAAAGAAAGAATGCATCCATATTTGATTTGTTTTGTTAACGACATTTTTAGGGCAAATATTCTACGCCGATTCAATTTTTTACAACTCCTCAATATATAATATTGACTTCATTTGCCATTGCCGCTACTTTTTGTCGCTATTTGAGGTAATAATATGAGAGTTTTTAGACTCGAGCACACGAGATCAAACAACATCCAATGTTTTGGTTGCAAATATTTTCTATTGAATATTCTATTGATATAACTTTTTCGAAATAATTCAATATAGTTTTAAACTTCTAATAAACTTGTGACTTTCTCAATGACGCAAACGTGTGAATGTTTAGGTATATTAATTGAATACTGAACGACTCATAAATGAAGAATTTAGAATGTTGAGTTATACTACAGTAAACCATTATTAAGGCGAATTTCAAAGCACTGAAATAAAGTGTGGAGTTCGTGTTATAAAAATTCGTGTTATCTGATTATTATAAATGACCGTATTTCTGTAATCCCTTGCATGTACCCAAGTTTTGTTCGTGTTATGGCGAAATTCCTGTTAAGCGAGTTCGCGCTTACGAGGGTTTACAGGAATTGAATATTAAACGCCTCTTAAATGTGAAATGAGCGGGTAGAAGTCAACCCGCGAGACACCCGGCAGGTCTACGTCCGCGATGGAAGTTTCCACGGCGGCAATATGCTTCGGCACTTTCTTTTTATTCCACCGCCTTATAAATGACCTGCCAATATACGGCGCCGCCGGCCCCTGACTTGTTGGAGATATCCACTCGTGTCAGCGGACAAATTTTTTCGAAAACAAAAGAGAGAGCGAGGAAAAAATGATGGCGCGCCCGTTTTTTTATGCTAATGTCACAACCGTGATATACGGCGCTATGACTCGGCGAGGCCTGAGGAGGGATCGCTTTATTCCAACGTTGCGTTTTTCTCTCGGTGTATCGAGAGGAAAACAAATGTACGCCGCGGTGTTGGACAGGAGGGGTGATCGTGGCTGCCGCGAGCGCAGCGCCTCTGCCGGGCGCGGAGCGAAAACAGATGCGGGGTGCGAAGTAGGAGTGAGTGGCAGGTGTGAAGAGGAGAACTGTCATTAACAGACAAAAATAGACGAAATTAAATATATCAGTGGACTGAGTGGAGTGGGAGAAAGGAATGTCCGCGAGAAACTGAGAAAAGCGAATTGTGAAAGGGAAGGAAAATGGTAAAAAAATAGAATTTAATATGGTTGAAGGAGAAATATAGAATTGAGAGAATAAGGAAGAAAAAAGTATAGAGGAGAGGCGGGAGATGCGGTCAGAGAGAAAAATATGATGAAAGAGAATATAGGCAAATAGAATATAAAAGAATGACGATGACAAATGGACCGGATTGCTAAGTCAAAGGAAGGTGATGGGACATTATACCGTTGACGAGAAGAGAGGGGATGAGAAGGAAGATAGTGATATTATTCACTCATTTTCGAGAATTAACAAAACTTCGGGTGTAAACCAATTTATATCATAATTACATATGATTGAACAGAATGAAAAATAAGTCATTACGACTTAACTTTATTCTAGAAAAAAATAGAACAAGGCTACGACGACAAATTGAATTCATCAACATGGCTGTGACGTGGAAAAGAGTATAAGAGAGGATACGTCGATTAGACGTTTAGACGATGAGCAGCTAAAGAACGAAAACGCAAAACGACTCACAAACAACTTGAAAGATGGTACCGTATCCGTCTTCCATGATATGATGGTTGGATAGAGAAACGGAAGGACGTGAAAGATAGGTGGGATTCCACGGCAGCGTCCGGTCATCAGTGTTGTACTATGTGATCTACTAACCCGCACGAGCTATCAGTACCAGGCGGATTATACTCCCCCAGATAGCCACCTAAGAATGAGCCTACGTGGGTGGGACTGACTGGGAACCTTCTTATCCACCCGTGGGAGTATGCGTAGAGCATTGGACTGGCTTACGCATACGCTGGAACTTGATAGCGAAACCGCGAAAAACGCGAAATGCACATCTACTCTCAACCTGGGTAAAATCTTCCCTCCTGTTCTCAGCCTTCGGGTTGGTACAGAGCTGTTTACGTCCATCCTCAATGCCCATGAGTGTGGGACACTGCCCCGACGGAGCCCAGAGCCTAGTTGGGGGCCACCCGTGCTATTACACCCGAGTGTCACGAAGCCCCCAACCCGATTCATCATTGCCGTCTACCTCTGCTAACAATTGGTGGAATAGTGATTCCAGGCGCATCAACTGCTAAGGTCATTAGTATCGTAAGAGTAGTGCATGTTTTGCCTTGAGATGTGCCGGTGTTCGTCTCACGCTGGGATCAGGAGAGATGGCTCAGAACTTCAACTGATGTCATTGCAGTCCATCTGACCGGGAGGTTCGAGTCCCGTCGGTGGCAGGATTTTCGATACTAGCTTCTCAGCTACGTCGTATTCAGTCGATGACTGAAGGAGAGTGCTAGAGGTCGGCTGCTCTGTTTGTTAGTTTTTCGTGCTTATTCCGATCAACACCAGACAAATGTCAGAGTAGTACACTGACAAATGGGCCACAGATCGGCGCGACCTTTCCTACCTCTTCCTTGTCATAACCTCACCGCTTAAAACGCACTTGCACTAATATGTAGTACATTATCACACACGCCAAGAGATTGGTCAGGAACTTAAGGCTTGTCACGGATGAAGCAGTGCCCCGCCGGTGGGGAAGACCCGGTTGACGAAAGCCCCTCTAGCCAACGGTAGGTCGGCATCCGTGTCACGTATTACACCGGATCGCCCTTCAGCCAACACGTCCTTCACCACCTTCCGAGCAAAATTCACTACACTTACGGGACTACTAAGGCGTTGAGGTACCCGAAAATCAACAAATACCCCGGTGGATGGTGTGATGCGGCGCGCACCTACCGGTGGCTACGTTCTCTACTTTATCTACGTAGAGTACATCCAAATAAAGTTATGTAGACCACATATTGAAAAATGCGTAGACGTAATATAATAGTCTACGGGCCAAACATGATTTAGTCGACGGTGTGAGGTGGATAGGCGGTGGCGGCGTTGGCGGAGGCGGTGGCGGTATTGGGGCGTTGGCGTTGCGGGGGCGTTGTTGGCGTGGCGGTGGTGGTGTCGGGGGTGGTGGTGGTATCGGGGGCGGTGTTGGTGTTGGAGGAGGCGGTGTTGGCGGAGGCGGTGTTGGCGGTGGCGGTGTTGGCGGTGGCGGTGTTGGTGAGGGCGGTGTTGGCGTGGCGATGTTGGCGGTGGCTGTATTGGCGGTGGCGGTGTTGGTGGTGTTGGTGAGGGCGGTGTTGGCGGAGGCGGTGTTGGCGGAGGGCGGTGTTGGGGGCGGTGTTGGCGAGGGGTGTTGGCGGAGGGCGGTGTTGGCGATGTGCGGTGGTTGGCGGCTGCCGGTGTTGGGGAGGCGGTTGTTGGGGGGGGCGGTGTTGGGGGAGGCGGATGTTGGCGGCAGGCGGTGGTTGGCGAGGCGGTGTTTGGCGGAAGGCGGTGTGGCAGGAGGGTGTTGGCGGAGGCGGTTGTTTGGGCGGTGGGTGTTGGTGAGGGGGTTGGTTGGCGTGGCGATGTTGGCGGTGGCTGTATTGGCGGTGGCGGTGTTGGGGTGTTGGTGAGGGTCGGCTGTTGGCGAGGCGGTGTTGGCAGAGGCGGTGTTGGGCGGAGGCGGTGTTGGCGGTGGCGGTGTTGGTGAGGGACGGTGTTGGCGTGGCGGTGTTGGCGGTGGTGTATTGGCGGTGGAGGTGTTGGTGGTGTTGGTGAGGCGGTGGTTGGGAGGCGGTGTTGGCGGAGGCGGTGTTTTGGCGAGGCGGTGTTGCGAAGGCAGTGTTGGGGGAGGCGGTGTTGGGGAGGCGGTGTTGGCGGTGGCGGTGGTTGTGAGGGGGCGTGATGGGAGGGCGGTGTTGGGTGGCGGTGTTGGCGGTGGCTGTTTGGCGGGTGGGCGGTGTCGGCGGTGGTGGGTGTTGGGTGAGGGCGGTGTTGGGGTTGCGTGTGTTGCCTGTAGCGGGAGTTTGGCGGGGGCGGTTTCCCGAATGATAGATTTCGGCAGCGCGGAGGGCTGCTAATGCTCGGGCGGCAGACAGGCGGCAATCAGCGCCGACGCGTGGCTCGCGTACTCAGATCGCGGCCGGCGGCTCGACTCCATAATATAAAGATGCTATTAAATGTACGTATGCCGCATTGTACTTAGAAAGGAATACGGCGGTGGCGAGTGATTTTATTGATTAGCATAATTCGTGAAGGAGCGCCGGACATCTTGCCGCACAACAACCCGCAACACAAGACGCAGCAGCGCTGAATTTTTAGTGAAAGTTTGCGTGCGAGTAAATCTACTCCCTATCGCGATGGAGCTCGAGAAAAACAAGGAAGAATAATTTGTCTACGCCGTAGCTGAAGCAGACAAACTACTGAATATCGATAAGGTTTTCGGACGGTAAGTTATGGGCTGTTGGAACCCTCTGGCTACCTCCGTCTTTGTCTAACAGTTGGCGAGATTTGTCGACATTTCCTGTTTTCCTCTGTTCTCAAACTTCCTGCATCTCTGAGTGTTCTCATTTATCATATTTTCCTTCATTGGATCCCTACTTACTGTAACATAGTGTAATTGTAGGTGACTCTTTCAAATTTACACTTTTAATAATTAATCATTCTTGATAATTTCTCAAAAACTATTTCTAGTTATTTTACGACGATATTAGTCTATCTGCGTTGCTATAAAGTTGCAGCACGTTCTCTTGCAATTGAGTATTTGCGTGTGTTCTGAAGAAACTGTTTACTGACATAACTCACCATAAAATTTATTACTTGGAAAAAAACTACTAGCCTAAGAAATCGGTTTATTTCGTGTTCGTTACAAATCATTCTGTTTTGACAGTAAAAAATATGTGTATTTTAAGTGTTGTATACGTAATACGTATATGAGAGATACTGTAAGAAGATGACTGTGTGTGACTGCTTTTATTCCCCACTATGACATAAACAAATGTATCGAAATGTAATTTGTTAGTAGGCTCAATTAGAAGCTTCCGTGGTAATTATATTAAATCGTTCTTTTTAATGTTACTATTTAATTGCACCTCTCATTGTATACTTATAAGTTCAAGTAATACAATAATATACACAATTAAAATAGTTTTTCTTTCTTATACACATAAATATACATACCTCAAAACTCTGCGAAACCATTGTAGTAGTGTGTCATCACGATTACATTAAAATATTAAGAAACCTGGTTAACTTTAGATGGAATACTTTTTTCCGCTATTTAGATGTCAAAATGATTTGTATTTCAATTATATCGCTAATGTTATTTGTCCTTTATCGTTTACGATACTTTTAGTAACTGAAAAATGACTCTAGAGAGAGTTTTGTGAGAAGACAAAATTTGAAATCCTGCGCAGATGGTGTGCTGCCAGGATTCGCCCAATTCGTCTTTTCCATTTTCGAA
Source organism: Gryllus bimaculatus (assembly GCA_017312745.1). NCBI lineage: Eukaryota > Metazoa > Arthropoda > Insecta > Orthoptera > Gryllidae > Gryllus > Gryllus bimaculatus. Next base: position 5,621,404 of record BOPP01000051.1, on the reverse strand, counting down.
AGGGATATTTTGAATATTTCACTTCAGTTTCTCGTGTTCAAGGGGAGATTCACTTCGTGACATTATGATGTGAATTTGCAATGCATCGGGAATTTTGAATCCGATGGTGATTCAAATGTTCTTAGAAGATATTGGTTTTAGAATTCTCATTCTTGATGTTTGTTAAAAAAGTTTGTTTTATTTTTACTTACAGTAGCGTATTCAGTGATGTTTATTTACATTTAGAATATATTATTTACACTCAAACATGTGTAAAAGTTACCACATTGAAACGTGAATTCTTAAGTAAATCAATTATAAACTTTATAATAATAATAATAATAATAATAATAATTATTATTATTATTAAATAGAAGTGTTAATTTTGAAGTGTGTATATGAATGGGTGGAAACCAGAACAGTATAAATGGTATTTTATAAATTCTGAGAAAAAGTGTTAATTTCAGGCAATATTTCACTTGCGATTTCACTGGTGATTTTGTTGTTTTAATGAATAATTGAAATATGATTTTAATGAGAAATAAAGCACCATTATAATATTACTGTAATATTGAATTAAATAAACAATTTTCTCAGAATTTATAGAATGTCAGTTATACCATTCCGATTTTCACACATTCATTGATGATTGATGATTGTGGCCCTCTGTAGAGAAAATCTCTAATAACCCATTATATAGAGATAGAGAAATTGGGAAATAATTCGCTTCATATATTTTTGTTTTAGTAACAATTTATAACATACACATTGTGCATTGCAACACGGACTTTCGAACACCTGAACTCTCCTGCAAATATTAACAAACTCGTGCATCCCCAATGGTCTATTCCCAACCTATCTCTCTTAATGAGTTTGGTTTGCACAACATAATGCTGCTACTGCAATAGAAAATATTCGCGATTCACGCCGCAAACGTGCCAGTTTGATATAGCTGGTAATGCACTGACTCTATTGGATTTGTAGCACATTACAACGTGAGAAAATCCCAGGATTATTCTCTCGAGGCATTAACACACGTCGTTTTATTGCAAGTTAACGTTGTTCGTCTGCAGTGCTTAATGCCACGAAATACCGCCCGGCTCTGTTTCGATAATCCGCGAAACGCAGGTTCCCTCAAACTAACCGAACTAAGCCAGCGCCATCTGCCGGCGCCGCTTCGAGCGACCGACGGAGGAATGGAGCGCGTTTGGGAGGGGGAGGGCTTGGGGTCGCGGAACCTTCAGTGTGTCTGCGTAACAGCTCACGAGGACTCCTTTTTATCTGTTGTTTACAGTTATTAGCTTAAGTTATATTATTCTCTATTGCCCTGCAGTACGAAAAATCGCTACGAAACTACACAAAATGGTTTTCCAATAACTAGTTTCATCAGTGACGTCGTAAACTACACCCAACAGATAAGATAAAAAGGTTTTGTGTAATAAACTGAAAACCCAACGCTCATTTTCAATCTGTGGTATATTGACTTGACAAAACCTAAGAACTTCACTTGCTTTTTGACAATCGTTTGAAACGGACATAGTAAACATTCAACATGGGATATTAACATAGGATATTAAATTAATTATTCTCAGGATTCAAGGAGAAACAAAAACAGAGCTTATGTATAGTATTCACCGAGTGCTATAACCTCTAGAATATATTATGGCTAGGGGCAAAAGTACTTAACCATCTGAGAATATTTGTGCAGATCGAATCAACGAGCATGAGGAATACAATACTGCTATTAAGATATAAAATGAAAGACAAAACATCTTTTTATATTATTATTTATTTATAAATTATAATAAAAAAGATGTTTTGTCTTTCATTTTATATCTTAATATCCTTTTTTATTGAAAATACATGCACATACTAGCACAATCTTAGTTAAGATGTCAGTAGGTTACATCTCAACATATTATGTGCTATAACACAAGGAACAGTAAGAAAATTCTCAAACATAACTTTCCAAAACAGCAACTCATTTCATAACGTAGACTACAAATCGATATGGTGATGACTGGTTGTTGGTATCAAAATTACACTTCAAGTTTATTGCTCAGCAAAACTTTCAACTACTAAGACAACATTCCAACTGTAGTACTCCGCGGGAAACATCGCATTTCACAAATCCACGCGTCTACCCTCCAAAAGTCGTTGCCTGACGTAGCGACACACGGGTCTCCAACGACGAAATCGGAAAATCCGTATTGTCGCCAAAGAAACAACATTTAAAGAAAACGCGAACTCGCCCACCCGCGCCGGCACGTCACCTCCGCGGCGGAACTTTCGGGAGGGTTATTTCCCTGGCGGCGCCCGCGCAGCAGCGGGGAAGCGCTGGAGGGGAGGGGGCGGGGAATTCGAAAATAAATAAAAAAGGAGAAAGAAGAAAGACGCGCGCGCCGGAGGGGGAGTGGAAACCACCTTCCGCAGGACGCGGCAGGTAAGACGCGCGATTTCTGCCGTCATTTGTCTCCTCCAGGCTGCGCTCCCCGACGCTCGCGCCAGCGTGGCTAGCTCCATCACTCCCGCGACCCGAGACCGAGCTCCATGAGTGTCGATTTCATCACCGCGTCCACGCAGTCACCACCGCACATCCACTCCCCGCTAACGCCGTCCACGCACCGCGTTACCGAGGCGAGTCACTCTGGCGCTCCGTCGTCGCGAGAGCACACCACGATACACCCTACCGACGATCAGCTTCTTCCACGACATCATGCCATACTCAGCCCGAACACCACCATGCGCTTCCGCAATTCCACTGCACGCTTACATCTCCCGCAACGCCGTCATCAGCCACAAGACACCACCACTACGTGCCGCCGCCGCGCATCCGCGTCACCACCGACACCAACACCTCACACGGGCCCGTACGACTCATCTAATCCTCCACTGCCACCCTCGGCGCCGCGTCCGCATCCACCGCCCCCCAATGCCATTTGCATGGCAGTCAAAAAAATTTCGGCACCTTCCTTCGGTGATCCGCCTCCTCCACCGCCATCAGCATCGCCGCCTCCGCCACCTCCTCGTCCACAGCGTCCCGCGGCGCCTCCTCCACCACCCCCACGGCCGATTTCACAGTCTCCACCGCCACCGCCGGCAGCGCCGCCCGGCGTCGCGCGTCGCGATGTCGCCCTTCCCCCCCCCACACACACACACGCACTCGCACTCGCACTCGCACACACACAAACGAACTCGCCAGGCGCCCGCCAAGAGGCTCTACCGGTCGCCTGGCGGTGCTCTACATTTCCCTTCGCGCCCTCGTTATCCTTTCCACGCGGCGCTGGAGTCGGTCCGCTGCCTCGCGACATTTTCTCGTACTCGGTGTGTGGTTTGTTTTCAATGAAAGGAAGACGAATTAATTTTTTTGTACTCAAACGCGGATCACAGGTATGTATAAGTGTAGATGTAATGATAATAATAATCATCATCATTATCATCATTCTATCACCTCATAATTCACACTTCAAGGCGTAACAAACTTGTCGTACTGAAGCATACATCTGAAATATTACACACGTTAATCGTGCAGCGTGGTCAGTAATGGCCTATGCGCCAATAATAATAATATTAATAATAATAATGATAAAATTAATAAATAACATATTTATTTTTGGCTTAATGTATACGTAATACAAATTATATGTGCATGATTTAGTAATATATTTTCATTGCAAATGTGATGTTTCCACATTCTTATCCCCGAGAAAGAAAATATTGATCGGGTCTAATGTTGGTAAACAGCAATTGCTTTTTGTCATCTTGACCAATATTTAATAATGAACGTTTGAATGTAATTAAGATATTGTATTAAAATAATTAAAAACTGAGCGGATTTTAACCAAATATTCCGAGCATTTCCCATGAGAAGATCTCCAAAGCCAACGGCTTCAATTTTGATAAAATTGGTAATGTTGATAAATTGAAATAACTAATATTATACCTTCGCATTCATATGAACCGAAAAACGTATTTTTTTGGTCACTTAAATGAAAAAAAGTCGATTAATCTCTTAACTCTAACATTTGTATTTAATGAAAAAATATTATATTTGTATGTCTAATTAAGACGTATCTTCATAATCCTTAAAATACGACAGATATTTTGGAAGAGTATTTTGAACATTCAATTTTCAAATTAACAGTTAAAAACACTGTAAGAACGTAAACTATAAGAAAAAGGGCTGATAAACTGTATCATATTTTGATCAAAAAGTAATCACAAGCAATTTCAATGATTATCACCTCCCTAAAAACTTGAAACAAACAAATTATAGTTGATCTTCTGAGGCTCCATTTTGGTAATGCTAGAATAAATCAACAGAGCACATATTTAAGCCGAGGTAGTTAAACGATGCAAAGTTCTTGTTACATTTAGTACTTTTGTGCTTTCTTTCTTTCCAAACCTTCATCAGGTATAACTGATAATCATTATAAATACTGTAAAAGGATGTTATGTTGTCAAAATTTACAACTACATTTATTTTTTAGGCACCCCAAAAACATTAAAAAAATATCTCCTATTAGAGCATCTAACAAAACTATATCTCGATTATTGTGCAATGAAAGACAATAGATAATTTCAATTGCCTCAGGGCGAAAGGACATACAAATATTTCAGAACATATGTTATCAAATTCTGGTGCATGAAGAGGGATAGAAAATTATTACTTCTTGATAATTGGCATGTAGTTGGAAATTCCACATAATGAGTATAACATGCCATTTGCACCTACTTATTAGGCACTTACACATTCATCGGTGTTTCGTCAATACATGAAATTTCTTTCACTGTCAGGTAACACTAAATCCTAGAGACTTACCTATTACAACGAAACGTCACATGTGTAACATCGTAAAATAAAATTTCCTAACTCACGTTCATCGGCTAAAAGTGATCATCTTCTATTCCCCTACATGGTCTAGAAATTTCTTTTGAGACGGTCTTATTTTTGCATGGTAAGAAAATCACTCGAATAATATCACATAAAATAAAGTCAGATAAAAGACAAAGTGTTCACAAAAGGTAGCTTATTGAAACATTCCGGCGCCAGTCGTCTCAATACTTAGATTTTATTCCGGCAACACCATACATGGGAGCTACATTTTCCTTTGCTGAACAATAGTGCTCCGCCCTGCACATTCCGGGCTTCTTCACCTCTTCACGTTTCAGTCGCGTCTTTCTTCCCCACCCGCCCACGCGGCACATTCTAATTCATCTCCCGACAGGCTGCTTGAACACCTCCGCGTGGGCTGTTAGTTCTCGCATCGACGCCCTCGCCTTCAGCGACGCGTAGCAGAGAAGGCCCGCCGCCGCCGCGCGACCTCGCGCCTGCGCACAACGACACGGCCGCGTCTTCTTCTCCTCCGCAGAGAAGTTCCAGGTCGTTACTCTCGTTCTCGCACCGAGCCATCGCCTAACGCGCCAGGGGAGCACAAGCAACATGCCCTGGTTACGCCCAAAAGGGATAAAGTGTAACATGTTCCTGACTGGAACCCCACTTTATTGAAGTGTTCAATTCATTACTGCCGTTTTGTCAAGACTACAATGTAAGCTTAAATGTTTTATTTTTCTCATTTACGACAAAAGAATCTTAGAAAACTCCATCAAAAGTGGTTGGTTGAATGATTTATTGACTCCGGGTGCGCAACAATCGAGGTCATTAGTCACGTAAGTAAGCATATTTTCCCCTCGGAAGGTGAAGGTAAATTTCCCCCTCTGGATGGCGAGATCCGGTGCCGACTTACCGTCAGCTAGCGGGGTTTCCGTTCAACAGGTATCTCCGACCATCAGAGCATCGCCCCAGGCGGGACAAGCTCTAAGCTCTTGACCAATCACCCGGCATATGTGGTAGTGTAGTGAATGTTAGGACGTGTGTGTAAGAACGAGGAAGAGGAAGGAAAGACTGTGAGCGGTTTGTTAGGGTACTGCTCCGACACTTGCCTGGTGTTGATCGGAGAAACCTCGGAAAAGATCCACCGATCAGAGCAGCCAACCTCTAGAATTCTCAACCAGATAGTGACTGAATTCGACCTAGCAGATAAGATAACGTCGAAAATCTAGCATCCGTCTGGACTTAAAACTAGGACCTCCTGGTCAGAGGGACTGCAGTGACATCAGTTCTTGTTCCGAGATACTCCTCCCGTCTCGCCAAAAGTACATAAACTACTATTTTCAGAAGTTTTTTAAAACATAATTTACGTTCTTAATACGTACACAAACTATAAAATTTTATTGAATGAATTGCAAAAAATCACATAGTAACAAATAGAAAATTTTGACAAAAAAGTTAGATACGACCACCCTTGTGCTTAGCAAGGCAGTATAGTCTGATATCAATTTTCTTAAATGCTTTGTACAGTAAAATAATCAAATCAGAGATAAAAGTTTTCAAATAATCTTTTAGTGAGGTGTAGCGACCTACTGGTTGTTAATGCGGTGTAACTTTCACTTGGCCAGGAACCATCGTACACGCTCTGTACTTCGTAGAATACCGACCGAGCAATTTACTCATTGTTTTTCTACCTTAATGTAGAAACATTTCATATTATGGTTTTTCTTGTTTCCTTTTGCGGTCTCAACTTTTTCAGATTAATTTAACGCTACAATCATTGATTGATGTACTTGACTCAGCGGATCAGGCCTGAGACGACCACCCGAGAATAAATTAGCCACTGTGAGGTGGCTATTCTTATGGCCGAGTATGTTTTGAGACAAGATCGCCAGATATTGAGCCGACATTCATTTATACTCTATGTTCGAAAATATAAGCGTAGTCATTATTTGAATTACATGAATTTTTAAATAGTATGCATCCTGGGCGGGCTACTACCTCTACTACACTCTTTTACTTGTTCTACGAGAGGGATTGCTCCCCGGGATGAGCATCTACGCTTTGCGCCTTTATCCGCACCCCCTCCCGGCTTCATGGTGATATCCGGACCCCACCGAAATGCAGTTACCCTTCACGGCAACCTCCCCAGTTTACAATCAGTTGTTCTATTGTGTTAGCTCTGGGTGGCGAATGAATATTCACTCACAATACGCTGGAACGAATCAATTACCCAAGGGCATTTGGGCACCAACACGACGAAACCATCTGAGGGCCGCCCGGCTCGAGGCCCGGCCCGACCCAGGTTCGAGAATCTCAACTCATCTCCGCATTGATGCTATCGCACTACCTCCGCATTGATGCTATCGACGTGAGTACCGCCGAGTTACTTGTGTCCAGATGGATGTTACCTCCTCCACCAAGCGCCTCAGACCTTGCGACCGTCTACCGACCTTCCGCCTCTACGGAGAGCTTATTTCATGTACATTCATTCCTATGAACTTTTGTACATCTGCGCATGCGCACAAGATCGAGACGGCTGTGCGCTGTGCCGTGTAAAAAATTCCTTGTAAGATACTGTTCAATCTTAATATCATTCTCAGTCTTTGGACGTTCATACGTTCATAGAATGTAATTTTACCCCTGACAGTAAATCTTCACTACGAATCTACTTATTAATCTACTGTCCACCACCACCATCATCACACAACCATCAACAACAACAACCATTACCACCTCTACTACCACCAACAGAACACCTACACCACCACCTCCGTTACATTTCTTACGACTCAACCCATTTCGCTCCCAAGGATCCATCTCCACTACTACCGTACGTTTATATTTCCCTCTTTCTCTTCCCATCCTTCCGCCATCACCTCCTCACCGACGCTCCACTCATCGCCTTCCTTCATTCCCCCTCCGCGCCGCGGCGCTCGCAAGCCCGTTGTTTCCAGTGATTTATATTTATTATTGGACGCGGCGTGCGCGGCGGTCGGCGCTTGCATTACGCAAAGCTCACGGCCCGCGAAATGCAGGTGGTATGGGGGAGGAGGCAGCGAGTACGGGCAGGGAGACGCGGGGAAGGGGAGAAAAGAGAGGCGGGAAATAACCTGCACATGCGGAGAAAGGGCGAGGAGGAGAGGGGCGAGGAGCAAGGGTTGTTTGTTTGGTTGGTTGGTTAGTTGGTTGATAGTTCTTCCGGACGCGTCAACTGATAAGGTCATTATTCCCGTAAGGGTAGGGCATGTTTTTCCTCGTCGAGGTGGAGGTGACCTTCCCCAAGCGGCTAGCGGTGGAGAGAAGGGATGAGAGGGACTTAGGGGTGTGGAGGAGTGAGACGGGGAGGTTAGAGGCGGAGACATGAGGGGACAGGCAGAGACGAGCGAGGAGAAGAGGGGCTGGGAGTAAATAAGCATGAAGGGGAAGGGCATAGACGAAAAGGGCGGGGAGGAGAGGGGCGGACAGGAACCGGAAAGAGAGGGGTGAGGGGACAGGGGCATGAAGGTGTGGGGGGGGCGGGGCGCAGGTGCGGGGAGTTGCGAGCGCGGGGCGCCGAGCTCGGGGATTTGCGTGGGGCGGCAAGGAGCGCCGTCTAACGCCGATATTTATGCAACGGGCCATAGGCCTGCTGAGAGCACGTCGTATCGAAAATATGTAAATGGAACCTCCCATACATTACGGGGAAATTTACGTAATGCCTAGCCCTGTTGCAGGACGCGGCCCCGTTTGCAGCCTCGTCTCTTGCGCACCGGCGTGGGTGGCCAGGCCTGCGGGGGCTTTTGGAGCGCGCTTCGACACCCAGCGAGCGAGGCGAGGCATTTTGGCTGACCGAGAGATTTTCACGTTCTGTTCGTCAGAGCAGAAAGATGTTTGATGTCTATGAAGGTTCAATCAGAATAAGACCATAATATTGTATTTAAGCTTTCAGTGCACTTCTACTTTGATATAAGAATGTTTCTGCAAATCCCGCATCGATGTATTGCTCACAACAGATGAGCTGAAAACAAATGACTGCGTAGACTTCCACAGTTAGAGTCAGTAGTTACGCATTTGGCTCTGAGGAAGTTGTCAGAATGGCGGCCAAAACGTTGGAACAGTTGGGCTTAGGATACGGCGTCTCCCAGACAGTGAAATAGTTAAGAGCTGAAAACAATATATCTCTAATCGATACGTCAGCTGGCAAAGCGCAGCGAGGAGCGGAGAGGAGTGGCAGCCCAGCGGCGTCCGAGAGCAGTTGGGGTCGGCTGCAGGTGAGCTGCAATGGCGGGAGCAGAGGGGGCGGCACGACCGCTGCACGCGGGGCTCTGCGCGTCGCTCCCTCCGACGCCCCACGCGCAGCGAGTTTTCGCCGCGCGGACTCACATTCATTGAGGCGCAGTGCGGCCGACGCCTGTGCGACGCAACCCGCACGCCACGCTCAGTCGTTCGGAGAGGCGACGACGGAAAGCGGCCGCGAAGGTCGGTCGGTCTGTCTGTCTGTCTGTCTGTCTGTCTGTCTGAATGTGTCGTGAACGGTTCAGGCCCTACCAGCAATACCTCTGCAGCGCGGCTATAGGCTAAAGGGGTACGTCATGTTAGAACGAAGACATCCCCACGCTACGCCGTATTCTGGTCTTCTCAACCTGAGAAGTGAGTTTTCTTATTGTCACAACAGCAACATATACTGGAACTTTGCAAGAAAAATCCACACTATAATGTTGCCCGACCGGGTATCGAATACAGTTTCGTTAAAGTCCTCTCATCAGTTCGACAAGGCCAGCCGCTTGGCTGACTTTTGGATACACCAGAATACGATGCTCTCTAACATCTACCCATAACCTTCTTGGGGCTGCTTATCCAGCACGAAGCTTCCCAGATCTCTAGAAAGAGGAACATTGAGGCTTTGCGTGATGAAAGCAGAAGTGGAAACTATATGGGTGGATCTACAGTGTGTTCTAGCGGCGGTAGGGGGTGCAGTTGTTGGGACCTTGCTGATTACCGAGATGGGGGTCGAGGCAGTGGTCGTGTAAGTGCGCGTGGTCGTGAGGTAATCGTGAAAGAGGTCGTGGAGATGTTGGTCCAAGTCATGACTATTTTGTGTTTCTGAGCACGTCCAGTGTAATTAATCCCGTAGGTGTAGTGCATGTTACATCCAGGGAAATGCCTATGCTTCTACATCGCTGGAACGCGAGATCCTGCGGCGATCTACACTTCAGGTATCCATTTTTATCCCCTCCTCCTAGGTACATCTAGTACATGTAAGTTCTTGTGCGTGCATTGGGAGGAGAGTGAAAATGATCGCTGTGACATGTGGCTCGTTTGTTAAGTTACTGATGCGGCATTCCCCTGGTACAGATCGACTAAACAAAGCAAACCATAAATCCAATCAGCGATTCTCTATAATTTACATTTACACAGCGGTAAAATTTGACTTTGCTGTATAGCAAGTGTGGAAAAATCTTCTACTGTAGGTACTCGAACCGTAGGTCTTCCCGGTCGGATACACAGAAGTAACAACAGAGTTTGCCTCGAGATTTCTCAGTGAGTGTGATGATCGAGCTGGTGTTATTCGTTGCATTTGCTTTGTTGTGGTCATCAACTGTGGCTGTGGTTGAAACGGAGTTGGGAGTAGCGTTGATGGATCTGTCGGAAGTACGTAGGTGGGAAAAACAATGGAGGTGGCTGACTCGCAGGCGAACATCAGATAAAACAATTGTGATGAGACGCATTCATATTATTTCTCTTTCTACCTGTCCCTGCAAATTTGAGGCAACTGTCGAATTCCACCAGAGAATATCCAGCAGATGACAAAAGACTATGCTGCATAGAATTGCACGTGCCTACCACACGCGATGCAATACATTATCGTTATCGATGCTATTGGACTCTCCGCAATTAATGGAATACTCTTTCGTGCAATGCATTTCAAATATGATATTCAAGAGCATTGGAGTGAGCAGCAACTTCGATCATAGGCATAGCAGCAGCTGCTACATCAATAAATAGCAGCAGCAGACTTCACAATTCAGACTTTGCTAATAAGGAACAAACTTGAACAACGGAAGATGCAGAGGAATTAAGACGACCAGACTGAACATCCGCGGTTCCACCTGCTGAATGGAGGACGGTGAGCACGCCCATTGTCAAAGAAGGCAAAGCTTTGGTGTCACGGTCCAGAGCTAATTAATGCCACATTGTTACTCGAACCGAAGCTTGCCTCCATACGTCATTCACGATGGCAAAACAGTGGTTTTATTGGTAAAGCCACAACACAATGGACAAGAGCAGGCAAGTAAAATTTCGAATAATCGTCAGTTCTTATGAAAAAATGACTCTTCTAAAGAACTGTCATTGCGATGTTAGCTTAAAATGAAGCATTTATTTTACACAAAAATATTTCTTGTTATGGAAAACTTCGCTGGTTTGTGAACCATATTTATAAAATTTCTTCTAATAAAAGATATTGCTTTGCAAACAAAGTCATTAACTAAACTAAATATAAGTACTGTCATCAACGTCAATTGCAACACGCCAAACAAAATGGTCGTGGCCAACTACATTCTAACTAAACAATGTAGCTGGTTCATGACAAGAGCATTCATTCTATTAATTTTCAAATATTGTTTAAATTTTTAGATTACACTAAAATACCAGTTAATAACAACAAGCCATAAAACTTGGTTCAACTACGTTTCATTTTTGTGCAAAAATAACGATTTTTGGTTGAAGAGAAAGCTCCAATTTCGTTCATAACGAAAACTATTATTGATGTAAATATAAAGATAATACTATTTTTTATTATGTATTCTGACCCATTTAGTAGTATATTCAAAGCACTTACCCTAATGTTGTAAATTGATTTTGCAAAAATGGATAAGACTGCAACTGACCTGTAAGAAGAAAGAAAAATATATAAGTATGCCATTACTTCATATAATATTAATAATTCAATTATATTTTTCAAACATTAACATAGTTATATCTATCATTTTCATTGGGAACTCGAATTACAAGACCTAGAGCTTCTTTTTAGAAAAATAAAAGAAAATCTTGGAGAAAATACTGTACACAGAAGAGTTTACAGCTGATATTACCAAGTATTTTAAATTGTCAAACCATAGAGCCAATTATCAATTTTTACAATTAGCTAACACGATAACACTTTATGACATTCGCCAAGACTATTAAACAAAATTATTTAAATGTTTAAATGCTTCCATTGTGTCATTTAATACACGGCGTGATACCAAGCACAAGAACTTGTGCCTTCGGGCAGCCTAATATATTGTGACATATCTGGGAAGCGGTACTCTCACGACAATATAAATTACACAAAGGACAGGTACATTTTCGTGAATGGGCTTCCAGGGGTTTGGCGCTGCATTGAGAGATGATCATAAGAAATTCTTTTGTGCATTTAAATATTTTAATAATAGAAACACTCTTTACACAGATTATTTACAAAAACTCAATGCGCAAGGCCTTTGGTAATAAGTGCACAATCAACGCTACCTTGATAATTTTAAGAACCACCTGCTGGTTGGAGACGAGCGGGGCCGCCGTGGCAACGGCGGCAGCGTCTTCGGCAACCTTCGGTCCGCCACGAAGTCCGTCGGGAAATCGCTCTCCCTCGGCGATCAACTCCGCTGGCCCCCAACGCAACGGCCGATGGATGGCAGAAATATAACACGTGTCCGTCGGCCACACGAATTCCTGTATTAATGTTTTTGATTTCGGTTCTGGTGCGCCCTTCCACTTTCACTAATCATCTGATTATTAACTTTCATCAAATCTATTCTTTCACTTAACATCCACATTCAATCCAAACGTTCTTAACACCACCATAAGTTTGTTTGATGCAGCACTGCCCCGTCCGTGTTTCACTTACGGCCTCTCTGCGCACACTGTCCCAACAGTCGCTCGTCTCGCCGTCTACCCCCCGACTTGACCGTTGGTGGCAGCGGCGGCGGCGGCGGCGTTACTGCTCTGATCAATTCATTACTTATTTTAATTATAATTATTGATCAACTTTGATTATTACAATACAGAAACGTTCTTCGTTAAAATATATAGCAATGAATTAAAGGAATATATTACTGGACGTTGGTAGTTTCAACCTACATTTTCAACGTTTAGGGTAACAATTTATTACATGAAAAATAACAGCTTTGAAAGGGAAAAATTCCCGTACAACGGACACAAATGATTATAATAGAAGACATAAAGCCTTTTCATAGGCATTGCCAATTAATTCTGCTTTAATTAACTCTTTAGGAAACATAAGTAGATATAAAATGCATTGAGTATTTGGCTTACAGTTTTAGTAATATATTTTAATGTTATCTTTATATATTATCTTTCTATATAGCTACATTCAGATATTCATTACATCATTCACATAAAACTAGATAATTCATTAAATCAAAGAATCGAAGCTTTATGAAGGCGGATATTGCACATAACGAACTTCAAACGTTTTCAAGATAATTATTTTCATCTCGAATATTGCAATCTATATTGCACTACTTTGTTCCCAAAGGGATTGAAAGCTCGTTATTGCAGAGGAACGATGATAATTTCAGAAACAAACGCAAACAAGTGTCGGAACCGTCGAGTTGACACGTAAATGGACACTCAACGAAACGTCCTTTTAAAAAATTATATTAGACATCCCTCTTTGCAAACATCAAAATAAAACGTGAATAGTTTTGACATGTTAATTTTTGTTAAAAAAACGTTACTTTTATGTTTCAGGAGGAAAATTGTAACTATTATAAATGTCACAAAGGGTAGTGGTTCTTAAAAAGTGCGTTTCATTTGAAAATGAATGATACATTTACTTCAATGTGTAAAGTTCAAAATAGAATCCTGCTATCAGTGCAAAATAAAGAGCGTACCTTAACGGGGCAATAAGGGGATTATTATAACTATATTTGATTGTGGCAGCTTAATACTAATCACACTCGTTTTCCCAACAGTTTCTCTTCCAGAGTGCTGTTTTTAATGTAAATTCAGAATAATCGTCACGTGAAGGTAACTAATTAAAAGGACAGGATACAAGTTCGAAACGTATACCATTGTGAAGGTTTACATTGAGATAACGACAAATGGAATAAAATGATTGTTTGAATGTGATAATATTGTTGAATGTATTACCTTAATATTGAGAGAATGTATTTATTCAAGTTCTAGATATACGATTAATTTCGTTGATTCTATTATGTCGTTACGGAGAATGTTTATATAATAAAATAAATGTGTATTGAATTGAACTGAATTATTCATCAATCTTCAATATTTATTCAATTCGAAGTCTTTACAGTAAAATTTCTTGTTCTCAATTTTATTTCATTGTTTGTTGGAAACGGACACTTAATCCCTATAACTATTTTCAGAACGATAACATTTCTTCACTGCGGATATTTACAAAAATTCAAGTCACCAAAAGTGAGTGGAGTGAATCTGGGTTTACAAAAATCTAAGTTACCCGAATAATCTAACCGCCAAACTACAAGTGACTAGCCGATTCAAATCCGGATACTAGAAATATCCTCCAGTCACTGGTTGAATTCAAACTAGTTGTTTAGCCAGTGTCAAAAATCTGCGTTCTTCAAGACTGGATTCCTGGGAGTTCCAGTTATAGACGTAAAACTGTTTTCTTCAATAAACATGAAATTTGCTATAAACACAATGTTCATTTAAATTCTTTCAAGTCGTGTAATAAAGAAACACTGATCTAAAAATTAATACAGTAAATTGAAAATTGAATATACCAGATTACAAGCGTAAGATATCGAGATAAACTCAATAAAAAACATCTGGTAGACCTTAAAATACGATTTTCGTTTTAGAAACCTCATATCAAACGTAGTAATTTGGCACAGAGAGCATCTGAGAAAACATCGAAGGAAAGCAGCTTCGGAGACAAGGCGAGGGGGGGGGAAGGGAACGCATCCGAAGACACAGAAGGAAGCGGCGACCGCGAAACGGCCAGTTTTTACACGCACTTGCAGATGTCGCCTTATCTGAGGGATCTCTGATAATGAATCATAGGCCCGAGCATCGGCGCGCGCCCGTCGCCGCTGACAGCGCCGCACCATTAATCAGAGATGCGGCGCCGAGGCGGCCCGTCGCGGTGGCTTGAGGACGGACGAGGACGGGGAAGGGTCGACGACGGAGGAGCTCGAACGAGGACGAATGAAGACGGAGCAGGACGAAGGAGGGAGAACATAGACGGAGAGGAACAGATGAGGTCGGAAGTGAACGAATGAGGACTAAAGAAGACAAATGAGTTCGCATGATGAGCAATAACAAAGACCGATGAGGTCGGATGAGGACGAAGACTGAGGAAGACTAAAGACGGTGGGGATAGGACGAAAGAAGGCGAAGGAGGCGGAAGAGGTGGAGGAATTCGGAGAAGGGCAATTGAGGGAAGATGGAAACGAATGAAGACTGATGAAGATGGAGGAGGCAAAAGAAGTTGGAAGAGGTCGGAGGAGGAGAGGAACCCTGATGTGGACGAAGGAAATGGAGGTTGCTGGGAGACGGGAAATGTAAGTCGAGGGATTGGATCGAGAGAAATGGAGGACGCGAGAGAAGAGTTGATGGCTGAGGAGGTCGGACTGGTGTCATTGGGTGGCAATCTGCAAACCCTTTCCGTTTATTCCTATGGACGTAGAGCCACCCTGCGCCCTACGTTTGCGCTGCGAGCGCCAGTTGGGCACATTGGCTGCCTTGTTAACGCCCCTCTCTGTTTAACACTTTGAACATGACTTAAATACTCTTGAGAGCACCCACCAATATTTTTTAACCCGCAGTTCTCTCAGTTTTTGTTGTCCGGAAGTCTATGACTCCGCAAACGCCTTTACAGAACTTCGTGAAAGTACTGACTGTTAAGTGTTTGACAAAGGTTTACGCGAAAAGAAATGTTTGATAAACGCAGTTATAGACAGATATATTCCAGTTCGCGAGCATTAAATCCGACTAGAACCGTAAAGTTTTTGTGTGAAAAAATTGTCAAACATATTTCTTCGGAAGAGAAGTAAATATGGTTGTCACTTAAAGTTAAATGACCCGAAGCGTAATAGTCGGACTGTTTACCTATCTCCTCTGCCAGATATTTCTTTGTCAGTTAAAAAGACTTAGCTTATCCGACAATACCAAACCACGATGGATTACATACCAATACGGGGCAAATATATACGAAAAGTCGTAATTTCCTACCATGGCCATTGGGAAAAAGGTTTATCTTGGTCTCCTTCAGAAGACGTAGACGTTTGTAACACTTATTATAATTGTCCTGCATATGCAATTGAATCGGAATGAGGACAAAGGTAACAAGTCGTTTCTTGCCACTTTTCAGGAGGAAGGAAACATTAAATAACCCTTACACACGTCATATTACCCTGACCAATTTTTCTATGTAAATTTACTATGTAGTTATGACGTGATTACTTTCTTCGCACAATTTCCTTTGTCTTAAAGGACATCTTTCCAGTATAAGAAAAAATATTGCATTTTAGATTTGCTCCCTTTCCCTTCATGCTGATTCCATTTTTTATCCCCATTCACAATCTTACTCGGGCTATCATTATTCATTACTTCTATCATTTATATCGGTACGTCTCGCTTTTAACTGAATCTCAATAGTTTTCTTCCATTCTTTTAAGGTGCAATAACATTTCATAGTACATGTTTAAATTTAAATTGCAAGCGTTTGGAAGAAGAAGGAAGCTTTGTAAAAAACGAGCAATCGTTGTAAAAACCTTGTAATAGTTTCAAAGAGCAGTATATTTTATAGATTGTTCTTTTAAACCATTACTCATAATTAATATATTTTTTTATTTCCATCGACATAAAAAAACATTTTCCAACTTGTCTACTGTGACAATGCATTAATTTGCCGTTTTAAAAACAGTTTCGTATAATCCACATCACGCATTGAAGATTCAGATCCAGAATATACATTCCCACTGTATTACTTTCTTATTTATAGTAGTACTGTTGTTAATACGTCGAACGAGATTGAAATAATAAAATTAACTCACATAATTCTACAATCGCGGAAGCAGATTGATTGTTTTACCGCAACTTGCAACTTTCTATATTCAGCCAATTTCCAAACTGGCATATAATTTCTAGAAGTTCTCTAGAATCGTCAGAATCCACTCGGTTCTGGTAGGAATAGACAGAATCCACTCGGCATTGCAGAGACTACCGTTTCCACCTCCCGTTACGCAAAACATTGTGGACGTCTCCTGCGCCGTGTCTCCCAGCGCCAAGCCGCCTTGTCTCGCGTAATCCTGGCGATGTCCACTGTCATTGAGGCAGCGCCATTGGTGCTCCGTTCTGCCTGACACTCCGCGGTCACCCTCTCCCCCTCCCCGCCCCTCCCCACCCGCCCCTTCCCTGGTCCCCGCGCCGCGTCGCGAAGCTGTCGCCCATCTGCGCGGCCGACAGACAGCGCTAGTAGCGGCGGTAGCGGCTAAGGGGGCGGGGCCAGGTGCACGGACGGAGACGGTGAAGGAGAGAGTGCAGCGGGGACCGACCTGTGCGAATGGAGGTGGTTTCATGATACAGATGTATGAGAATCGAACAAATTTCCGATGGAAATTCAACGGCAGGAAGCTCTTCACTTAAAATCAATTCTGCTCTATTTCAAGTGGCGAAGCTCAGCACATCAAACATTGCTCTTCCGCCTGACAACGAAAACTTCCCGAGGCCTTTTTCACCATCTAGCAGCAAAAGAAGGCGACGAAGTAGGAGATTATAATTTAGTTCAGATGCTTCTTTTAGGTTTGGGGTAATTTATAGTAAATCTACAACATCGACAACCGACTTTACTTCCCCTCCAAAGGAAGGTGTACGATGGATTTTTAGGATTGGTTGAAGAACGTCTGAGTATGCTGGAAAAGCAGAGAAGTTACAAGGTCGAGAAATCAGAAAAGCAAAATTATGAGTACTTTCCGTTCATAGAAAAATACGATTAATTAATGGAAACCTGGGAGGATGACGGTGGAGTTGGGAAAAGCAAGTAACAGACATATAAATCGGGGGAAAGAAAGCTGAGAAAAGAGAGACGCATTAGGGGTAAAACGGGTTCGAAAACCAGGCGAAATCCACAGCGAATGCGAACAGGAAAGAACGAAGGCACGGCGGCACGAGGGAGAGTCCCGCGCATGCGCAGAAGGAAGCCGCCTCCCAGAAGCGACAGCCCGTGGCAAAAACGGCGCCGCGACGCGCTGTGACGGGCGCCGCGGGGAGCGCTGTCGTCGGCAGCCCTTCTAGGAAAGGAGACTGAAAGCTAGGCCAACGGGAAACTTGTCTGTGGAGTTGGGGCCGCCGCACCAACTTTACGGCAAACGTCTATTTGTCATTGTTGTTTGTTTTTTTCGTTCCTCAGTTCCGGTTTAATTTCGAGTGTCACTCCGAAAAATGGAATAGATGGTGTGTGCACAACGGTTTGCTTCATGTTCTGTCCGAAAAATCCATTAAAATACTTCCCAAGACACTTTCTTTATTTTAAATGAGTTTTATGAGTAATACGGGAACAATTTAGTAAGATACGAAGTGAGAAGCAATAAAAAAACACAAATCTTTAGAGAATCTCAGACAGTCATGTTAGACAGACTTTGTAGCATAGACCAAGACAATCGTATTTCTGATATTTAATTATAATTTTTGGAAAATAATTAATTGCTAGAAAAGTAATAAATCAGTAGTTGTGTTATTATGAACATGGTAGTAATAATTTTTTTAATATGTTCTAAGTGACACCGAAAAATATGTGATACAATTTTTCGAAAATGTTGCACACGACGGGAGTGGAAAAACTTGTGAACTCTGTTTTCTCTTTCATACCATAAAATATTTAAACATTTTTTATAGTTTTTAAATTAGACGAATTACTTTTTGGAATATTTATCACCATTTTCATAATATGGGCCCTGTTCTTAAGTATGGTTCATCATCCAGTCTCTCTGCCAGTCATTCCGCCAATATTACCGCCAGACCAGTCCGCCTTCCAGTCCGCCTTCCAGTCCGCCTTCCAGTCCGCCTTCCAGTCCGCCTTCCAGTCCGCCTTCCAGTCCGCCTTCCAGTCCGCCTTCCAGTCCGCCTTCCAGTCCGCCTTCCAGTCTGCCTTTCAGTCTGCCTTCCAGTCTGCCTTCCAGTCTGCCTTCCAGTCTGCCTTCCAGTCTGCCTTCCAGTCCGCCTTCAATACTGCCTTCCAGTCCGCCTTCCAGTCCGACGTCTAGCACAACATGCAGTAACTCTTCCGACTCCCACGACGTGCACACGTCCAACGGGAGGCGAGCAGCGCAAGGAGCGAAAAGAGGCCACGGGGGCGCGGCGAAGCGGGGCGGGGGAGGCGAGGCGAGGCGAGGCGCGGGTCAAGCGGCCGCGTCATTAGTCACGGGCGCATCGCCCCATCGCCGGCGCCGCCGCGGGGCGATATTTCATCTGCGCCCAAGAATGGAAGTGTCGTTGCGCGGGGCCCCGGGCGGCCATCGTATGTATATTTGGGGGCGGGGGCGCGGTGGATATCGACGTCGTCAGCAGGCTCGGCAGGTGCGGCCACGCCGGCCGAGCGGCC
>BOPP01000051.1:5580083-5592088 GCA_017312745.1 Gryllus bimaculatus | reverse complement strand
AGTGGGTGAGACGGCGCGTGGGCGGGCCCCTGCGGGCGCCGAGTGAGCTATTGTGGCGCGCGAAGAGCACTCGCGGCTCGCCGAAGGGAATCTATTATCTCACCCATCGACTGTCCTGGCTGGCCCTGCCCTGGCCTGGCGCCACCCACCACCTGCTACGCCCCGCCGCTACCTCCCTCCAGCGCACCGTCCGTTTCGGCCACACACTGTTTGCTCGAGCCTGGCCCTCTTCCTCTGACCTTCTGTCCCACAGTTTTGCTCTGCCTGTAAGTCACTCTCGTCTCGATCTGCTATCTGATGTTCACCCGTTAGTCTGTCAGCCGGTTGGCCTTCTCCTAGACAAATGTTATTTGTTCTCTTCGATAATTTGCCTCCTTTTTGTAGCTTTCCTCTTATTCTCTGCGTTCTGTATCAGCCGGGCACCACCAGAGCCGGGACACACTAAGTTTTTGACATGTGTGGTAGTAGAGTGCATTCAAGTGTAAGTATGTACATTTGTTGAAGAAAAATAGTGAACAAGAATGAATAAGGAAAAGTTTCGCGTGGTCTGTCACCCTTTTAGGTACTACTCCGGCTTTCACCAGCTTATGATCGAAGAAACCATAGGGAACTACCGAGAAAAGTAGGAGACTTCTAGAATTATCCTTGTGACACCAATTGTATCCAACCTAGTTATTAAACTTCAACTGAAAATTCGGCTCGGTCTCAGCCCAAACCGACAAGAATCCTTCTCAAACCTTCTCGACTCGAATCTTAGGACTTCCCGGTGTGAGAAACTTAAGTGGTATCAGATGTTGCTTCGACCTATCCCATCCAGTACTTTTAAATGCACATGAGAACAAACAAAGTTATAATCTTCATAAAAAATGTTATCCGAAATCGCTGTATCGACAATACCATGAAATACATTATTAGTTTACTTTCTCTTCATAAACTCTCGCAACGTTTTTGATGCATCTCATCTTCACACCACGTTTACCATCTATAGTAGAATCTCACTTTTAAAAACCATGAATTTCTCGCACAATCCCTTCAGGGAAATTGTATTTTGTATGTTATATTCGGACTTAATAGCCTTTCTATTTCATTCAGATTGCTAGATTGGGGAATTTTGTCTCGAAAATGGATATTTTTTTCGTTGTGAGGAAAGAATGGGGAATATAAATAATGGAGAAATGTCTGAAGATTTTGCGAAGAAATTAGTTTCATGCGGATTCGAGATATATTATTGAGTATTCTCTCAATTATAATAAATAAAAAAGTAACAGACGTTATTTTCTTCCATTTGTATGTAGCAAAAAGAGAAAAGTCAACGACAGGCATAGAGAAAGAAATACATGAGGAAAATGAAGATAGTTTGAGATTTCAAGCAGCTTAAAACACGATGTTTGATTTGAATTTAAGAAGACAGACAATGAAACTTTTAGGGTCAGTTCATGTCGTTTGCCCAATATTTGAAGAACATTTTTCGTTTCAAGGATAGGGAATTTTGTTTCACTTGAAGGGGTTATTTGGAGAAATTCCATATAGTAGAGGGTCGCAACACCTGACAACTTGATTTTATTCGTTATGCATCTCTAAGCATGTTACAAATAGAGACACTCAATTTTCAAGAACTTAAGGGATAATTTTACAAATTGTCATCAACAAAATATTGTACTTAACGGGTGTAACTGCGGGTTTCACCATCTATTCCGACTCGCGGGGTACTTTCATTGCAAGTGTCTATGTGCTAATTGATTCTTATGGGGAGCTAACCACCAACCAGCAAGCGACGAGTAAATTGAAAAGATATCCAACCCACTGGCGAAATAGATACTTAGATGTCTTTATTTCGTACCAGTTACAAATCATAACGAGCACAAAAATAATTCATTAATATTCCCCTCTCGGCACAGAGTGCCAACATTATAACCTTTCCGAGGACTTTTTATTGTGTTTTCTAACAGAGCTCTTGTTATTAATTAACTCGAATGTGTTGAAGCAATAGTTTATTTCACAGAAATACCGAACGATGCTACTACATCGCCATCAAGCAGATTTAATGTTTCCAAGAAATAATACTACGAGTTTTTAAAATGTGACTCGGTTTCTAAGGAACGGAAATACACAAAGTGTTTCGTATTTTATTTAATGTTGCTGCAAGTAGGAAATTCTCATTATATTTCATTCCTCTTACGAACTGTAGCCAGAAAATTGGGATAATGACAGTTTCAAATGTCTAGTATGAGCAAACATAATAATATGAAATTCTCAAGCAAACACAACTTGGAACTGCTGTCAACTCAAATGATCAAAGCAAACATAAAAAAGTAATTTTCATTATTATCTGAAGTAATAAAGTTATAAATTAAAAAATGTAACAAAATGTCATGTAAGCTTTTAACGATTATTGAATTTTTTCAATGAATTTTGCAACGCACGAGAGGGATCTACAAACAAAATATAATTTGTTATTAAATTCAATCCTCTAGAACGTGCAGTTTTTCAAGTAATTTCTGAAATCCAACAATCCATTTCAGGTGTTTAATTGCGCTTTCTTTACTACTCGCTCGCATCCTTCCCCCATATCTCTTCCATCCCTCCAGTTCTTTCCAGCATGTCCGTCCCCCGCCCACTGCCCGTCCCAATCCCGTCCACCCCACTCCCACCACCCACCTGCTCCCATCCATCTCTGCTGGTTTCCGCCCGCCGGAGGGACGCCAACAAATAAAGGCGTGGGCCGCGCGCCACAAATAGCGCTTACGCCCGAAAAGGTTCAAGGAACGAATCGATGCGAGCGGCTTACGCAACACCGCCCCCACTCCCCGCCTCGCCCCGCCCACACCAAGAAGTGTTTACAGTGCAGTCAAAATATTGGTGGGAGGGCTCGGGCGGCGGTCACCGGGTGGCCGGGGGGCGGGGGCGGATTGGAACAACAAACACGTGGCGAGGCAGGCACACGCGGGCGGGGCGGAGAGGCCATGACGGTTATAGCGATGGGGCAGTAGGCAACAGTGAAGGTGTGCAACACCCGCCTTTGGTGACGTTAGGGGCGAAGAGCGAAATACTTGTAGAAGAGACAGAAGCAGATCACTTGTACTGGCCAAAAACGTAATAAATTGGAGGTATGACTCATAACTACACAATTGTACCGAAAGTATACTCGTACTGTTAAGCTAATGATGAAAATATTAACGAGTAATTCTCGTTGTATGTGACGGGAGGTAGTTGATTGTAGTATTGCTATTGGTGAATAGGGTGTCAATAGTAGTGGAAGTGATGGTGATGATTACAGTGCCAGGGGGTAAGACGCGGTTGCAACGCAGTTATTGGTACAACAGTGTTATGGTCGAGACAGCAATGGTCTCATTGCTGCTACTCGTATCACTAGTGTTAGGCTGTCATTGCCTAGCCGCGAATATTATTGCTGCAGCTGTTGAGGGTGTGATGAATGCTGCCAAAGATCACCAATGTTAACGCCCTCTCTTCTGTCACTGCAATTGCAGATATCACTTGTGATTCTGTTATAGAAGTGTTCGTCATTCTTGATGGTATCAGCGTCGATGGTGATATAGAGGCGGTGGTGATGATAACCGGGTTGTCTGCTGCAATTGCCTGGACCATGTAAGTGAGCTAATGTATTCAAAGTCCGAAACGGAAAACACAGCAGATGTGGTGAATAAGAGGGATGATGTGGGTGGGTACATGACAAAGTTGGCGTCAATCGAGATAATGGTCGAGCATGGGGAGTGATCGGGCTGTGAGAACGGAAGGGGAGTGGAGGAGGATAGAGGATGGAGAGGAAGTGAAGGAGGAGAGGAGGATAGAGGGAGAGTGGGAGAGGAGGGAAGATGGAAGGGGTGTGAAGGAGGAGAGGATGAAAGGGGAAGGGGAGGAGGTGAGGTGGGAGCGGGGAAGGAAGAAGACGAAGTTGGAGGATAAGAGTAGAGAGAGAAGAAAGAAAGATGGAGAGATACAGTTAAGAGGCGGGGAAGGAAGAGTCAGGGAAGCAGAGCGATATAAACGGATGGAAGGGTCGATGGAAAGGGAGGTGAGGGGACTGGCGAAAAAGGGAACGGGTGGAGAAGAGGAAGTCTGAAAAGGGAGGGTCAGAAAAGGGAAGTAATGGAGTAGCGAGCGGTGATTGCTGAAGGTAGCGGGTGAAGGGGGAGAGAAAAGTAAGTGTCGCGGAGAATGAGGCGTGGCAAAGGGAGGGCGGGTACGAAAGGGGAGGGTGGGGTGGTGCAGAGCTCTGCTGCCAGTCGACAAACAGAATGGCGGGTTCGCAGTGTTCACGCGAAGCGCCGCTATCCAACCGGGCATCGAACACGCGTCGCCCGCCAGCGGCAACGACTTCCGGCGCTCCCCCCGCCACCCACGCGCCCTGTACACGCTCTGCGCTTGCCCCTCGTCACTTGTGCAGGAATGTTGGGTAATAGAATGAGCTGTTTCTATAGAAATCAAATTCGACATTTCGCGGCCGCAAGATATAGTCACTAGATACAAAACCTTTCCGAATTTTAACCCGTTTTTAACAATAATTTTCGCAGATTATTATTATTATTATTATTATTATTATTATTATTATTATTATTATTATTATTATTATTATTATCATATAGGTACTAATATACTTATATAAACATATATCATGTCTGTTCCTATGCATTTCTACATACAATTTCCTTTCTTACTTCCTTTTACAAAATAATGTTTCCTTCTCCCTCTTCCAGAAGATGAGTACTTGTGTCCGTTAAATAAACCTACCCGAACAATAAATAAACAGGAAACATTATTCTTCCCTAAAAAATGATTTTCACTACGTGTTTTGAGACATATTACACATTGGAACTAACAATTTCTTCTTTTCACATCGGCATTTTTGACATTTATTGACAGTCAACAAAAATCTAAGGAGATTAAAAATAATGTATTTTACTAATAACAATACATTCACTCTTCCGTCAGTATCACGGAAGGAATTCAAACGACCCATTTCTCACATTTTTCTTCAGACCTTATAGTTTTCTTCACTAGTACAAGTGATTAACGTCACATCCCCTGTCATTACATACATCTGTTCCATTTTTGCCCCCACCGTTTTCACCACCGCTCGCGAAACCCATTTTCTCTGCAGCCATAACACTATCTCTCTCCAGCCACACCCGTTCTTGTTTCACTCCATCTACATACTCACACTTGCGAGCACCATTCAAATAGTTACTTTACCACTCGTGGTTCGCTGCCGGCCCGGCCCCCGCCCCTCCGCCGTATCATTGCCATCGCCGCTCCGCCCCGCGCCCGCCCATATCAGCGCCATGCACGGCGTGCAAACAAGCGCCGCAAGTGGCTGGGCGGGCCGTGTCCGCCGGGCGGCTATTTATAGAGGTCAACGCGATAGGGGGCGCGGGCGGTGTTCAACGTGGTTGGTGGGAGCGGCGGAGGGACGGCGGGCGGGGATGTTCTGGTGTGGGCAAACTGTTAGTGTTCTGACTGGTGAGTGCTGATCAGGGGGGGGGAGGCGATGTAGGCGCAAGACAGGTGGCCACGGGCAGGGCCACGGGCAGGGCCACGGGCAGGGCCACGGGCAGGGCCACGGGCAGGGCCACGGGCAGGGACATGGGCAGGTCTGCGAGCAAAGCGTGGAACACAGCAGAGTTGTGACTGCGGAGGCGACGGAGGACGAGACGGTCGTTGGGACAGCGGACGAGAAAGCCGACGGGATGGCGGATGAGACGGCAGATGGAACGGTGTATGGGTCGGTCGGCGAGTCGGCATACGCGCAATTTGTTACGCAAGTCGGCTGGCAGGAAAGTGGGGAGGGGATCCGGCAGAGCGGGTGGGGGGGGGCATATTTGGGTGAGTACAAGCAAGGCGGTAGTGATTCAGTCGGAAGTTCGTTGTCACAACACTTTATTGGCCATATAAGTCGTGTGGCACACGAACTATTTTATGTCCCCCAACAACAGCTCTCAAAACGGATCCAAAAAGTGCTTGAACATTGATATTTGCCTAAAGGCAATTTTATCACTCACAATTCACTCCTTCCCGCTGAACTTTTAAAATAACATTGGAACTGATAATATTATTTTTCGTGTAACTAGGACGGTCAGGGATAGTGGAAAAAAGGTTTTGTGAAACAATGTCTCCTGGCAGAGTTCCTGCCCACGACCCTCTAGGCATGTTCGGAACAAATTAACTGTCACGTTGCCTTACTTTAACGCCTTTTTCTACCACACTGTTCACTCGCTTCTGCTGTCATTGACAATTGCACAACTAATTCTGAGAAGCACCAGCATGGTTAGATCAATGATATGTACTAGATCTATACTGCAATACCTAGGGCAAACAGATGAAGTGTGTGAAAATTTCTGGATATTTGGCAGATAGTGTAGATGAAAAGAAGATTTATTTTTGTTTTCTTAGTACATCTTCAACGCAAAATATCCATTTTTACATCAAATAAAGAAATAAAATATATATAACGAACAAAAATAGCCGCAATATTATTTTACACAAAGTGTTTATGTTCATCAAGAAAGTTTCATTGTTAAAGTAATGAAAGTTATACCCACAACCCGTTGCCAAACCCAAGAAACCCACCTCTTTGTAAATGTTGTACGCAAGTTGAAAAATATGCAATACATGGCCTAATTAATTTATAGAAATATACATACACATCTCTCGGTATGAAATTCATATCGCGTGACTATATTTTCTCAGAATAAACTTCAATATAAACTGTAATGATCAAAATTTTATTAATGAACAGGTAATTGTATTCAGTTAATTACAAATTTCATTTCATATCAAGAAGAATTCGATTAAAATTAATGCATTTATAATACATTAAACATATTTTCGTTGACTTGTTCCAAGAACTGGCAATTATTTTAGAGAGGTTAGCTAATGCACCATTTAATTTTACGAAACGAAATGTTCATATACTCATTTTCTCGTATGAAAAGCAAATGAATACAGATGCATCCATTTGGAATAGTAAAATTAGGCGATTTGAATGTTCTCATTAGTGTGATTCTAAATTTTATAGAACTTTAATTATAAAATTTTAAAAAATATAAATTTGATTGGTATTGCACATAATGTTTGAAACTGTACATAAGTTTGTAGCAAATATTAACATTACATAAAAACTTGCTTGTTAACCATTAAAGTTGAGAACGTGTAGTTGTCTGCAATGCTGCTAATGTGGGTGGAAACTGGATTTTTGTAGATTTAAAAATTGGTAGTTTTGAAATTATACGCGTTAAAATGAGGCTTGTATTATCCTCGTCTCACAATACATGCAGTGTGGTGAGCAACGATACCACTGAGAATATGAGATTAGTCGTAACATCAGATGTGACAGACTGTGTAATAAAATATTTGTATTTTAAGTTAAAGTCGAAACTGTTTCTGTGGTTTTTAATTATTTTAATAAGTTTCTGTATATCAAACGAAACTAATGATGTTTTTTAGATAGAACTCAGCTGTTTATTTTTTCTCCAATTTATGCATATATTCTAAATTAGTAAAATGTGGACGTACAAATTGTACAAACAATATAGATAGAACTAATTTTATTAGTATAGGATTGAAATTTGATTTCAATGATACCGCAGATATGTTTATTAGTAACTAAGAATGACACTTCCGAGGAATAAAATACATTTATTCATTTTCATGAACAAATACGCAATTTGAAGTATTATTAATGCGACTGATACCACTTTAGAACACTAATAAGTGATTCAGCCGCAATAATTCAAAAAATCCATCAGTTAAGATACAACTGAAGTGGCATATCGTTAGCGGGTTGCATGTTGATAAAAAAAAAACATTACAATTCAGAAATTTTGGAATGCGGCTTTGAAAGATAGGGCTAGTGGCTCGGCACGCGGTTGGTACAGAACATTCCACTATTTCAGCGTGCGCCGGTCGGGGCGGCAATCCGGCACGCACAGATGCAAAAGCACGCCCTATCGAGCCCAAATACCCCCCATTTCCATGCATTGGCGGCCCAGGCGTGCCAACCCACTGTTACACCGGGTCGCGTCGCGTGAGAAGCGAGCGCTAGGCCCCCCGTGGTGCGGCATAATCTGAAAGCTTTCGTTCGCCCTTCACCGCCATTTCTCTCCTCTCTATCTCTCTCTCTTTCTCTTGCTCGCTGCCTTCAGTTCTATTTCCGTTCCATAGTTATTCTTTTCTTCTCTATTTCTTCTATTGTTGTTTTCCTCCTCTTTGCCTTGCCTTCACTTTTATTTCCGTTCCACAGTTACTCTTTTGTTCTTTATTTCTTCTATCGTTGTTTTCTCTTCTTTGCCTCTGTTTTGGTGTACATCCCTTTCTGATCCCACTCTCACTTTCTCTAGAATTATTTTGTTTTTTGTTCTACTGAGGTTGATTTTTAATAGTTTTATTTAGGCCCATTTTTTGTGTGTATATTTATTTTTAATTTGTATTATTATCTGATCCCTTTATTTGATCGACTCTGTTTTCTTTGTTTAGATATTACATTTATTTAATCGTTTGCCCCTCTTACGTTTTTCTTTTTCTCTCCAATTCTCCTCCATCCCGTTTTTACTTTCTGAAGACTTATCTGTATTCGTCACACTGTATTCTTCACATTTATCCTCACCCATTCTTGTCTTTTCTATTTCAAGCATGATGAAGTTTGTATTTCTACAAGATTCCACTCCTTCAGTTTCCTGAATGTCTGCTGCATCTTGTTTCGTACTCATGATCACATACTTCAAAATACTTTCCACCTTTTAATACTGTTGATCTGCATTTTTTTAAGATTGTGATAAATTCGTAGTACGCCACTATTCAATAACATTAAAAAATTAATTTACAGAAGCATTAAGCGGTGAATCTCCCATCGAATATGGCATTCGCTGAAAAAGAAAGGAAACCTTCGTTTTGAAAGCTATGGGCAGAAAAAGAAGTTACATTTTTCTTTTACAATACAAACATTACTAACATAATTAATGCCTATGTGCGGGTAATGATAATTCCACTCTATATTTGTATCTACTAAGTTTTACTGCCATCAATTTCACCCTGTCAATCACAACTGATAAGACGTTTCTTCAACATATTCTGCAATGCGCAGTGCCAAATCAATGACAAAACAAACAACCGTTTTTCTCTAATTTTTTCCCTTCTCAAACTCGCATCCGTCAAGGAGAAACCGATTCCGGGGAGGCGAATAAGTGGAATCGATAAGAGCGCCCTCGACGCGGAGGACGTAA
Organism: Gryllus bimaculatus; assembly: GCA_017312745.1. Lineage (NCBI taxonomy): Eukaryota > Metazoa > Arthropoda > Insecta > Orthoptera > Gryllidae > Gryllus > Gryllus bimaculatus. The sequence continues at coordinate 5,582,852 of BOPP01000051.1, read as the reverse complement.
GCAGCTTTCGCAAAGTGGATGTACTTCCTGGCTCGGCAACTTCGCAACCGTCAACGAGAGTGACAGATAAGAAGATTCGTTTAAGAAATGTACAGATACATTATGAAAAAACGCGAGGTTATAAAAACGAGAAAAAATAATAAATTAGATATAAGGGAAAAAAGTTAGGTGTGAGCTTGGAAGTCGCTAAACACCATATTCCACTTATTGTCATCTCTTGTAGCATACATGAAGTAAAGGTGAAAATTATGCTGGATTTATATGTCACCATCATTATATAATCCCATAAATAGGCTACTTTGGAAAGCGTACAGTCCAGAGTGAATCATACACATTTAAGATGAAAAATGTAGAATGATGGAAGATGTAGAATGATAGATAGGTGTGGATTTTTCAAAAAGCAGCGCGTGCTCTCTACCTCGGAAAGATTGTTTCCTGTTATCGTGCACTAATCTCTCTAATAAACCCTTTTGTTTATTTTTGTTAGGTCTTCCGGACACCTTACTAAGTAGCATGGGAGGTTAAAACATGCTTCATATGTACGTAAAATTAAATGGCATCTGCACAAGCCACTTTATTAATTAACTATTAGAAATTTTACAACTGGGGAGGGCGTAAATATATACATTATAATATTACTTAAAATTGATGTAAAGCAAAGTGCAGAAAATGGCCGTTCTAAGTTGTGTTGCAGTATGAAGCTACTTTACCTTTTTAATCAATAATTTAAAAAAATATTCAGTTCATATTTAGTCGTTCAAAGCTGGGTCCTAGTATAAGCCATTTTCATTTTCGAAACAAAGATTTACTACGTGAAATGTGTTTGCAAGGGTATTCCAGCTAATTTTTTGTATATCTTTATATTAAAAAACATTACAGCTAGAAATTCCAAATGAGCCTTTTTAGGAGGACGTTTTTAATCTTTTTCATTAACAGCTTTTATCTACACTGAAAAGAAGAGCAGAAGAGAAAAGTGCAAAAGAGCATTCAAGGGCTCTGAGCACCAGAGCGTCCAAGACTTCCTCATCTTTGCCCCAACTGCCGCTCCCGCACGCCCACTTGGCAAATTCTAATCTTCCTTCCTGAATACGTAAAGAGGAACTCCAGCGAGCGACACAGGTAAGTTTCATTCGGGACTAAGTAAATATAACCGGCATTTGAAGCAAATGAATAATTTATCCCCGGAGTAACTTGGTGGGAATTTAGAGGGAGGAGGGAGGAGCGTGGAGCGTGGATAATGCACGAGGGCGGCGGGCGGGGCCGCAGTGCGGATTCGGGGAGTTTTGTACGAAGCCGTCGCCGGCCGCGCTGACCGGCGGTGGAAGAGCTCGGCTGGCCGTGCACTTGTCACGAGGTTCTCAAACTCCCCTGTTAGTCCCACACTACGGTTACACTTTGATTATTAATAGTACACAGAAGACGTGGTTTGCCCTATTGCAGCCCCCATACCCGGTTTTAGTAATTCCCAGCATTATTGCTTATTACATTCTCGTACAAAAAATGGAAAATATTTCTTTTAGATCCCGTTCATTCAGCATAATTTTATCATATCAAAGCATCATTCAAAATCATTTCAATGATATACACGTTTGTTCATATTGTAGCTACAAAAGTATTATAAAGTAATACAATATTTAAGTACATTATACTATTACGTATACAACTCACTTCTTCAGTGTACAGAGTAAGCCAATTATAGATCAGACTCTTACTAAATCCGCCTCTTCTGTCCTTAACCAAACACATCGTACAAATGCAGCAACAACTTCGCAATTTAATGTGACAGAAAATGTATCCACATTCGTGACTTACTCTGCCGGTTACAGAAATAGAGTAGTAAAACCCAAATTATAGTGTTTTCACGAGGTGAACAAAGTACTCTCAGCCTGTGCTTAGATCAGGTTTTCGAAGGCTTCTAGTTAAATGCAATGTGATAAAAGGCACTATAAGGAAACGAAAGTTATATATGATTTGAGACTGGAATTTAACCGTTGAAAATGAGAAACACCGAATTCAAAAAACGAAATTTTGCAGGAGAACAAAAAACGAATTTTTAAAATCTGTACGGTATAAGAAGATCTTTGAGACACTACAGCGTCATCTGTTGTGTAATTGCCAACTGACGTGTAGACGAGTTGCTACTTGTTGTTTCTGACTAAATTGAGCAAAAACGTTGCTTTTAAAAATGTGTCTTAGATCTACCGTATTATTCTTAAAGCTGCATTTACTTATAGCGCAATGCATTGCGAGGTAGTGACAAATCGGACGTGATTCACCCGTTTAGCTCAGCGCACTATGAGGAAATAGAACAAATGCTCACGTGTTTCCATAATTTTACCTTGTATCTTTATCATGAAAGTGAAAAGGAAACGGACAGCGTACACCATGTATCATTTAAAAAATTTTTCACAACAATCCAGGAAAGTCAAGCAACCGACATCTGTGAGGGATAAGGCAATACTGGTTCATATTAAAATCCCTCACGGTCGACATTGTACCTCGACTTTCGGCAAAATCTAATCCGTGTCCTGCGTCTCTTCACGCTCTTCCTGACTTCCTCCATGACTAGAAATTACCCAGCTCATCCTGCCAACACTTGGCAATTTCATTCACGTTACGAATCCGACGTTGCATCATCTGTTTCAGCAGCGCCATCTGCGACCGCCGCCCTCTGCGCTCCATTCATCGCTCTGCGACGCGTCGCGACGCCCCGCCCCCCTCCGCCCGCTGCCCGCCCACACGCCCCCGCGCTCGCCCGCCCTCGCGTTC
>BOPP01000051.1:5560828-5572902 GCA_017312745.1 Gryllus bimaculatus | reverse complement strand
GCAGGGTGGGTGGGTGAGTGAGTGAGTGAGTGAGTGAGTGAGCGTGTGGGCTTGCTTCCCCCTCTCCACTCCCCTCTGGCCGGTCACCAGGTGTGTTCGGTCACCCTTGAACCGTCGCTGACTCGTGCGTCCTCCACCCCCGCCGACCAGGACAACAGTTTCACCAGCAGTTCATTGCTCCAAAGCTGACGTCGACTTTTCAATCTAAAAGACGGAATGGATATCTCTGCTTGTCAGCCCTCAATGGAGCTTTGTATTAAGAGATGGACGATTGTATGTTCACATTTCTATGACAGGACATTTTCGACCCCCAGCGGAATAGCAGGGATGAACTAAATGAATGTCGGAAAAAGGATATTAGTGATCAAAACGCTTTCAGATATCACGGAAATTCTTTCCATAAGAGAACATGTCGCATCATTCAACTGCTTTCATATATCCCTCGTAACAACGATCCTTTCGATCCAGGTAAATTATGCAGTGTATATCGAGCTCCATGTTGAAGACAATAACAAGCTATAACGTATCAGTAAAAATAAACACTTTAAACTCTGTGTTCACAGTGAATGTACAGAGAATATATGATATGACAGTGAAGATATGATTCTAATGTTTTCCTAGTCTTATTTGAGTTGCAGCAACCGTGCCAAAGCGCTTCCGACTCCTTTGCGCGCACTCGTTCGCTCGTCGCTTGCGGCCGCCCTCCGCGCGCGCGCGGGCCTCGCCCTGTGCACAATGGCCGGGAGCGACCTGCGCTCTCCGCCGCCGCGGCCATTGTGCGCGGCCCACGCGACCCACGCACGCGGCGCGGGTCACAGGTCACGACCGCCGGCTCCTCGCCAGCGCCTGCCCTTGCCGATGCAAATGCACAAGCAACCAAACGCCTAGAGAAACCAAACGCCTAAATAAACCAAACGCCTAAATAAACCAAACGCCTAAATAAACCAAACGCCTAAATAAACCAAACGCCTAGGTAAACTAAACGCCTAGGTAACCAAACGCCTATGTAACTAAACGCCAATGTATATAACCAAACGCCTAGGTAAACCAAACGGCTAGGTAAACCAAACGGCTAGGTAAACCAAACGCCTACGTAACCAAACACCTATGTAAACCAAACTTCTACGTCTTCAAACTTCTACGTAACCAAACAGATAGATAAACCAAACGCCTATATAAACCAAACGGCTAGGTAAAACACCTATGTAACCAAACGCCAATGAATGTAACCAAATGCCTATGTAACTAAAGGCTTTTGTAAATCAATCATCTAGGTATACCAAACGCCTACGTAACCGACTGCCTATGTAAACCAAACTCCTACGTAACCAATCGTCTAGATAACCAAACGCCTAGGTAACCGAACGTCAGTGTAGTCAAACGCCTAGTTAAGACCAGACACGTATGTAACCAAACACGTATAAAAGAAAACGTCTGTGTAACTAACAGAAATACTATGTAAAAGAGCACCCGCTGAACTAAAATACACAATTTAACCAAACGTGAGTGTAAGTAAACTCCTAGACAGGGAAAAGCGAATGGAACCAATACACTCTTAAATACGTCCACTCTTCAGGAAACTGCGAGCGCGGTGATGCTACATTTCACATCTCGCAATTGCGTGATTTACAATATCGGAAGTGGCTTGAGAATTCTTAACGCTAGTAATAACTTGGGAGATTTCCCGCATCCACAAACAATCCTATTAAATACTTCTTACAATAATTGTAATTTTCGTTGGTGCTTTTTTAACCACGATAATTTTGTTACCCTACAATATCTAAAATAAGTTATTCAATTTTTAGATGTCTTCATACAAAATCTAATAACCAACAATATATTGCTCTGTTCGCAATAACTTGCATGATCTAATCATGATGAAGGCATTAATACCCTAATTCAATTCACCCTGTTTCATGGAATGCACAGAGTGCAAACAAACTATAGTGTTCCTGTACTAGTTTTTACGCACAGTGCGTTTTGCGTGGATGAAAAGACACGGAAAGAAAAGTTAGAGAGTTGACGAAATTGAATTACTTTGTTCTTTTATATAAAAAACTAGTAAAATGCCCACCAATGGCCGTTTCTTTCATATTCTTCCTTGTGAAAAAGAAAAAAGATCAATAATATGTCAATACGTGGATTATGAACATTATTCGACTCTGATCGTCCCGTGGCAATGTAATGGTTAAATGAAGAGCAATTTTATTCTGCAGTGCCATGTAGCAGAGTTACAACAAAATGAACAGTACATAAATCTTCTGGGTGAAGAAAACACGTATATGTACCAACTTTCACGGAGATCGGTCACAAGGTGTTAGAGTTCACCGCTCTTATTTATACCAACATATTTATATTATTGATTGATAATTTTAAACAATTTATAATTTTAGATCATGATAATATAAAAATGTGTGAGACATAAATCTAGACACTTAAAATCCAGCACTGAGTAAACAGCGATTCTATGTTTTCAACACCTCATAAAATAGGGCGACTGGGCGATAACCATTTTGGATTGTCTGTTTCTCCGAAGGGCACAAACCGTCTCTAGAAGAGCTCGTATCCCTAATGCTCCGGCTTCCACCCATCACGCGCCACTGTCACTTTCATTCCGCTCGATGCGTTCGCGGCGCGGCGCGGCGCCCGCCATTCAAGCGCAGCGTCTGCGCGCCCGGCGCAGCAGCTGCTGCGACGCACGCCCATTAGGCGGGACGAACGTTCGGGCGCAGCGGCAGCCAACGGTCAAGGGTGAAGGCAAAGGGCAGCCGCGAACGGCTGAAGAACCGGACACAAACTCCTTCACGATCTACACGTCGCCTTCCGAGAAATTTCCCGCTCAGGGAATTGCCCGTTTTAGGAACGCCCCCGTCTAGATACGTTGTAAGTGCCCGACTGGTCTCGCGGCATGGGTGCGCATTCAAGTGTGTGTGACTAAGAGAATCGGCAAGACAAAAAAAAAAAAAAAATACACGAAGGAAAGGTATCGTGCGGTCTGTAGCCCTTTTGTTAGGTATGGCTCCGGCATTCGACTGGTATTATCAGAGTAACCAAAGAAAACAACCAACTTAGAACAGACTGCTAGAACCCCCTTCCAGACAGCGGCTGAACTCGACCTAGCTATCTGGCTCGTGGCGGAAACCCTGCCACCGGCGGGCTCGAAACGAATGCCCTCCCGGTGAGACGTGTCGACTAGGCTCCGCGCTACCTGCGCCGTAAGACGCGCGTGGGCGCGCGGGCGATAGGGCGAGGGGGCGGGGCGGGGCGATCTGTGCGCGGGCGGTGGCCGGAGCGGTCGCGTCCCGGAGGCGCCCACGCGTGCCTCGCCTCAGAGCGCGTGCGCAATGTCCCGCGCACGCCGCCGCGGCCGTGACCCGCAGCACCGGGCACGCCCTGGACGCCGCCGCGCCGTGACCCCGGCCACGGCCAACCCGCCGCCGCCGCCGCCGCCGCCGCCGGGCGAGGCGCAGCGCCGTGCGGGAGCGTGCCTACACATGAAAACTTGTTCAATCTGATCGATCGCTTCCACTTCATATCCTCCCATCCTTTCCACGGGTGGTTCTAGGATCGAGTTCCGACAGTAGAAAGATTTTGGACACCAGCTTGGAAGCTAGGTCGAATTCAGTCGCTGTACGGAGGAGAATTCTAGAGGCCGGCTGCTCCAATCGATAGTTTTTCCGTGGTCACTCCGATCATCACCAGGCGAATGCCGGAGAAATATCCTAACAAACGGACAATGGACCGAACACGATCTTTCCTTTTTTCTTGTCGTTTCCTCACCATTTACATACACTTACACTACATGAAATACACTACCACACATACCGAGAGACTGGTCTGGAGATTAAAGCTTGTCTCAGCTGGTGGAAGATACCTGGTTGGTGGAAAGGCCCCTAACCAACGGTAGGACGGCGTTGGATCTCGCCACCGGGCGGAGAAAGATCACTGCCACCTCCCGAAAAAAATGCACTACACTTACGGGACTAATGACCTCTGTAGTTGAAGCTCCAAATCACTAACTACCAACGAACCTGACAGCCACACCAGGCAACATGCAGGTGTCGGAAAGTATTAACAAATGAAGGCGCTATGCAGATTGTCGGCAAATTAATATAGCTGTTGAGTTGTTCAGTTGTTTCCAACGCCAAGGAAACCGCAGTCGGAACTCCCATTACAAATGGACATAAAATGGCCGAATCGGCCGCCCGAAGCACTACGCAGCTCTCTGAATCCAAGAGATCTTCTTAGGAATATCTCGGAGTACGAGTGTCACATCCGCCTCACCTCGCCGCAACCTCCTTCACCCCGCCCCCTCCTGCTTGGATCGGCTTGGTCCCCTCGCCGCACATCTCACTATGCCGCGCCTCGCCAATGCGGTTCTTTGGAAGGATGGGATTCTGAATTGAATTGAATTTGCCTTATTTTACGTGGCGAGACTCGGGCCATGAGGCCCGCTTTTTCGTCTGACCACGCAAATTTCGCTACGCTCCTTTCACCAACTAGCAGAGGAAGGAGGCATTTCTTGGGCGAGAACAGGCGATTTTGAATTTTGCTCAGGGGCGTCATTTAGGCTTGAGGATATTTTACATACAAGTAAATCTACGAACATGGGACAGCAGGCTTTACTTCCCCTCCGAAGGAAGGCGTACGAAGGATTTTTTCGCCCTTAAAAATCCACGGCTTCGATCGGGTTTGAACCCGCCAACTTGGGTACATGCCATGGTGGTACAACAGTTCAGTACGCTAACCGTTACACCATCGCCGCCGCATTCAGGGAATTCAGGGAATTCTCATTCACGGAATAGAAGAAAATGAGTTTTTAGTGTCAAAAGGTTCTATTTGCAGAATGTCACAAGTAGATCACAATGGCATTAAAATAGGGAGTAAAGATTGTATAATATCACTTCATGCGGTATTATACTAACGAGAATATACAGAAAAACGATGATGATTTAAAGATGCAAGATCTAAGTCTTGTTCGATGTTATTATTTTTAGACTTTATGTTTGGTACAAGCCTCAATCCTCATTGCCCAGAGACCTAATCTATGATCAGCAACTCTTCCCTTCACCCATATGCTTTCCACTTAATCTTCAAGTGGAAAGCTTATCATAAAGGTTCGGGCGGTCTGTCGGTGACTATCTAAATACAATTTGTTTTAAACTATTGTTCAATTATTGAACCACTGCACTGTTTTAACTTACAAGTTGAAGAACGACGGAACAAATACTAAATTAGGTACAGATGTACTCCAATAATAATTGAAATTTGCACGTAAACAGATGCGTATTACTTGTATTAATTGTGGCAGAGACGGAATACGGCATTTCAAGAGAATATGTCAATCTTAATATGTTTAGTATAGCTTTTCACCACAGAATAAACGACAATAATAAACTTAAAAACTATTGTTCACAAAGATAATATTTCAGTTGTGTTGTTAGTATTCTCGTAACAGTCGCGAGTGACTACTAGGCGAATACCCAGAAATTTTCAGTGGAGTAATTTACACAGAGGCGAAAACGCGAAGAGTCTTCTCGGAAACGTATACAAAAAAGGATGCCGTTACCGTTTCGCTTGAAATATTTTTGTATCAATCAGGTCGAGGAATATGTACAGTAAAGAACACGAGAAAAAAGGAAATTATAATACATGAATAACGATTTTTTGTTCTCTGATACTTTAAAATGTATATAGTATATCAGTGACGAGGAACAAAAACCACAATTGACGATGTAAGGTTCGCTGTGAGACTTTCCGTAATTTAATATAGATTTTATGATTAATCGATGTTTCTGTGTTGGAATATATCTACAGTCCCTCTATCTTAATAAATTAAGGAATTATTGTAGGTATATTATAAAAATTTAATCTCCAAAACAATACTCTACGTTATATGGGAAAAATTCGTCCCAACGTTAATGAAAAAAAGTAAAACATATTTCAAAAATATGTTTCATTTCTTCCCTCGCGAACAGCATCACTAAAAGAAAACGTTAACGATCCATTGTCCATCGAAGCTTTATTTCAAATACTTTTTTACGATCCAATCATTACCATTACAAAGAAATCCCCTTTCGCTAAGTGAATTTCGAGTGCAAATGTCCCGTTGAAACATTCGAAATATTCAAAAAACTCGAATTCCTGAATACGGCGAAAATACGGCGAAAGAACGGCATAGAGAATATTGGGGAGCCCCTCCCCCCCCCCGCCCCACGCGCGTTGAAAGAGTTAATGGCTCACGCAAAATTTATGCAAATATTTTCGGGGACGTTGTGCTAAAACAGTTTCGCAACGCAATTTCGCGCCCAACTGCCCCTCCGGGCGAATGTGTTACTCAAAAATAATTATCCAAATGAGTGCGCGACGCGCGGACACCGGGTTAATAACACGTATCGATACTTGTAGGAGCCGCGCTTTTGACAGGTAGGTCTGGCGCGGCGCGCGGCGTTGCCCCGGCTGTCAGGCTATCGGGGGCGCCCGTAATTGATGAGGAACAGGGCGGACGAGAGATGGAAGGGGCAGCCTGATAAGGCGTCACACGAGCCGCCCCGGCGGTAATGACAATGTGGAGGGATGGGCGAGATAAAGACTGCGGTCATCTGACGCAATCGGGGCAGATGAGCGTTTTGGGTGCATGTCTATGGGGTTTCTTTTTATGGTGATGTAGTGGTTTTAGTGAACCCACACACAAATATACCCTATGGTTTTTTGCGGTGCTCAGGATCAATTCGCATTACCGACACCATAGAGGAATGTCTTTTAATTATTAGTAATTTGCCGCTTATTCTTGAACGTGTTGTAACTAGAAATGTATTATTTATATTAAACCATAAAAATGATATGTGAAAAAATGTAGAAAGTTGCATTTTAAATTGCAAGTTATATAATTAGCAAGAGTTCATAGAAACGGTCTTTGGGAAAAGGCCGGAGAAGATTCTGTCGTGTACATTCAAGTATAAATAATATTAGAATAAATGTACCGGTTGCGTCAGATCATACCGAAAAGAACAGTGACTCGGCAGCGTCTCTAAACGGAAGGTCCTAGTTTCGAGTCCCGAAGGTGGCGAATTTGAGACATTAGCAAAATATCCAGACCAAACTCAGCCTCTGACTGGAGGACGTTTAGCTGTCAGCTACTCTGATTGCTAGTTTTTCATGGTTTCTTCTATCAATATCAGACGAATGCCGGAGAAGTACCCTAACAAAGAGCCACGGACTGCGCGTGATCTCTCCTTCATCTTGTACACGTAGGCTTCCGCGGCTCGAGTTCATGACTTCTTGGCTACCCGATTGACACCACGCCGATGGCTGAGAGGCTGAGCAACTGTGGTCTCTACCCTGAAGAATCCTGCGATATGACAGGCGAAACGTCAGCCTCACAGCCAACGGCGCGACGTCACCCGGAAAGCCCAGAAGGCTCTCCTTTATCTTCTCAATCTTCGCTCAAACACACTTATATTTACAGTACTATCGCACATAGACGTTTCGGGAGCCTTGAGCTTGTCCCGGCTGGCGCGGAGGCTCGTAGGGATAGAAGTTAGGAGAGGAAAATGCCTCACAAGCCGACGAGTAGATCGGCGTCATCGAACCACACAACAGTTGAGGAACACCACCTTTTTCTCAGATAAATCATTCACTACCAACGAAATTAATGACCATTGGAATTGACGTGTTCAAAAACATCAATCATAAATATATTCATTATTTTTTATACATACATTCGTTGTATGTTTAAGGATTTTATACCTCTGCAGTTGAGAGTCAATAGTCCGAGTGTGATTTTCGAGTTACGGAGTTTTCAACTACACGGACCTCGTGCGCACTTCGGAAAGAGTCTCAAAGTCCACGGCGTAGTTCAATACACACGAAGCGAGAAAAACGCGCGAGCAATGAAAAAGAAATCTCAAACAGCGCCTCTCGCGGCTTTGTTCTTAACGGCGCCCGTAAAATCCACCGCTAGGTCAAAAATGACCTGCACCTTCCGGGAGTAGGACGAGGTGAAAATAGTGTTTCCGAGTACACAGATTACGAAGTATCTACTATATTATTAATTAGATTAGATTTATTAATAAGTTTGCAATTAATTGTGAGAACGTGGTAGTAGAATACACTAACTTAACATTACAGAACGGAATTAACAAAAAATGTAAATTAACAACTTTACAAAATCTGCAAACTTTACAAATTTACGTGAACATTTCACCGTGCAATCTTTCATAGAACTCCACTTCACCACACGTCACTTCACCGCACTGCGAAATAGCGAGCTGTAATGTCTTTCTTACACACTCGTTTCTCTCAGTTTCAGAACGTCACTGCCCTTCACGCCACTGCACCCCACATAATAATAATAATAATAATAATAATAATAACATTAATAACAACGCAAAAAATAACAATAATAATAATACTTAATTACAATTACAATTAATTGAAACACACATATTGAAAAAAAATATCCCGTCCGGCCTTGTTAGAAAGGTCAATAGTTTTGGTACATGTTCAGGAACTCTGCTTTTTTATAATAAAATCTCTATAATCACATATTTCAGTGCGTACAGAAAATGATATATAATTATATAGCATTCAACCCTGAGGTATTTCTATTTTGTTAGACATTCAGAATCTTGAGAAAAATATAAAACAAATGCAACCGTTTCCATTTTTTATTCGTTTTTTTTATCCTACTGCGCCTACAGACTGAAAATCATACTCTGTGCGTCACTTCTTAAGACGCAGCTAACGTGATATGACAGAAAGTGTACATATATTTGCTATTCACATACGTAATTGAACAGCTATATTTTTTATATTCTTGGTATATAAACAGCTGTTATACTGTAAATATACTATTACATGTTATTGCAATATTCACGTAGGCATTTTTGGTAAAATATTTAATTTATTCTAGGCTATTACGAGAGTATTACTTTTCTAGTTCTGGAGCAGTGTGTGTGTGTGTGTGTGCTATTGGTTGGAAAACAACGTGTGGTTTCGTTCAGCAGCATTTGCTGCTGCTGTCTTGCAATAGTTCTCATGTTGTAAACGAATCTGTTTCGCAGATCCATCATCCCTTACACGACTGAATTTGTGCGTTGATACGAGTGCTGGCAATTCTGGCAGTGAAGCGGTTTATGGATCACTATTGTCAGAAAACATTATCTTCCATTTATTTCCAAAATAAGGTTTCTTAATACTGGTTAAATGTTACATTTAAAACACAATTGAAATAACTTACAATATCAAGGGAACGTCTAGGATATCCTTCATTTCACTCACATCAAATAAAGATAATATAATTTCCATATGCAACAAATATTATGAACGAAATGCTGTACAAAGGCGCTCGTGTAGGTACAATATTTACAAAGAAAGCAAACAAAAATTTAAAAAAATTTCATATTTCTTGAAAGGTACGGTAATCCATTGAGTCTTTAAGATTATTTTATCTGGTTATTGATGTTAGACCTTAACAAAGTCTTTATTGATACAGGAAACATCTATATTACGTTTCTTTACAAATTTATACCAGTATACATGACGTTCACTGTAGCACATGTAAAATCTCCAGTGTCTTCTAGTAAGATGTATGACGGAGGTATTTTTATAACACAATGGAAACGGAGGAAGCAGAAACTGAGAGTTTACATTTCTTTTCGAATCGCATTCCTTGAACCGGTGCAGACGTTATTTGGAGTTTTCATTAGAGAAAGAATGTCTAATTACTGTATTTTTACAGTCTTTCAGATCTTGAGAAAACGAGAATTGATTTCCCTGCCAAGCGACTAGACATCCTTCTTGCGCGTAAAAATATATCACGTCTTTGAAGCTACTCAATACATTTTTTACACAAATGACCTCCCGTAATCTGATTGTATTCTAACAAAGACCCAAAAAGTTTGTATTGCTTCGATAAGAAAATCTCAAAGAAAGAATTGACTTCAGACTACAGAGAAATCTACTAAATTTGTCATCAAAAGAGCATTGTATTTTTCTTCTTCAGAAGGTAATGAGAAAAAAAAAATATTTAGGTCTACTGTTCATCATGAATTAATGTATAATGAAGTACGTCCAAAGAGAACGTAAGAGCTGACGTACGCCCAAATTTGAAATGTTACCATTAAAAAATAATTAAAGATTGGAGTATGTGTGTATATAATACCGTTAAATTAGATATTGATTTTAGTGCATAATTTTTAACAGGAAACCTGTTTTACTACGGAAACTATATTATTATAAGCAACAAAGTCAAAACTGTCTTTTACAGGCTGAAAGAACATTGGAAAAAAATATTACATTTATGAACTATGTAATTCTCGTCCCATAGATTCGTATGTTGATGGGGAAATATTCACAACAGGTAACTGAAAGCGTGGACAATTAGAGATAAAAATGATATCCGAAATACACAAATCTAGCGAATTCGAACTACACGTATCACAGAAATAACTAAAAATGTCTTTAAGTTACGAAGACTGATCACGTTTATATTTTTTTTTAATTTATTGGGTTCGCTTTGGAACAACTTGGGCATATAGCGACCCCTGTGATTTTGAAATTGTAGGGGGTTCTGTAGAGAGAACACGTAAGGAGAGCACAAACACAGCATGCCCATGCCCGAGGCGGGATTCGAATCTGCGACCATTCGAGCCGAGTCAGCTACGGCCCTTCAGACCTATCGACCTCGGCTATCGAGACCGGAAAACTGGTCACTTATGTATTTGATTATAATGGAAAATTTCGACGTTTTTTTTTCTTTCCTGACAAGTCTCAAAGTTTGAGATGTGTGTTACTAAACTCTGGTTCGATTTGGTAAATTCCTGGATAACACAATTCTACATAGCATTTTTTAAAATATAACAGCCATCGCCTCTGTCAACGTTTCCTATTCGTTTGATACGCTAAATATTGTACAGTAACATACAAAATAATAAAATGAAATAAAATAACTGGCTTTTTCTGTTTTCCTTTCGAATTACAACATAATATTCATCTACAAAACGAGTTACTGTGGCTAAATTGTGTTCCCGTTACCATTAACGGAGTACGTGTAGTAATCCATTAATTTTGTCATTCGGTTTCATTTCAAATAACAAATAATGGTTATCTTCAGCTTACACCCATTATATAAACCTGCATCGCCGTAATTCTGTGAATCGTTTTCAGCATTATTCCCAAATTATTGTATTTTTTTCCATTAATATCTGCATCCAAACAACCTCAAATGAACGTGTGAAGAATTACATTCTCTTTCATTTGCTTTGTTATTGGTAATGAGATTTCAAAACCGATTCATCACCTTTAATTAATGAGTTATGGAAAAGCGAAGGATAAATGAGATGAAAGCATGGATTTCGTATCTGGTGTTTGGTAGATGATTTCCACATGAGGTTACGTATTAGTTACAAAATCAGACACAAACTTTGTTGGAGACTGCTTTTCAGAAATACCTATTAACTAGTTATTATCTCTGTACACAATCCTTACACATTTGTTGGACTTATTTCCTTTCCGCTGGACAGAACTGTTTCACCGTATTCTGTCTACGTCGACAGAATTAAACAAGATCACTCACTTGCCTCTTATTGTATCGACAAGAACAAATCTATAATATTCAACACCATGTTGAAGCTTAAAAATTCTGTTTTGATTACTTTTAAGTGAATAATCGAACTTGAACTAAACCTAACGCTTACATACGCTAACAGTAGAAAAACGGGGGGAAATAAAAAAGTGTGCTATTAGACATAAATGTTCTTCACTGAATGGTACAGAGAGCATTCTAAAAAAATACATTCATTGATTCTGCTACACTATTATTTGAAGATATAGTCGTGTCAAGAGACGTAGGTTACATTAGCAAACACAAATTAATCCATACAAATAATATAACACGCTTAATTTAATAAAGAACAATTGAACGTCTTCCTTCAGTATTTATTCACAAATTCAAAATATGATGTCGTAGGCTTCCGCGGCCAGAGTCATGATCTGGGCTGTCCGGGATACAGAAAATCCACTATAAACAGGGTCTTAAAACTCACTCACGACCCCCCAACACCGAGAGATAA
>BOPP01000051.1:5528168-5556898 GCA_017312745.1 Gryllus bimaculatus | reverse complement strand
CGCGCCGCGCCGCGCCGCGCCGCGCCGCGCCCGCCTTCGCTCTCGGACGACTTCACCTTCAACGCGGCCTTCTTCCACAGCGTAGCACTTTCCATGGAGTACCTCACTACAAAATTGTTCACCAGTCTTGAGACTGTTCAAAAATGGAAAGTGTGATCAGTTGAATTATTTCAATATATAATTCAAATATTGAATAATTAAACAATGAATGTGACAAATATGACCGACAAATAAACCGGACTCTATTGACAACATTCGCACATCTATTTCATTCTTCTAAACTCTAAGATATTTTTCTTGTGCCTTGATTGAAAAATTAAATCTTGCAGAAAAATTATATATTTTTTGATGCAATAATTTATTTACGATTGCGCAACTCCTGACCGGCATTGTGTAGTGAAAAACAGAGTTCAGAACAACTGCAGTGTCTCTGACTGAGAGGCTCTGGCTTTCGAGTCCCGTCCGATGCGTATTTTCAACACTAGCTAGTTCGAATCCAGCCGCTTTCTGGATCAGAATTCATCAACGGTTTCATCTAAATGATAGTTCGTAGTTTGTCTTATTAATACTAGAAGCGTTGCGAAGCAATACTTTAGCAAACGGTCTGCGGCCGCGCGATCTTTCCTTCCTCCTCCGTGTCCCTTTCTCTTCCTTTATAAATGCACAAACATATCATTCACGACACTTTCAAACATACGGGGAAACCTGTCGTGAGAGTAGAGCTTGCACCAGTTGGGACGGTGCACCACTGGTGGAAATACCTAGAGGAGACATCTCCCCAAGCGCACGTTTAGATCTGCGTCAGATATGAAGCTGTAGCGGGGAAGAAAGACCGCTACTTTCCGATATGTCACATGCATTACACATACGAGAGAAATGATAATAGCAGTTGTGTATTCAATTCCCGAAATATTTTATCTTCCAGTACTTTAACTAGTTTTCTACAAATATTGGTCTTTCAACTGCAGATATAGATGGGTGTCTTTCCGTAAAATATTTTTTTCTTTTTTACCTCTTTGACTGTGCACCAGCCACCGTTCTATGCATACAATATTGCATCTGCAACACCCGCTGCTAACACCCGCAGTCGTCGGGCGGAACAGAACTCCTGCCTGCCACGGGAGTACGGCTTGCTTTGATTCCTTCTCCATATCTCCCTCCTTAGGTATCCTTTCTTCTCATCCATTCAGTCTTCTTATCTTCGAACATTTCTTTTGCTCTGCCCTCATATTTTCCCATTTATCTCTATTCTTTCCCACACCTTTATCCCTTATTCTGCTAGTCTTTCTCTCTTACTACGTTAACATCATTACTGCTCTCCCTTTACTCCCATCCTTCCTTTCTTTTTTCTTCTCCTCTACTTGTCCAATTTCCTTCCCTCCATTTCTTACTGCCCCCTCAATCGCCCTCCGACCCTCTTTCTTACTCATTCATTATCCACTAACACTCGTGTTCCCTATTCCCTCGCCTTCTCTCCATTTTATTCAGACATTCATCACCTTCATTTCGCTCTTCATTCCATCCTCTGCCATCTAACTCCATCTGTAATCTACACACTTCTATCTTCCTCTTTCCCTCTCGCTCCACCACCTCTCCTTCCTAAACTTTCCTACACACAACTTTCCTTTCTCAATTCAAATCACCTTTCTTTTCTCTTTACAAACCATCTTCCCTTTCTCTCTTCAAACCACCTTTCCTTTGTCTGTTCAAACCACCTTTCCTTTGTCTGTTCAAACCACCTTTCCTTTTTTGATCAAACTTCCTTTCCTTTCTCTCTTCAAACCACCTTTCCTTTCTCTCTTCAAACCACCTTTAGTTTCTCTCTACAAACGACCTTTCCTTTCTTTTTTCCAACAACCTTTTCTTTTTCCTTTCAAACCACCTTTCCTTTGTCTGTTCAAACCACCTTTCCTTTTTTGATCAAACTTCCTGTCCTTTCTCTCTACAAACCACCTTTCCTTTCTCTCTTTCCTTACCCTCCTCCTCCCACTTTTTCTTCATTCGGTCTCATTCTCCGTCTCTCTCCCTCTGCTCCTTCGCCTCTCCTCCGCGGCGTCTTGGAGCGCGGCGTTCCCCGCCCCGAGCGCGTGCTGTCCCGGCTGCATGTTACGCAGCGCGAACACACGGCCGGCGTGTTGCGGCGCCCCGCCCCCTCGCGCACGCCGCGCGCAGCCCTCGGGGAACCCCCGCGTGTTGGGCAATGGAGGGTGCGCGCCGCGGGCAGCGAGCAAGGCCGCTGTTGTGGGCTAACGGGAGGTTCGAGCACTGCTTGCTCGCTCTGAGATGCCCGACGGCACAAGAAGGAATTATTACTGAGAACGGGAGGTCACCGTTTTATGTATCCTAGCAACTTGTGTAGGCCTGTAGAAGACAACGTTTAGTATTATATAGCACACCTTAACACCACACACCACAAAACTACACAAAATTGATTTACAGAAAATAGCACTCCCACCACTCATGAAAAACAAATAAAATACTCTGTGTAACCCTGTAGTACATTAAATATTTAACAAAAACATTTTCACGAATACTGCAACTATATAGTAGAGTATATATACGAACATCAGTTCTTTTGATACTAGACTCAAAGAGTGGCTGTTCCAGAACGTAACAGTTAAGAGCAAATATTTAATGGCGGTCAGCCTCGTTTCTGGAGCTTTACGTCGCATGACGTCAGCTGTATCATAACAGTGTAACAGTGCAACAGTGCAACAGTGCAACAGTGCAACAGTGCAACAGTGTAACAGTGCAACAGTGTAACAAATACAGTACAGTAACAGTCCCGCACCTATTGTGAGAATTAAGTCTATATGCGCAGTATGAAAACAGGCAAAATTACGGAATCAAATATTTATATTTTTTAGTCAAAGTCGAACCGAAACTGATAATTGTTTTCGTATATTTCTCGAGTTACTGGGAATAACAAGAAATCATGCATATTTTTCAAAAACGTCGTAGACTGAATAGTTTTCTTTCAATTCCTGCGCGCACAGAAAATTAGTAAGATACTTCTAGAATCAAGAAATAAAACTAAAATACTCTTTCAACACCAGCAGTCGCTATTGATGTTTAAAGAACCTGCCACACCACGCCATTTGAAAATGCACCCTCCAAATTACACTTCTTAAACACGAAGGCCGTGTCTGGGAGAAAAAAACGGTCGATATGCAGTTCCGTGCCTTTTGACAGGTCTGACCTAAGCAGCACATCCGGAGGCGCTGCTTTGTATAATGCATGAGACGCGGAGCAGTGCGCTCACGAAAGGTGCATTCGAAGATTCCAACTAAGCAGGCGCTGGCGGCGCCGTTTTTCAGCCCGGGCCGCCTCCGCCTCGGCGGCGATGACGACAAGGCAGCCGTCGCCTGCCTCCTCCTCGGGCGCGCCTCTGCAGCAGGTTTGATGCGCCATCAACCACGCGTCGGCCCGCCCACTCTCCCGTTCGGCCACTCGAGGTGTACCACTTACCGTCGGCCTCTGGGACCGAAGTTCAAATCCCGGTCGATGCATGTGTACTTTTGAGAAGAAAATAACGTCTTCTCGTTTCCTCTGCCACTCATTCCACAGTTTTCTCATCGTAATGCATCTTCATAATACCACGTCCATCAAATATTTTCTCCGTATGGCCGTAAGACTTAAGTGAGTCGCCGTAATAAAGAATACACTCCTAAACAGCGTCCCACGGGACTAGTCTCTTCCTTGCCTTGCCACAGCATTGCCTCCTGTCCTAAAGTTCTCCGAACGACTTAACCTCATTTCTGTATGCTCTTTGTTTTCCCTATGGGTGTTACAAGGTTTTTCTAAGGTTTTCTAAGATTGTTCAGACCAAACACCATCAAACTTGTCTCTGGTACTGCACCACTCTACGTTTCTCTCCATTTACACTTCTGCCCTCTGCGAACTGTGCCATG
Source organism: Gryllus bimaculatus (assembly GCA_017312745.1). Taxonomy (NCBI): domain Eukaryota; kingdom Metazoa; phylum Arthropoda; class Insecta; order Orthoptera; family Gryllidae; genus Gryllus; species Gryllus bimaculatus. The sequence continues at coordinate 5,552,987 of BOPP01000051.1, read as the reverse complement.
TACAAAGCGTATGCCGGTTATCCAGCTTGGAAAGATATTTTCATTCGACTCGATAGACCCACTTACTTTAGTAGAGTGGATCACAAGCACAAAATTCAGTTCAGAACACAGAGAACAGATGTTGGAAAATTTTCATTCACAAATAGAACAATAACGGACTGGAATAAGTTACCTGCGGCAGCCATGGAACCCTTTCCTCTAGGTGTACAAAGTTTCAAAAGTAGATTAACTAAGGACATTGGTATAAGTTAGGCTTATTAAAATGGTTATTATTTTAGTTATATATACTATATAATTGTTATTTTTTAAATATTAGTATTGTGATAATCACTATTAAATACATTGGTTTGTTAAATATACAAGTATATATAAAGTAGTAGTTGAATTGGAGTGTCGTGAAGTGTTGTGAAGTGTAGTGCAATAGAGAAGTCAAGTGCAAGTGTAGTGTACCGAAGTGAAGTGAAGTGCAGTGTATTTATTAGTTAAAAATTCCGTGCAGGGCAGTCATAAAGTGTATAGGTAATGCTGTTAGTTTTTATTGTTATATTGTTATTATTGCCTTAAAAGGCTTTAAAATTAGTGTATTACTATTCTTAGTTGTAAAATGTAGTGTTCTGCCACCAGGTTCTATACCTACTTGCAGAAATAATAAATCTATCTATCTATCCTCTACGCAACCTACATGTTCCGTTACCCACATCTGCTTTTTATCCCCCTCCCAACTCGCACTTCAAACTGCCAATAGAGACTACTTCACATCCACAAATAGCGAATAGTAACTTCTTAGTTTTCTTTCGTGCATTAATACGAAAACAAAAATAATATCATGTATCTTACTTGGCTGTCCAGGCGCCGCCGCGACCTAGTCCCAAATGTCAACGTTTCTGCCGTCATGCTGTGGTCTTCGTCAGGGCGGTAGTACCTGAATACCGACTGAAAAGTTGGCATCTATGCCAAGAACGCGGCATCTCCCGGGCTGCTCAGTTCATATTGACTCGGGCCGCGGAGGCCTACGATTTCATAATCTGAAGTTGTTTTCTTTTTTCTAGATTTATAAACGTTGGCTCTTCTAGTTTGCCTAATTCGCTCTCATTTATTTTTCTGTTTCCTAATTGTTTACATCTATCTTCGGCTTTTCCATCTCCTCTTGTCGCCTCTTTTGCCCTTCATAGTCTCTCTTCTTTTCCACAACTTCCTCATCCTCCCTTCCCATCCTAACCATTCTCATTCGTCTTCCTCCTCATTGACCTTCCCTTTCAGTGATTATCAGATTTCCACTCTCCGTTCCACCGACCTCCACTCATTTTCACGACTTCGCTACTTTGACGCCAGTGCCTCGCCCAGCCCACCACCTGTGCAACACTCCGCTCCGTAACCTACACCTACCCCCACTCCACCTCTTTCTTCGTCCGACCCGAAGGAGCGAAGGCGGGATGCGAGGAGCCCCCGATAAGAGCAGCGGCGGCGGTGAGGAGGAGGAGGGAGGGGGCTGCGGAGCAAACGAGCAGATTGATGCCGTGGAGACGTCTCTCCGCCATTTCTCTTCCACGCGTCGATAACGAGGACGGAGAAAAATCGCGCCGCCTGCGCGACCGCCGTGCTGCGCTTGCCTCCGCCCCCACGCAGCCTCCGCCGCCGCCTTCCCAACCACAACGCTTTCCCCCACGCCTCAACCTCGCCCCATCCTCCTCAGCGCCTCCAACGCCGCCCTCGTCACCACCGCAGCCGCTACCATACTGCTTTCTCCTACGTCTCAACCTCGTCTCGGCCCGCCACGCCGCAATCCTCACCACCTGCACCGCCGCAGCCCCTACCACAACGCTTTCACCTGCGCCTCAACCTCGCCCCTTCCCCTCCCCCCACCCCAACGCCTCCCTCGTCACCGCCTGCACCGCTGCAGCCGCTTCCATAACGCTTTCCCCTACGTCTCAACCATGTGTCGACCCGCCACGCCGCCATCCTCACCGCCTGCACCGCCGCAGCCCCTACCATAACTCATTTACCCACAGCCTCTACCACTGCCTCAACCTCGCGCCATCCCTCTAGCCACTCTCGTCACCGCGTCCACCGGCGCAGGCGCAAACACAACGCTTTCCTCCGCGGCACTGCCGTCTCCCTCCTCGTGCACGCCCCTATCCCCATGGCCCTCACCATCCACATGCACCGTCACAGACGCTAACTACAATGCTCTCACCCTCCCCACTGTAACTGCCTCAATCGCGCTCAGCCGTCCTCACCGTCTCCATCGACGCAGACGTTAACACAACGCGCTTCCCCGTGTCACTGCCGTCTCCCATAACCCTGCCTCATGCACGCACATATCCTCATGGCCGCCACCCCCCTCACTCCCGTCTGCACCGCTGCCTGCACCACCACAGCTGCTACCTCAATGCTTTCGCCCACGCCGCTGTCACCGTCTCCAGGTCTCGCCAGACCTCATCCCACACTCCTCTCCCCTACCAACGCCGCCTTTGTCATCGCCTGCTCCTCTGCAGCCGCTACCACAACGCTTTAACGCCCTCACCCATGCCACGCCCACGCGGCCAACTTCATGGCCGCCCTCACCTTCACCTCCACTCCGAATCACCGCCTACATCGCCGGATTCGCCACCACACCGCTTTCCCCTCCCTCAGTGGTGCCGTCGCCACCTCCTCGCCCTCATCCCATGACCGCCCCCACCCCCAACCCTTTCGTCGCCAACGTCGTCGTCCTCGTCACGTCGTTATCGCCGCCGCCTCCGACCGCGCCCCCGTCGCCGCCCCACCCTCGGCCCCGGCCCCGCCGGAAACTCTTTCCCTATCGCTGAGTGCGAACTCCCTGCCAATAGTTTCTTACTACTTTTGCTGCCCCAGTTACACCTTGCCTGCGACCCTAGTTTTGGTCTTCGTGTTTGCTGTCTTCAAGTGATCTTCACACCGACGCTCGACTGTGTCGAACCAGAACCTTTTTCCCCCAGAGGGTTTTATATTTTCTTTATTGATGTTCTGGTAGTGAGTACTAATCAGATTAAACCAGATGTAACAGTGATTGTTTTAGTTATATATACATTCCAATATATTTATCTTATTAGTGTCTTGTAAATAATAATATTATATAATATTAGTTACGGTACTATGAGATGGTATACCAGGCATCTCCCACCAGCGGGGCACCGCTCCATTCGAAACAAGCTCTGAGCTCTCGGCCGTTCTCTCGGCATGTGTGGTAGTGTACTGCATGTTGGTGTGCGCGTAAGAAAGGGGTAAGGATAGAAGGATGTGGAAGGAAAGATCGCGCGCTGTCCGTGACCCATTTATTAGGGTACGTCTCTGGAATTCCCCTGAAAACTACCCATGAGAGCAGCCGTCCGCTAGAACTCTCCACCAGACAGCGACTGAGTTCGACCTAGCTACGTACATAGTGTTGAAAGTGCTTCCCCTGTTGGGAGAGGAACCCTAGGTGCTCCTGGTCAGAGGCACAGCAGCGACATTAGTCGATGTTCTGAGCCACCTCTCCCGGTTGCTACGCCGTGTTAGCCGGTGTCGCTCCACCCTCCCTCTTCCTCACTCACCCCCCCCCCACCCGCTCTCTCGCTCACCGCGAAGGCGCGTCGAGCCACGAAGAATTTTGATTAAGTGAGCGCTCGGCGTATTTTTGGGAACGGGGTGGAGGGTTCGAAAATAGAGTTGGCGAGAATTTAACCACCTAATCTGGTACAAGGGCGCCTGAAATTAGATGAGGATGAGGATGTTTCCCGAAAAGTGTTCCTGAATTTGTTTGACGCGATGGATGTGGGTTAAAATCCGGATCTTCAGTTAGCAGTCATCAGGACTCTTTGACTGAAGACTGACAGACTGAAGATTTACGAGAGTTCTTCACGAGTTACGAGTTATTTCTAAAATGATATTTTATTTTAGTAATTTCTATGAAAACTATATTTTGTTAGGCCTAAAATATCAGCAAGCATCACAAACTTCTCAAAATTGTACGTGGCGGGTATGTAGATAAACTGTTTGGGCAATTTTTATCAACAATACGAAGCAAAATTTTGAATTATACTGAAAATTGTTCATTCAAATTTTTGCATTTTTATCTTACAATTAGAACATAACTCTCCTCTAATTGTATCACTGGTTTTTAATATCCACTTTATGTTTTAATAAAATGTTTTCCAAAGAAACAAATTATTTACAGGCTTATTTGTCTCACTAGCTTGTTAATTATATTAGTATAATAGTGTAGAAGCTCAATTATTTGACATCAGTATGCCCTTAGTGATGTCTTTGCACCGTAAACAAATGTATTCGTATACGTCCGAAAACAACTCGCTTAAAAAATTTACCTATTAGCTATAGTAGGTGAGTAAACTAAACTACATATCTTGAAATTATTAACAAAACATTAACCGCATATACTTGTATAGCAAATTTATGTATTTTTGACTGCCGCCAGCAATCGAAGCTCAATTTCTAGCCGTTTTAGGGAATCTTCGGGGAATTGTAGTTCTCCAATTACCTCAACTTCCTTTCCCACTTCTTATATTTATGCGTTTACAGAAACGATATCTGGGATAGAGCTTGCAGAGGCGGCGGTAGCTCGATCGACAATTCTGTGTCCGGGTCATCAACCGGTGAGGTTATTAGGCCTCCAACAAGAGCTCACGTTATAAGTCGTAAGTGGTGCCATTCTATCTGCCCAAGGAAAAGAGCCAAGGCAAGCCTTAAAGTCTACTCATGCGATAACGAAATGCACGTATGAGAACGTGTGTGTGTATATAAAGGAAGAAGAGGGAATAAAAAAGAAAAACTATGGCGCGTATTTTGTGGCCCGTTTGTTGAGGTACTGCTTCCGCATTTTCCTGGTATTAACCCGAGAAATCACAGAAAATTGTGGATCGGATTTACCGGCCGCTGTAATTCTCCTTAATACAACGGCTGAATTTATCCTATCTATCTAGCTGTAGAAAATACGGCTCTTTTCGGCCTTAAAATGATCCAGCTGTAGACAAATGCATGTCGTCAATATATCCTCGTATTAGCTGCTTATATTTGCGGGTGTGACGTCTGACGTTTCGCTTTTGGAAATAGCTCCTGTCGAAATTGAAAGCAGTTTAATTTTTAATTTTTATTTATATTTTCATCTAAGGGTTGAGGATCCATATGAGATCTGTTGCGCAAATTTGAGAATCTAAGAAAGAGTTTGGAGAGAAAGAAACTATTGTATAATTCAGAAATCCTAAGAGTTGTGATAGGGCCACTTCTGAAAACGCCATCTTCTGCGAAGGGGAATGCGTCGAGTAATGGCGGCGAAGAAACCTACCCCTCGAGTGGTGCTGACAGGTTTATCGGCGGTTGACTCGAAACAAAAAAACAGCGTCCTATTGGGCTCCGTGAACGGTAGGAAGTGGCGGAAGAGGAGATGGTGGTGGTGGAGGCAGTGTTGGTGGTGATGGTGGTGATAGTGATGGTGGTAGTGATGGTGGTGGTAGTGATGGTGGTGGTAGTGATAGTGGCGGTGATGGTGGTGGTGATGGTGGTGGTGATGGTGGTGATGGTAATGGTGGTGGTGATTGTGGGCGTGATGGTGGCGGTGATGGTGGGCGTGATGGTGGCGGTGATGGTGGTGGTGGTGATAGTGACGGAAGTGTTCAAGCACTTGGATGTCGGTCGGTGGTGGTGGTGGTGGCGGCCATCCGGGGCGGGGGCGTGAACGAAGGGAACGGTGGCAGTGGAGGCGGGGCGACAGTAGCAGGGCTCGCGTTTGCGCTGGGACGGTCGCGGTAATTAACTTTCCCTCCTCACCGGAGGCGGCGACCGCGAACCTGCTCCCAGCGCCGCGCCAGACGTCTGCCCCCCCTCCCCCCAGCGGCTTTCCGGCTTCCTTCTCGAGGCGGGCCTGCTCCGCCCCCCCCCCACCCGGTGCCAACGGGGTGGCGCCGGACCTCCCCACCGCTGTTTCCGCCCTAGCTCTTCTTGCCTACGGTCGCCAACCTGCTATTGTTTAATGCAGCGCGCGGCGCGGCGTGGCGTTCCGCTACTTTTTTTTGCCTCTGGTTGCGACGCTAGTCTTATTACATTGTTCTGAACTGAGGCATAAATATACACTTAACGAGACTTCAATCTACGAAGTGCAGATGTGCATTAAGAAATAGATGAGGAATAAAATTTGTGGAAAAGTACGTGTTATATTGCCGATTCTTTTTCTAACTTTTTGATGTAAATACCAGTATTTCCTACAGAAAAAGTGGAATGTTAAAAACTAATTTTCTGCATATTATCAAATTTGTATTTATTTATTTTAGTCCCACCATCACCTAATTGTCACCAGCATCACCTGGAATTGAATTGTTCTTGTACAGGGCACAGATTCGTCGCTTTTCTTTTGGCCCTTCTGATACGGAAGCTTTCATTCCCCCGACGTCGCTCCAGATCATGAAAACGTACACCGCCGCACGGCATCTCCACATGCACCGCTCCCCTCGGGCCCTGCGCCGCTTCTCTGTGAGAGACCCCCCTTTCACCCATCCTGTGGATCTCGCTGCTATCTCTGTACGACAGTTGCTACTCTCGGATGTCCTTGTCTTCAGTACACGGTGTTCACCACGTGTCTTCCTCGTCTCGAGCTGCTCGACATCCCTGATGCAGACATCTGCCGTCGCATCCTGACCTCTTCTTTTTCCCTCACTTCACTAACACTGCCTTCCTCCCATTGCTAACGAGCCAGTGCCCATCACTCACCTCCCACTGCCCACTCATCGCTTTACGTTCACCACTCACCTCTCAGTACCCACTTTTCACTCTCCATCGCCCACCAGCCACAACCCTCATCCCACAGACCTCTCCCATCCGATCGACTGCCTCTCATCCCAAGGACCGCCTCCATCCCAACCACCTCCATCGATTGCCATCATCCTACCGACCACTTCCCATCTCATGAACCACCGTCCACTACTCCCCGACCACCCGTCCCCATCCCTCTGCCCCCATCCCACCGACTGCCCCCATTCCACGGAGCACCGTCCACCGCTCACCTCCCATCCCCCCGACCAATTCCACCCACCGCCGTCATCTTACCAACCACTCCCGCCTCAACCCCCAGCTCCACATTTCATAGATCACCGCCACGGACCACCCATCCCCATCCCACCGACCCCTGCTCATTCCGAGGATCACTGTCCACCGCCAATGCACCGTCGCAAACCGTGTCTACCGCCTACAGCCCATTACCACCTCGTGACCTCCCTCTCCATCCGCCCACCATCCCCCGTTCTCCTTCCCTCAGGGAGGGTGCGGCCCGGGGACGCCGCAAACTTCTTACATATTTTTTGCGCGCCAGCAATCTCCGTCACTTTGAGACGGACGGTTGCGGCCGACGAGCGCCAGCGACAGTTCTTTTTTTTTCTCCCGGCTTCCTCGGGGCGCGCGCCCGCCGCACACATTTCTAATTACTGCGACATGTACAGCCGCAGAGAAGCGCCGCGGAGGCCGGCGCGCCGCGGCGAGTCTCGCAACGCCCGCGTTGCAGCAGCGGCTCGCCGAGCGCAAAAACACTCCAGGAAGAAAATCAAAATTACTGGGATTTATGTCGGTTTTACCGAAGTTTATATTCAGTAAAGTATATTGTGATGAATTAGAGAATATGAGGTTTGTGGGATAAAATTACGAATTTGGATTACCACCTACAATCGTTTTCCACGCGGTTGATTTCTTGACGGCTGCTGAAGCATTGCAAAGTACTCATCTAATCATTCCTTCGTAGCTTACTCGGATATCAGCGAAGAACACATATCTTAGTTACTCATACAATATTAAACTAGTATTACTTTGTCCATGGTGGATCATTTTACGTACTTGTGCTTATAATTTCATGTTCGATTTCATACTACATTAAGTATCAAGTGAGATGTTATTTAGGAGAGACGTCATCTCTTTCACACATGTCTGTTTTTAGTAGTCTGTTTTTAGTAAATAAACGCCTTCAGCTTTAATTTTTTCTTCTAGCAATGACTTTCTCACACATTGGGGATTCCTTAAGCACGGAACTGATCATTGAAAACCTTTCTACGGGCTGCTCTCTACTATGCTGGCGAATGATTCCTTACCGACGGTCCGCGATCGAACTCCAGTTCCTTAAAATCCTAAAATAAACTACTCTCTCGTTTCCACAGCGATTTGCGCGTTGGCCATGTGAATTTTGCGGATAGACAATGGTGTGGAGGGAAGGGGGGGGGAGAGACCAACCGCGGCGCCGTCGCCACTGCTGCCAACTGTGCCAATCGATACCGGCGACCTTCTTGCGGTCCGTCTGGCGAGAACAGCTGCGGACGCGAGCTTCATCTTCTTGCGCGTTGCGAACGGCGGGTGGCCGGGGCGGGCGGGCCGCGTAGGTGCGCGAGGCGGACGAACCGGGATCTCTCCCGCGCGTAGTCGCCGGCGGGCACGAAGCCACAAAGTGGCGCCTAAGGAAGTTTCAAGTGTCGTTTCAACATATGTTTCACTTTTATCTCCGCCAACTGGAGAACCGTGATGAACATCACCCCCGGAGCGGGAGTCTGCTTTGTGCCAACGTGGCGGCGGCGGCGCTCTTGCGAGCGGCCAAGCCCAGCCGGAAGAAAGGAGCCCTCCGCTCCGTCTCCGGCCTCTGCAACGGCGCGCCGCTTCCTTCTGCTTACTCGCTATTCTCTTGCCTGCCACCTTAACCCTGCATTACACAGTATCTATATATCTCCTCAGACCCACCAATGATAGTGCTTTATTATATCTGATTGGAAAACCGTTCGTCTCTCCATATCCACCACCCTAAATAGTAATAGTCACAATAATAATAATGATAATAATAATAATAATAATAATAATAATAATAATAATAAGAATAATAAATAATTAGATAATAGATAAATATAATTGAATAATAATAGATCTCATGTGAGAGCTATTTGATAGATATATGGAGAAATGGAATAGATGAAATATGTTGGTGTTTTTCTTATCTATATATATATCTATCTCTCATTTGCCTCAAACAAATTAGTATTAAAAAAGACATGCACCGTTTCTTACTTCTGAACACAATTACTTTTTTTCCAACAGAATGGATTATAATAACTCAAGTATTTATGGAATCAGGTTTTACTCCGTTTATGATGCCTTTGATTTATACGATTGAAAGGAGTCCATTTTGTAGATCAACCTATCTAATCCTTTATTATCTTTATAATACATTAATTGTTAATTCTTGTTTTTAACCATCGATGTACACCTGACAGAATACAACTTGATGTGAATAATAAAAAACCAATTCAGGTATCCTTCTTAACTAAAAAGAAAGGATCTCGCGAATGAACCTTCTTGGTACGCCTAATTAATACTTCTATTTTTTTGTTTACAAGATGTAGAGTCCCTATATTTTCGCTAGTGGAGAATTCAATGTTACAATAAGATCTGAGATTCCACATTTAGCTACTGAAATTTTAGACGAAAATAGATACACACTTTAGCAACATATAACATTGGAAGATCTTGTTATATATTACCTCGGTACACGCTCGAAGTCATAGAACTCGAAGCCGTGGAATGCCTTGGTGTACAAGCAATAATTATATATGTTCACCAGTGCACACACAGACAAATTCACAACTCACAACAATTCTGGTGCTCTCGATCTAGCCTCTTAGAAACAGCCGATGATGATTTGTTTTGCGTCTGCGTTAACTACTAGGTCATTAGTCGTGTATATTCCTCCATAGGAGCAGTGATATTTCTTCGCTGTAGTGAGAATCGCATCGTTGTACTGACTAACAGAGTTTTTCCAACCACTTGGTCTCCCACAAGCGTGCGCCCGCTTCAGCGGGACAACTCTAAATGTCCTGACCAGGTTCTTCCGATACTGTGGGTAGTGTAGTGAAAGTGGCATAGAGAAAGGATACACAAGGAAGAGGAAGGAAAACGATCGCGCCCTCCGTTGCTCCTTTCTTTAGGGTACTGCACCGTCATCGATCTGATGTCTGATCGAACAACCATCAGAAAATAACCGATCGAGCCAGAGGCCGCTATAATTATCTCCCACAGCAATTGAAGTTCGACATAGAGGACAAGCTATGTGTAAATCCCTGTACCGTCGTATTGGAACCTTGAGACTCGCCATCAGAGGCACCATGACCATCATTGATGACAGACACTTCTGCATCTTGCATATAATTCTAGAGATGCGAACGCGGAAGCAACTGTCGGCACGCAGACAGCCCGCGCGCCCCACCGCCCACGTCAACGTTGACGGGCGCCCTCAAGAAGAGCAAGGCTCTGTTGCAGCTGCCTGTGTAACGGCAGTCGCTCCGTCCCCGCCCGCCCCCGCTCCACCCCCGCTCCCCCCTCCCCCCGCTTCCGCCCCGCCCCGCTCGCCGCCCCCGCTCCGCCCCCTCGCCCCCGCTCCGCGCCCCGCTCGCCCCCTCCGCCCCCGCTCCGCCCCCGCTCCGCCCCCGCTCCGCCCCTCCGCCCGCTCCCCCCGCTCGCCCCGCTCCCCCCTCCGCCCCCGCCTCGCCCCCGCTCCGCCCCCGCTCCGCCTCGCTCTAACATCCCATTCCGCCCCGCTCCGTCCCGTCCTGCCCTGCCCCGCAACGCTCCGCCCCGATCTACCCGCTCCATCCGATCTTCTTCTCTCTACCCCCAGCACTACTCCTCTACCTTCGACTCTCCCCCGCCCCTCCCCATCGCGTCTCTTTAACCTCATTCCGCTTCGCTCTTCCTCCTTTAACCCCTCTCCGCTCCCGTCCTATCCACCGCCTCGCGCCGTCCACGTCCTTTCGCTGGGCGTGCAGAGGCACGCAGCGGTTTGAGCTCCCCGCGCTCGCGAGAAAAGTTTTACGCAGAACACACTCGTTGCCTTCGTTCCTGCGGTCGACGCTTTGCACAAGGGCTCACTGCCCTGCACTTTGTGGAGTTCTTTCCCAAAGTCGCTCCTGTTATCTTGTTGGAAGCAGTTTTTTTCTTCGATGTTCTAATGAGAGTTTGACGGTTTGAAATTTCATTGTATATACGATTTTGCAAAACTTGCTGATATATTTACATGTATTGTTCAAAATATAAGTGGAGGCGATGCATTGTTTAACCATCGTCATGTCAAAACTCTACCATCAGTGAGGGAATTTAAATAAACAATGAACATAAACATACGAAATTAAAACGAAAACTTTGTGATTTAAAAATTTAGGGCATTTTGTGTTTTTTCCTTAGAGTGTGGATTTTGGAAGCAAATATATAATGTGGATTGAAATGAAACCAAAATTATGTTTTACATTCAAAGTAAGTTCGATAGTGCAACATTATTTAGTTTTAGTTTCTATGACAATCTGCTCGATTGCTTCATGGTTCTGTTAGGCAAGTTGACATGAAACTGCATAATGCAAACCGTTCGGAACAGATTTAACGAAAAAAGACTCGAATGGAGTATCAACTTTTAACTAGCATACATCAAAATTTGCATTTATTAGTCTCATTCACTTAATGATCCAATGACTATGCAAATCACTCAGTTAATGATATGCGTACGAGCGATAACCAAACAGAAATACCGCCATAATTCGCTTGGGGTTGGAAGTCAATAGTCCATGACAAGTGAGAATTAGACACGTTTGAACGATCATATTTCATCTAAAGTTGTGTAATATTTGCATGAGAGATAACTAAGAATATGAAATTGCAGTTGCACCAGAATGATAAAAGTTTTGCCTCGGTAATATTCTATTTATAATTTTAGCCAAAGTGTTTTTAGTATACTCATCTGCAACTAGTTTATTAAATTAATTAACAATATTTCCACTCACTACAATTAATTAAAAAAGAACTGAATTTCCATTCTTTGCAAGTGTTTTATGATTTTGTGATTGTTTTTGACAAAAATTTATAGAGTTTAAGCAACCAGTAATATTGTCGATATGATACTGATTGATCAATCTACACCTACGTTTTAATATCTTCAGAAATTGGTTTAGTACTTTTTGGTTCGCATTCGTTGATATCTTAGTCTCGTATTTCACATATCCGAAATTATTCTTTCCATGTCACAAATAATATGATTTAAAGCAACCCAGAAAAAATAGCGTTTAATGCATCAATTAACAATTTAACAATTTGTTAATGATTATATTTAATTTCAAGTATTTCATTTTATATTCTTGAAGTAGATTGACAATTTTCTGGAAATTTAATATCATACCCATGATAAAACGAAAGAATTCCGATCATAGAATCGAATTTCGTAGATTTTAGAACATGCATTTGTGCAGAGCAAAATAATGAATTTATTCAAGGTCGAAATTACTTTGCGATTCTATAATCCCCGCGAGTAATATGTAAAGAAATTGAGGTATACTTTATCATTTCATTTTACAATGTAATGCAAGTTATTTCACTTTCTCCTGAAATAACAAGCACTCACTCACATAATAATTTCATATGGAAGATGAAATAATGAGAGAGAAACTCAAACCGCACAAAAGAAAAAAAATCAACATATTCATCTTACCGCAGTACAAAAACTTCGTTTCATATGTTGAATAGCGAAGTAGTTTGTTTATGTTACAAATGTGTTTCCCGACTGAGACTTTTTTGTAAGCATTATCTTTTGCGACATTGACTGTATTGATTAATAACTTCAAACATTCAATTGTTATTGCGAGGATTCAAAGCTTTCTTCGTTCAGTACAAGATAATACGTTCTTCTCAGCAGAAAACCGCTAGGCACATCTACGACATTCCCACACATCCTCTGCCCGCCAACTCTAGCGAACGAATCGCAGCGCAGTCCGATTCACGAATCTCGTTCGCGGGAACGACTTCGGTGACCCGGCCGCGGCGGCGCGGGAAGGCCCGGCGAGCGACGGAGAAGGGAGGGGGCGGTGAGGGAGCGGGGAGGGGAGGGGAGGGGAAGGGCGAGTCGTCGACGAAGCGATGACAATAGGCGTAATGGCTGGAAATATTCGGAACAAATGTACGGCGAGAAAGGGTCCCGCTAGCCTGGCGCCGCCCCGCGGACGGAAAGAAGAGACAAAGTAGACCCGGGAATAAGAATAATAGGCGGGCGGTGGAACAGCGCGGAAATAAAAATGAACCGAGATATTTAGTTTTATTAAGACATAACCAATGCCATAAAGAAGATAGATATTGCTCTGGAGAAATTCCGCCTCGCTCCCCCCACATCGGTTCCCATCGGCGGATTAAGTGCTTGTCTTAAATGGACCGCGCGGCCCACGAGGGACGCGACGGCGCCTGCGGGGTCTGGCTGCTCACGGTTTACTCGCCAGAGACCCCACGGGACATGACTTATTGACGCGACGCGCAATGTGGTCGTGCAGGAAGAGGAACATTTCTGCTCTTGCATTTTACATCAATGGGTTGCAATGTGCTCTTTTCTTCAAGTGTTAAAATCAATTTTGCTGAAACTAGGAGATGATGACGGTTTTGGAGGAATTGATCACATATTTTCATATAAAATGCCCTTACGTGTGATTCACTGTAACTGGCACAAGAAATACTCGTAGTATGAGTAATATCTCTACGGTTATCACATAAATGCAAGCTACATGAGCGTTAATAAGAGTATGAGAATGGAGAAGTAAAAATACAAAAAATGTGATAATTACATTTCATACACATGTTTGTACACAAATTCAAGACACTTCACTATTCACACTTCACATTATGTTACCTCCAAAAGTCTTCAAATTACCTCGAAATTTCAATAAGTACTAACAATATTGACATAATTAAAAAAAGAAGAGATACAGTATCTATTCTTTACAATTTAGGGTGTTTATAATCAGTATTCAAACTTATTGTTATTGAAATTTAGCATATATTGATCGTCGCTAATAACTAATCGTAAAAGTAGAAATAACTGTTTACTAGGTAAGCAACTCATGAATAGCAAATACAGAGCGACAGCTCACCTTGCAAAACCGATACGACCAGTTTGCATGTCCACGCAGACTGAAATGACCTTCACCTTTTTAAATGTGGTTAGTGCAAACGTGACATTCTGATGCTCTTTTCACTTAAACATATTTGTCATCCGCCATGAAATGGCCGCAGCGTATCCTTTGTGATAATCGAAAACAGTTATCACACTTGCTTTAGAAACACGTATATAATTGTGGGAACGTTTCTGATCGATGGAATAGATATTGGTCATTAGAATTGTAGACTGTTTACTAGGAATGTGTTCCAATCCAAAATGTACAAACAGGTTTACCACTTAAATATAATTAAACAATATCCAGATTTTTGAAAAGACGCATATTTCAAGCATTAGTCAAGTCTGTCGTCAAAAGTGAACTAGTTGAAAGGGTGACCAATACAACATGGGATCTGCAGGAAATGGAACCAAAAACAATATGGCACGAACATCCGTAGGATAATGCTCAAACATGTCCACAGAATTAGATTTTTTTAAAATGTTATTTAAATGATACATTTATAGAGGCTTCAAACATAACTTTCTAATAATAGCACCTCAGTTTTCACAGCCTTACGTATACTGTAATAGACGAAACAATAACTATAAACAAAACAATAACTACAGTTTCAAAAAATATAATTTGTTAGTTCGACATTGATTACACATAAACTCAATTAACTATATAAAATTACAGCTGGGCTGTCAAATGCTGGTAGGGCAAGTACTAAGGCAGGAATTTCCTAATATTAAATTTCAAGTTAGGTATATCATCTAATTAACTTCCACAGTTTTCAGAAATGTTTAAGTTGTATGAGTGTACTCATGTGAAAACTATTATTTTTAATATTCCTATCTTCACTGCGAAACTTCAAAACACGAAATAAACGTCCATCTTCCCGTGCATCTCTTGACATTTCTTGCGTAATTCCCATTCTTCGTGAACCGATCAATATCCCGGAGGCAGCACTCGACGGATAAGAAAACAAGGCTGCGTGCTCATTCATAACCCCTGCATCAACTTCCGTTTAATGTAAACAGTTGCAGACGAGAGCGAAGATGCACGAAGGCGACGCGGGGCGAAATGAGGCAGCGCAGCAAACTTCAATGCGAGGGCGAGGACCACATTCCCCTGCAAACACAAAGTTCCCGCTCTGGCCCCTTAGTCCCTCCCGCATTCACGACGCCGCCCCGACACATATCCCCACACATATCCCCAGACATTCCCACACGGCACTCTCACCACTCCCACACGCCCCCTGATGGCCCCCTCACCTGCCCCTCACTCGCACACCGGATCCTCATAGCTCCACACCGCCCAAACCGCCCCAACGTCCCCAAGACGCACCCAAGCCGCCCAACCCCAACGCTCCAGCACAGCTTACACGCCCACACTGCTCCGACCCCACACGACCCCAACGACCTCCACACACGACTCCCACACGACCCCCACCTCCCACACGGCCTCACCGTCCTCAACATGACCTCCACACGGCTGCCCAACTCGACCTCCACCGCCAGAATTCGCCATGCTCTTTTCCTTCTTTCTCGTTTTCACCTGACTTCATTCCTCTCTGATACTTCACACTGCATCCCATCTCCTCCGACTCCATTACCCTCTCCAGTCCTTTCCTCGCAACGTTCTCGGTCCCACTTTCTGTCTTTCTCTTCTCACCATCCCCGTCTTTGCCTTTCCTCCCACTCATTCCCAGTGCCTGCCTCTCCCCTGGGCCGGAGGCTTTATCTCACGGTCGCAGTTTTCGGGCTTCCTAGAAATCTTCGGGAACAGTTTTCGTGCTCCGCGGGTAATGGGATTATGGAGCCAGGAGGGAGTGGGGGAAGGTGTGAGTGGAGAGGGGTGGGTTTATAAGCGGGGCGGAGGAAACAAGCGAGAAAAAAGTACACTTTTAATGGAGTCTTCCGTCGTATTATCACGGAGGAACGCAACATTCGAGAAAAAGTTGGTGTTTAGTAGCTATTTAAACTGCAGATCTAGGAGGCAGAGAAGTGCGATGATTGTAATCCGATGAAGAATGGTTCTTTTGTGTCCTAAGCAACGGGGGCTTACTGATAATATTATGATGTCTTGCAGTATACTTACTGTTATATATTTATGCTGTTCAATGTTCATGTTATGTAACACATTCGCGATATTTGTGTGCGAGTGTTTTCATTTGCTCAGAATATTTATTTTGAAACAGCATTCGTAGTTTTATTCTTCTCTTCAGTTTTCAATCTTACTTTATCTGTAAAATACTCCCTACTTTTTCTTCCACAATGCTGCGACTTCCATATTTTTTTAAATGTGTAGCAGTTATTTAATCCATCAGTTTACGAGCAATTGAGGCGATGGCTGGTTCTTGTAAACTTTTTCATTTTCAACTTAATGTATAAATAAAACCTATAAGGAATGCATTATTAATGTGATTTGATGAAGTGGTACTAATATTTATGGGGCATTTAAAGATTTTTTTAAAATTTCGTTTTCCACTCTCTTAAGATCATTACAAGTTTTATACTTTAATTTTCCGTTTCCCATTCAAGCGGACTCTATATTCTCCGCATTCTTTCTTTCTGAACGCCACATGTCGTACATTCTTTTGTACTGTAGCCTTCTCTTTGCGGTGGTCGTTAGGGAAATTCCTGCATTATTTAGGGAAGATAGCACCAACCATTCCGTGCCGTATCCAAAACAAACTTGGCGAGATCCACGAAGCATCTGTACGTTTCATTGCGTGTCGAAATACACTAAATAGAGAACGAGGTCGGAGGCGAAGTCAGGAACTAGCAAGTCGCACCAGCCGGCGCTCTGCAGTCTCCCCGGCGGCTTCAATTGCCCTTCTTCCGAACCCCGTTTCCTTTCTTTTCAGTGCGGTGCGGTGCGGCGAGTGTGTTGCCGCGAAAACACCCCAAGTCGCGCACTTCTCGGCCATGAATATTTATACGCTCGATCCGTGGCCGGGAGAAAAAAAAATCGTGCTCGCCCCGGGAAGTGAAGTGCGAGAGACCGGTGAGCAGGCGGAGAAGCGGCGTGGATTACGAAGCTGCCAACGGGGCGTCGACGCGAGGAGCGTTTATCTTGGAATGCTCCTCGCAGATGCTGTTTTGTTATGAAGAGTAATCGTTTCAAAAATGATGTTTAAAACACTCGTTGGTAACCCTGGAATCACAAGGGTGGGGTGTCTCCAGAGTGAAATCATCACGTTTAAATTTGGCAGCCTTGAATAGTGCTTCCATGAGGTCATTGTATTCATTTTGGTTTCACCAGGACAGTCTATTCGTCTGTATTTTCATCTCACGACATTCTACAACAGGTAATATAAAACAAAACGTTATTGGTGTTATATGTGACCTCACCTTGTCATGAACGTCACAGAATGTTTAACTTGTTAGTATACTTTTGCTAATGGTTTTCGATATTTCCTGTTAGAATATCAACGAATCTAACGTAAGTTACCAATTTGTACGAATTTCTTGGAAAGTTGAGTTATATTTACTATTTGCTCTTTGTAGTTTAATGCTGAAGTTTCTTGGCGGTTTGAAAGTTAGATTAGCTACATTCATAACTTTCTAAAAAAATTATAAAATTGTAATTTTGTATCAACAATTCAATCATTTTCTCATTGAAATTATTTTTTGTACTAACAGAACCAAGTATTATATCTCATGAGTATGTATATCTGTAAGCTTGTGCGCAAGGTGATCAGTTGAGTAGTTTGTATAGTATGACAAATTATTAATAAATAAACTTTCTTTCCGATAAAACAACGATTTCGTCGTTCATTGAACATTAAAACTGAAAAAGGAAGAATTCATAAAAGAGGTCGGTATCATCAGTTACGCCGCCTTGTAGTTAGTACTCGTTGAAATGAACCTTGTGAACCCAGTAGCTCATCAGTAGATGAAACTAACATGAAACTGAAAACTAAATATTATGCATTGATCGTAACAAATACTAAGTGCAATTAACATAAAAAATGAAAACGCTAAAAAAGCAGGTCTCAGCAATAAATAATATTGATTCCTACTAGTTAATGAGTCTGTTTCAGTATTTTCCTACAGTCTTTTGCTGTTTTCATAACAGCAACCAACTTGGTAATTTATTTAGTAGGTTTGATTACGCAAGAAAATTATACTTTATCTCATAATGATGTAATGTTTAAAAATATAGAAAAAATGCAGTCCTAACGCGGATCAATAGAAAGTATATAAAATTTGGAAATGTTAAAAATTCATATAAATTAGGCATTCACACGTGCGACGAGTTTTTGTTGCCGCACATCTTTCTCACTGACAAAATGAAACGCTACTATTAATGGAAGTAAAAAACAATTCTGCAGGCTGCCCTGTAATTTGTGAAACAGCGATGTCTCTCTGGCACACAAATTAATCAGCCAATTAACGCAAAACTGTGTTTCTCCGGCAATGAGTTTTTTTTTTAATTTACTAGTTAATAACCACAAAGAAAAAGAATATGTACAAAATACATCCAATAAAATTATAGAAAAATTTAATATTTACCCAACTTGGTTAATAGTGAATTACCAACATGTTATTGTTTTCAAATGTTTGTGCTATTTAGTTTCCTAAATTTGGTGACGTATAATTACTAATACTTCAAAACAAATTCCCTTTTTCATAATAGCGTCTAATCACGTACAAAATCCAGTTTAAATGTAATCAAAATTCTGAGCAGGAATACAGCTACAGAGATCCACAAATACTTTTTTTACATTTTCCGAGAAGCAGAATCGTCCGGGTTTTCCGATTCATTTTCGAACTTAAGCGAAGTCTACGGAAATGTAAAAAAGTGAAATACTACCACTTCACTAAACACTCAAGTGCGTGCGTCGTATTTCCACTTTTACAAGGCGACGATTCCTTCGCCTAACAGGAAAGCAGACCTCAGATATATAAAAAAAAAGGAAAAAACAATCCCGACGAACGGGAGGGAAGTAAGTCGGCTCCGCCGTGGCACAAACACGCGGAGCCGAGGGGAGGGGCGCGCGACGAGAACGGCGCGGCGGGCACCTTGTAAAGCACACGTGAGACAAGCGCCGCTCGTAAACAGCGGGAACGCGCCACATATTAAAAGATGAGGGCCCAAATTGTCAATATCGGCCTTCTCGGAGCCTTCGTCTCCGTCGCGGCACCCGAAACACCGCCGCCGCCGCGCCGCCACCTGAGCCGTGCCTCCGCCTCCACCCCCGTCCCCGCCCTCGCCCTGCCCCCGCCTGGACCTCCGCCTCCACCTCCGCCTCCACCTCGCCCCCGCGTTGATTTCCCGGCTCTCTATCTTTTTCTTTCCTTCATTCTCTTTGCCTCTCTTTCCTTCACTCTCTCTCTCTCTTGTTCTTTCCGTCACTCTCTCTTTCTTGTTCTTTCCATCACTCTCTCTCTCTTCTCTTTCCATCACTCTCTCTCTCTTCTCTTTCCATCACTCTCTCTCTCTTCTCTTTCCGTCACTCTCTCTCTCTTCTCTCAATCGCCTTCCACAATCGCCTCCACACGCCCCCAAACCCGCCCCAAACCGCCCCAACCCCCCAAACCGCCTCCACACCGCTTTCACACGCCCCCACACTGCTCCACACGACCCCAACGACCTCACACACGACCTCCACACGACCTCCCCAACGACCCCACACTCCCACACGCCCTCACACGTCCTCACATGACCCCACACGGCTCCCCAACGACCCTCCACCCCCCACACCGCGTAACCTCTTTGCTTCTTTCTCGTTTCACCTGACTTCATTCCTCTCTGAACTTCACACTGCATCCCACTCCTCCGACTCCATTACCCTTCCATCCTTTCCTCGCAACTCCGTCCCACTTTCTGTCTTTCTCTTCTCACCATCCCGTCTTGCCTTTCCTCCACTCATTCCAGTGCCTGCCTCTCCCCCCGGAAGCTTGTTATCTACACTGTCGGCAGTTTCGCTTCCTAAAATTCTTCGAACATTTTCGTGCTCCCGGTAATGATTATGAGCAGGAGGAGGGGAAGTGTGATGAAGGGTGGTTTTAAGGGCGGAGAAACAAGCGAGAAAAGTACACTTTAATGATTCTTCCGTCGTCATTATCACGGAGAAACGCAACATTTCGAGAAAAAGTGGTGTAGTAGCTATTAAACTGCTGATCTAGAGACAGAGGTCATGATTGTAATCATGAAGAATGTTCTTTTGTGTCCTAAGCAACGGGGGCTTACTGAAAGTATTATGATGTCATTGCAGGTATACTTACTTTTATATTATGCTGTCTCAATTATTTATGAAACACATTCGCAATTTGTCTGCGATGTTTTCATTTGCTCAGAATATTTATTTGAAACACATTCGTATTTATTCTTCTCTTCGGTTTTCAATCTTACTTATCTGTAACAAATACTCCCTACTTTTTCTTCCACAATCTGCGACTTCCATATTTTTTTAAAAATGTGTAGAGTTATAATACCATCAGTTTACGAGCAATTGAGCGATGCTGTTCTTGTAAACTTTTCATTTCTCAACTTAATGTATAAATTAAACCTATAAGAATGCATATTATTGATTGTATTTGAAGCGTACTAATATTTATGGCATTTAAAGATTATTTTAAAATTTTCGTTTTCCACTTCTCTTAAATCATTACAAGTTTTATACCTTTATTTTCCGTCCCATTCAAGCGACTCTATATTCTCCGCATTCTTCTTTCTGAACGCCACATTCGTACATTCTTTTACTGTAGCCTTCTCTTCGTGTCGTAGAGAAATCCTGCATTATTAGGAAATAGCACCAACCATTCCCTGCCTATCCAAAACAAAACTTGCGAGAATCCACAAGCCATCTGTTCGTTTCTTGCGTGTCGAAATACACTAAATAGAGAACGGTCGAGGCGAAGTCAGAATAGCAAGTCGCCACCAGCCGGCGCTCTCAGTCCTCCCCGGCGCTTCAATTGCCCTTCTCCAACCCCCGTTTCCTTTCTTTTCAGCTGTCGTTGCGCAGTGTTTGCGCGAAAAACACCCCAATCGCGCACTTCTCCGGCGATGAATATTTATACCGCTCGATCCGTGCCGGGAGAAAAAAAAAACTGCTCGCCCCGGGAAGTGAAATGCAGAGACCGTAGCAGCGGAGAGGGTGAGCAGCTCCGCTAAAGCCCCTTCGAGGCCTGACGAACCTGCTGCTCCTGGAACAACGGCGTCGAGCGAGGAGCGATTTATCTTGGAATGCCTCTCGCAATTGCGTTTGTTATGAAGTAATCGTTTCAAAATGATGTTTAAAACACTCGTTAACCTGAATCACAAGGGCTGGGTGTCTCCATGAGTGAAATCATCACGTTTAAATTGTGGCAGCCTTGAATAGTTCCATGAGGTCCATTTATTCTTTTGGTTTCAACCAGACATCTATTGTCTTGTTATTTTCATCTCACGACATTCTACAAACAGGTTAATATAAAACAAAAACGTTATTGTGTTATATGTGACCTCACCGTGTCATGAATCACAGAAGTTTAAACTTGTTAGTATACTTTTGCTAATGTTTCATATTTTCCTGTTAGAATATCAACGATCTAACTAATTACCAATTTTGTACAAATTCTTTGGAAAGTTGAGTTGATATTTACTATTGCCTTTAGTTTAAATGCTGAATTTCTGGCGGTTGAAAGAGATAGCTACATTCAAACTTTTCTAAAAAAATTATAAAATTGTACGTAACCTCCGTATCACACATCTCAATCTTCTTCTCATTGAAATTATTCTAATCCCTTTACTATACCAACCAAGTATTATATCTCATGAGTATGTATAGTCTGTAAACTTTTGCGCAAAGGTGATCAGTTGAGTATTTGTATATATGCAATAATTATTAATAAATAAAACTTTCTTTCCTAAAAACAACAATTTAGTCGTTCATTGAACATAAAACTGAAAAAAAGAATTCATTAAAGAGTCGGTATCATCAGTACGCCGCCTTGTAGTTATACTCGTTGCAAATAACCTTGGTGAACCCAGTAGGCTCATCAGTAAATGAAAAACTAACGATTGAGAACCTGAAAACAAATATTATGGCATATATGAACAAAACTAAGTGCCAATTAAGAGCAGTAATAAAATGAAAACGCTAAAAAAGCCAGGTCTCAGCAATAAATAGAGTATGATGTCCTACTAGATTAATGCCCGTCTTTCATAAAAAGTCCTACAGGTAATTCTTCTTGCGGGAAGAGAGAGATGTTTATCATGAAAGACAGCCTACACCAACTAGTAGTAAAATTGTAATTTAGGTATAAGAGTAAGTGATTAACAAAGACAAACCAATAATAATAAATTTAGACACTTGATACCATCATGAGAGTGATATATGAGATAACCCTAAGAGCGTATAGGAAAAAATATAAAAGAAGAAATCCAGTTCTAACGCGGAGCAATGTTGTAGGAGACAATCAGATAAAAAAAGTATATAAAATGTTCTGGAAATGTTAAGAGAGGAAGAACAAGATTCAATATTGGAAAGATATGAGAGCATCTCAACTGCAACGTGCGACGAATAGCGAAGTTAACCTTTATGTTGCCCCATCATCAGTACTACCATCATATACAAAATGAAAACGCACTATAATGGAAGTGACTAAACGTATAAAAAACCTATTCTGTCACGAGGAGACTGTCCCCTGTAATTTGGAAGAAGCCGTGAAAACAGATCATGTCTCTCTGGGTGCACACAAAACTAATCCACAGCCAGAAATTAAACCCGGCGCAATAAGTGAAATGAGTAATTCAAACCGGCCTAGATAGAAATGTTTTTGGTTTCAGAATAATTTACTGTTAATAACCACAAAAAAACCAGAGAAATATGGTACAAAATACATCCCCAACAAGAAAATTGTATAAAAGAATATTAAAAAAGATTACCCAACTATGTATAATAGCGTAAACCATCTACCAAGAACATTATAATGGGTGTTCAAAATGTATGAATTGTTGCTCAATAATAGTATGTAAAGTTGTATCCTAAATATTTGGCTAGTAACGGAGAAGATATGAATGATAATTTACAGAATAAATGACCAAACGAAAATCCCTATCATGAGGATAAGAGCGTACCGAATAATTCACTACAAATCCATGTAACATTAATCAGAGAAAAATATGCTAAGAGACAAAGAAGTATCGAGCCGTAAATAACGAGAAAGAGTCCAACAGAATACTTTTTACGATTTCCGAGATAAGCAGAATCTATGCCTGAACCCGATATTATTCCGATATACAATTTTCGAGAAAAAAGAAAGTGAAGTCCGGAAAAGATGCATAACGAAGAAATGTATAAAGAGAAGGATGACCGAGAATTAACTAAAACCAGCATAATCAACTAAGACCATTCAAGCATGACCTGCGTATCGAAAGATGATATAAAATTCGCTACATGTACAAGACGACGAGTAAGCTCTCTGTATCGCGCATAAAAAGACAGAAAGCAGACCTCAGATATGAGTAGAAGAAAGAAAGGAAAAAGCAACAATTCCCGGAGAACGAGATGAACGGGAAGAGAAGAAGAAAATAAGAGTCGGCTCTCGCCCGACCGGGATGCAGAACAAAAGACACGCGAAGACAGAGTGACCCCGAGAGGACGCAGCAAGGAGCGAAAGGAAAGAGCAGGCAGCGAGCGCTGCGAAAGCACCTGATGTAAACACACTGAGAAACGAAAGCGACCGAAGCTCGTAAAAGAGGCGGAAGGACCCCCGCCGCAGGAACGAGTATTAAAAAGGATGAAAGGCACCAAAAATTGTCGAAATACGGCAACTTCTGCGGGAATGACGAAAAGAACCTAACGATCGTCCGACGTCGACGGTGCACGCCGAAACACCGCCGCAACGCCGATCCGCGAGCCAGACGAAGGCACAGTCGGTGCTACCGGTAGCGACTCCAGCACGTACCAGACACCCCGTCCCCGCGCACTCGCGCGAACTGAGTGCCGCCCCAGTGCACCTGCCGGAAAAAGAGAAGAGAAGACGGCATCGGCTGACTCCCGACACATCCAAGGCCTCACCCTCGACAACCGAGAAAGCCGGCAGAATAGTGACGTTATAAAGAGAGTATTCCACGAGAGCTGACATCTATCTTTGTTCTTCACCCCGGACTAATGAGCAATATCGATCTGGTTGACGACCTCGTCGATTTCGCGTGTATTGGAACAGAGGAAAGAGAGAGCACTGCAGTGATCGTGAACTGACAGTGACGAGATGAGTGAGTGATTGGACTTTCCGTCAAGAAACAGACATCTCTAGAGAGAGACTTTGATCCGGAACAATACCAAAGAGTAGATTCTTTTCCATCACCGATCGATCTCTTCTGCTTTCTCATTCCATCACCCAGTGACGTATTTGCAATTTGGACGTAAAAGAACTCTTAGAGGCCCAAAGACGTAGAGAGAAAGAAAAAGAAAAAATCCAATTAAAGAACCCAGCGACTGAACAATCTCTCTGCTTCATCTCTGGTGCCCGTTCACTTCTCTCTCGGTCGTTCCTCTTTCCGTCCACTATCTCTCTCTTCGCATTCCAAGTCACTATCTCGTGGCTGCAAGTGTCCCCTGCTGTAAATCGGTCGTTGTCAAACGTCCTCGTCTCTGTTCCCACTTCTGCCCTTTCCGTCACTCTCTCTCTCTTCTCTTTCCGTCCCACTCTCTCTCTATCTTTCTTTCTTCACTCTCTCTCTCTTCTCTTTCCGTCACTCTCTCTCTCTTCTCTTTCGTCACTCTCTACTCTCTCTTCTCTTTCCTACTCTCTCTCTCTCTCTCTTCTCTTCCGTCACTCTCTCTTCTCTCTTTCCGTCACTCTCTCTCTCTCTCTCTTCTCTTTCCGTCACTCTCTCTCTTCTCTTTTCGTCACTCTCTCTCTTCTCTTTTCGTCACTCTCTCTCTCTTCTC
>BOPP01000051.1:5473465-5519433 GCA_017312745.1 Gryllus bimaculatus | reverse complement strand
ACCACGCGCCACACGCCACCGGCCGGCCACCCCGGCGGCGCTCCGTCCCGCCCTACTCCCACCGCCCCGCCCGCAAAGCCCCGCCCCGCCCCGCCCCGCCCCGCCCCACCCGCGCAAACCCCACCCTCAACGCCTGCCCGCCGCCTCGCCGCTCCGCTCCCTCGCACCCTCCCTTCCACCGCCCAAGCCCGCACCGCCTTCGCTCTATCACTGCCGCCCTTCCCTGCCCGCGTCGCAGCCCCACGTCGCCCTCCATCCATGCACTCCTCTTCCCCCTCCCTGGCCGATCGCCAGCCGCACCCGTTCCTTCTCACCCCCACGACACATGATTCGCGCCGCCCCGCCTTGCGCTACCCCGCCTGCGTAGCGCCGGCATACCCATCGCGTCCTCGGCCCCGCCCCGCCCCTGCCCCGCCCGCCCCCACCCTGCCAGCCAATCGTGCCCATAACTCCCGCGGTCCGGTACCGGCCCCCATGGCTCCGCTCCGCCCACTCCTCCTGGCTTCAGTCCCCTTCTACGCCCACCAGGCCGTTTCCGACTCTGCGGTGACGGGCCTTCCCTTCGGCCCCAACTATGTTGCTGCTCGCCCGTTTCCTCGCTTTCAAACTCCCCCCGCCGTCTGTGGCTGTGGCTGTGGCGTTGGCGGCGGTAGGGGCTGGAGACAGGCTGGGTTTGGGAGTGACAAGAGGGGAGACTGACTTCTCAAATGTATCTGTTGTATTGAGCCATTATGCGAGGAGGGGAAGGCGACTATGAAGTGTTCGCTAAGAGGTGGGTGAGATGTCGCACATTCTGCTCTTGACGCATTTTAAGACTTTTAACATTCTTTAAGAGTATCTTTCGTTCGATTAGTAGCCTATGCTGCTACTCGTCTTGAATTTTGATAATATTAATACATTACGATTGGTTTACATAATGTTTTATTATTTTTACTTTGTGACTATCCAGCAAACTTCGTACCCTTCCACTTCCATTTTCCTCGTTTTCTTCGTTTCTTGAAAATATTTATAGCGTTGGGGTAATTGCGCGTGAAATATTACCAATTTTATAAAAAAAGATTTTTTTAAAACGGTTACAATTATTTCTTAACTCTTTTTTATATAGATAGAGAGCAATGCAGTAAGTAACATGACATAAGATTACTTCTCTATTGATATTTTAAAAAATCACTAATGTATTTTTTTTAAAATAATTTTCCACATCACTAATATTTACATTGCAGATGCTTTTGAACGTTACAGTATTTGTGTGTAAATGTGTTTCAAATTATTTCCATGAATTTTCTCGAAAATTCAAAAACTTTATGCGGACACCAGATCAAAATTGTACATTTTCACAAAAGCTCAAAAGACGTTTTCCATCCATCCCCGACCCAACTGAATAAAGGGGAAAACGTGGCCATTTTGTAGTACCACTAATTGAATTTATTATACTAAAAGTTTCAAAAGGAGCAATTTGTCACGTGATTCATAAATTTCAATCAGTAAAGATTCGGGGAAGTCAGGGCCAGAGGGCAGGAGGAGGGTTGGGGAAGGTCGAATTTGGTTGCAGCGAGAGGGGAGTGATGATTCACGAAATTGGTCTGTTGTGTTGAGGCAATATTCAAGAACGGATGAAGACTTCTAATGGTAATGGTGCGCACGATAAAAGATTCATTCTGTGAGAGATTGCACTGTCTTCCTCTGGACATTAACGCACATTAAGGCCGTAACATTATGTGCAACTCGTTTCTTTTCCTTATTTTGCGTTTAGTCCCGTTCCAGATTTTGATCCTTGTAATACCATTGTTCAAAAAAAATTCAAATTTCTTCCTCTATCATGTCTTTATTAGTTCTTACTTTGTTTCTGGCTTTCCAGTAAGTCCACTCTTTCACTTTGACAATTTTGTATTAATTAAAACTATTGTAAGAGCGGGAATTTTTACGCGAGATATGCAATATATTTAACAGTTTTCGGAAGATTTGAGCGCGATAGGTATGAGCTCATGAGGGGACAACTGTGTGGCAAAATGAAATCGTTTTGTGGAAGCGTAAATTAGGAAGTGAAATCATGTAAGTGACGCATAACATTGAACGAGATGTGTCTGATTACTATGACACTATTCGCTGCAACTAAGTGCTTCGGGTCCTTTAGGAATAATTTTCTCCTTGTTTTCTCAAAAGGGTTCTCTCTGATTAAGTACTACACAAGGGGAGTGGAATTCTTTTAAATTGGATCTTTCTTCACAGTTAAGTGCAGTAAGAGTAATAATGTGTACTTGAAGTATCCAGGGGCACTGAGTTGCTGATATACAATTAACTGCTATTTATATTTTGGTGATTCATTCATTTCATTCACATTTGAATACTATGACTATGAACTATCCGGCGTTCTCAAAAACAATTGACAGAAGATCACAATGTATCTCACTAAGGCTCTTTACCCAATAACTATGTATAAATCTTATACCAAAAAATGTAACTATTTAAATGTAGTATTCAATTAAGTTAGGTGGATCGTCATAAATTATTTTTTTTGTGCTCGAATTCAATTCTTTCTTGCAACCAGGTAATTTTGTAATCACTGTAATGTTGAGGATGCGACTATTATTTGAACAATTCGACAACATGTTTTCAAAATGGTATTTTTCTTCAGAGACCTCGAACAACAGGACAGTTATTTGGGAGAGCAAATTATACATTTCCCGAAAATGATGCGTCATTCGCGTACCACTGCCGGAGAGGGGCGGGCTGGGCTCATTAGGAACAGCCAGAGGGGTGAGGGGGTGTCCAAAATTGATCCGCTGCGCTACGGTAGTGCGTGAGGAAGGGAAAATTACAAGATTGGCTACGGGGCACTCACTGCTAGTGACTCCCTTACGCGTGAAAACGGATTCACCGGATTAAAGAAGCATCGGATTACTCATCCATGACCACATTAATTTGTTTAAACAAATCATTCATCAATTGAGTTTTAAGAAATAGATTACATTTCGTTGAAATACAGAGTCCAAAATAGTAAGTTGATAATAAAAACTAAGAGAACTAAATTACAGTTCATTCTTTTCTCGCGAAAAGAAATTTTGTAACATGCCCTCGCGCTATCAATTAAACCGCAATGCTTTCAAGTGTTTTACGAAAATTGTATTGTATGGTTTATGTGTTATCTCGATTAACTGAAAATGAAAAAAATCAGTTTTCAGCACTTTCCTCAAATAAAAACAACAGTTATTTGCATTTAGTTCGTGATAAATCCTCAAATGTACCACGTAATATGATGCAAGCTGCGGAAACAAAATTCAGAACACATACTGCACAGAACAATTATGCTTAACTTTGTGTGCGATCTAATAATTCGTAAATATAATTGAATGGTGATTCTTGACAACTTCAGAACGAAATAATCTTCTCCCTCCTAAGTCGCTTACAGTTTTTACTGTTTTTGACTAAATAAAAGTAAATCTAAATCTAAATTGAGCTAAGGAAAGAATGCTTTACATCCCCCATATAAATCAATAAAAAATCGATTACAAAATTATATTATATTACTCTTCTATTTGTTGTCAAAGTGTAATTCTTCTTAGAGTCGCAAAGTGGAAGAGAAAGGGTCGATAAATTCGGGCCAACCTTTGACCCAGCGCTGAATGACGCTACGCGTCAAATGTGGTTCGCAGCGCCCACTCACTGATTCCCGCCCAATCTGGAGTGTGACGTGGCGAGCAGAGCCCCGATGCGGCTACCCAAAGGAAGAGGGTTTGCGCGCTGCCTCGGGCGACAGGCACTGCCCAGCTGCGGAGGGCGTGTTGCTGGGGCCCCCAAATTGGCAGAGGGGGTGGGGGAGGGCGACGCGCAGCGCGCGAAGGCGTGTCCTTCCTTCAGAGCACTTCCGGAGGGGGCTGGGCGCATCACCCTCAATAAGAACAAAGTGCCAATGTACCGATTAGAAGGCAATAAGTGTTACTGAGCGGCAATGAGAGAAGCTGCCGTTTGCTCACGTCCAATTGCCCTTCATGAACATTAAGCTGCCATTTCCAGAGCGTGTGGGTAAACGTAATGCAAATATATTTCATTGCCCCATTCCATTTATTCTGAGGAAATGTTTAAAACAATGTGTTACATAAAGTTTTTAAAGCATTGCAATTGTGCAAATGTGATAAAATTGCGCGACTCCCAGAACGAAATGCACAGAAAAGGGAAATCCAAAAAAGAAAACTGAAATTCTGCCACGCAATTAGAAACCTTTTATATCTAACTTGTTCTGTGTAAGAATACTGATTGACTAATAATATTTGTTCTGAAATTCTATTTACACTGATTACTTGCGGCCTAGCGTAGGTACACACTAGAACTAATCTAAATCTACTGTGACTTACATCCAAACGTAATATCACACCGGCATCTATTTACATAATTTAAACTGGACAATACATACACATATTCTTCTAATCACTGCACATAAACACTATTTGCACTGCACATGCCGTCGTCCTTCTCATAATGAACAGTATGGAACCAAGTGAAAGTATATTTCTTCATGAAAATAAACGTAATTAATAGAAAACATGTAGAAACAAGCTTCTCAATTTTCAAATACTTGCAATTTTTATCTAAACTAGTTGGATAGGTTGATGGAAGTGCTTGCTACGAGAGGAAATATACAATGTAAGAAGATAATACACATGCATGTCGTAAAAATATATTTAACACGCTTTTGAAACAAATGTGTTCGGGGGCGCGTGGGTTGGGGAGCGACTGTGGGTGGGACTGGTGGAAGGTGGCGTCCGGTGGGCGAGACCTGGTGGTGGCCAGGAGGCGGCCCGGTGGAGGACTGTGGTGGGAGGGAGCGGCCCGGTGGGAGACTGGGGTGGGAGGGGGCGGCCCGGTGGGAGGACTGTGGGTGGGGGGGGCGGCCCGGTGGGAGGACTGTGGGTGGGGGGGGGTCTCCGGAGGGAGGACTGTGGTGCGGGGGCGGCCCTGGCGAGGACTGTGGGCGGAGGGGGCGGCCCGTGGAGGACTGTGGGTGGAGGGGCGGCCCGGGGGGAGATGAAAGTGGGGGCGGCCGGTGGGGGAGACAGGTGGGAGGGGCGGCCCGTGGGGAGACTGTGGGTGGGGAGGGGTGGCCCGGTGGGGAGACTGTGGGTGGGAGGGTGCCCGGTGGGAGGACTGTGGGTGGGAAGTGGCGTGCGGGCGCCGGGACGCGGCCAAGAAACGGCGAGATCAAGCGCGATATGCCGTACATCACAGTAAGTGACGGCTACTGAACATAACATGGTGTAGTAACGACCGCGAGGAAATCGTATCTCGAATTCCCCGGAGTTCGGTTTTCTCTAGAACGCCCCCTCCCCTCCACCCCCGTCGCCTCCCGGTCGTCCTTACGCGAGCGCAAATCTAATAGCAAAATCGCAATCGCTTGGCGGAATTAAGGTCTGTTTTCTCCGGCGCTGAGTGGGGGAAATGTAGGAATTTGTCACTGGAGGAGACGGTTATCGAGTAGATCTTAATAGAATTCGCGAAAGGTCAGAAGGGCATTCCGAGAAGCGGAAATATTTGATTAAAAGTTTTATCTCTCAAGGAAGCGGTTGTTGTAAAGCCTGTCACTGGATGTTTCTCCAGTTAGTTAAATACAAATGTCGGGCACTATTCATCAGTTAATTTGGACGGTATGGTGCGTGCATACAAATGCTTAAGAAAACCCTAAACCCATGACGTGTACTAAATTCAAAAACAACTTACTTTTAGTTTAAAGATCTGGTACACATAATCTGTAAAACCATGAACTTTCGGAATAAAATCAAAATCTCTGTTGTACGGAAAAAATTTGAAACATCAGATATTTTATCCTAACTGGACGAACTAGCACAGAAATATATTATGTTCACATAAGAGAACTGTTTTGAAAATATAAAAAATAAAACAAAGCAAAAAAACCCCAACAAGTTTGAAATATCAACCTGAGTGTTTTTTTCTCAATCTTGGCTCTCCTCCCCCCTCCGCACAAACACTTTAGAATTTTTAGAATGATGTGTGATAGGTACCAACAAACAATCGTGCCAAATTTCAATTTTCGTGATGTTTTTTTCTCGATTTGTTTAATTTGACTGGGCCACTTAGGTCCGTAGCCGAGATCATATTTCCGGATACACGTTCACAAGACAACTCAAGAATACAAAGGATTTCTAAGAAAAGCCCTACACATTTTTCCTGAATTTGGTTCATACAGAATGTGAATTTCAGTTCAATCGTTAAGGAACAAAAGGAGGAAAAGACGATTTCACGAATGTTCGTGCGCGAGAAGTTTCACTAAGCCCCGAAACTTTCTCGCATGCAAGTTGGGATCCAATATTTTGACCCAAATGAGGTCAGTTTACGCGCAGGGGTGGTGCGAAAGGGAAGGCAGGGGTGGTGCGAAAGGGAAGGCAGGGGTGGTGCGAAAGGGAAGGCAGGGGTGGCGCAGGGGAGCGACTTCGACGATGCTCCAAGGGAGAGAGATTTCGTGCTTGGGGCCAGCATGCCACGTAGGCGTGAAAATCATTTCATCCGCAGCGCAGTTTGTTTGCATAGGTTACGCCTGGCTATTTTACTGAAAGACTGGATAGTGGAAAAGGTTTTCCTACCAAGCTCTAAATCCTATACATTAAAGTAAACATTTCCGGACTGGAAACCTCCATCCTATCTCATTTTTATGACCCGGTGAGCAACTATTCAGAAAACCAGCTATGCCTCTAGCTAGCATGAAGCTAACATCGAGAAAATAGTACAGCCCCCAAAAGAAATAATGGCAATACTTCAAAGTAACGTTTAATTAATAGTATGGTTAAAGAAAAAGAAATAGAAAAATATCGAAGTAAATCACCATAAATTGTCGGATCGGTCTCCGAGATTGATAAGGCAGTAGTGCCGTACCGATCTCGGACAGAGCGATCGTGGGTTTGAGTCCCGCCTCGGGCACGGTTGCATTTGTTTTCGTCGTTTCACCCCTATCACCACCACATCATATCATCTTGTTACTATATCATTAAATGTAATAGTCTTTGCTAATGATCTATATGTTTATGTGACCTTAAAATAACAAAAAACTACCATTAATTAATAGGGAAAGTAAAATAAGTGTAAACAAAAGTAGGAGTAACCGCACAATTCAGATCCGGGGCCATAGCAATAAACGAACTCCCGCAGTCTCGAATCAGCTGGAAACATACAGGAGTCGACCCCAGCCTCGGTGCCGAGCTCCCATGGCCACGCGAGCTCCATTTATAAGGACTTAGTAATCAGGCGGCAGTAACAAACGACGCACCCGACACTGCGTTGATGCGTCTGGTGTGTGGAACCGCGCAGACTTCATTACGGCGTGGTGCGCGCAGGCGCCACCGGAGCGCGCAAGAGGAGACGCGGACACTCTGATCTCTGCCCCCCCTCCTCCCCACAAGCGCTGCCATGACCTCACCTCTGCTTCTGAAGCGGAAGCGACCCTCGCACCCGAGCTCCCTTCATTCTAAATTTCCCCCTCTCCCCTCCGTTGCCCCCGACATTTGCCCCCGCGGTTATCAGCTACTCTCATTCATTGGACTGGAACACAGACTGGAAGAACTTGTTTTAACAAAGTTATGCATGACATAAATTTGCAACGTATGAAAATACTTTTAAAAAAGTTTACAGTGTCGGCGACGCCACGTTCAACTAGTTTAACGTAAAACAGTTAAAACTTTATGTCACAGCCGCCACATTCTGCCTGGCAGCCACGGCCGGCCTCCATCTTTGTTGACCGGGTTTCGTAGGTCCCTACTATAAATAACTATAAAGGACAATCATGTCCGAAGCGGGACTAGAACCCGCGATCCTTCAGTGCAAGATCGCTACGGCACGACTGTTTTAGCGATCTCGGCCATCCGGACCGGCCTTTTGAAACTCGACAAGAGCCTGTATCAAATTATTTCCACATATCTCATTTTACTCAATCATCCACACATTCTCTCAAACCTTTTTATATTTCCCCAACCTTTCTTACTTCTCCCAAGCTTTCCCATCTCCCATCTAGCTTTTGCCTC
The DNA here is from genome assembly GCA_017312745.1 of Gryllus bimaculatus. NCBI lineage: Eukaryota > Metazoa > Arthropoda > Insecta > Orthoptera > Gryllidae > Gryllus > Gryllus bimaculatus. The sequence continues at coordinate 5,511,409 of BOPP01000051.1, read as the reverse complement.
CACTGTCCCTTCCCTGCATTTCCTGTGCGTCGCGTGTGCCGCAGCCCTGTTATCCACGCCGACAGCCGTCACCCTCTGCCCGGCGCCTCAGACACCGCCGCTGCAGTTTGTGGCGCGGCCGACATGCGCCCGCCGCCCGCCGCCCGCGCCCGACCGCCCGGCCGCCCGCCGCCCGCGCGACCGACCCAGCCCGCGCCCGCCGCCCGCCGCCCGCAGCCGTCCGCCACCGACCGCCAAGGAACCGCCCGCCAGCTGACCGTCCGACTCCGCCCGCCCGCCGACGACCAGCACTGCCGCGCCCGCCGCCCGCACGTGTCCGCGAATTAAACCAATCACCTAGTCAACCAACCTAGGCGTCTCCATGCTCAAACGAGCGTCGACACGGGCAGGCAAATGTTGCCGCCGACGCGCGGCATCCAGCACCAGGCCCGTGCAAACCCGGCACGCCCAATCAGCTGTGTGTCCGGAGAACGTCCCGCACTGCCCGACCGCGCCAAGAACATCTGCCCGTCCTGCGACACGCTGCCCCAGACCACGCCCGCCGCCCGCCGCCCGCCACTGCCGCCGCCCGCCGCCCCGCAATGCCGCCGCCCGCCGCCCGCCGCCCCGCCTTTCACCGCAGTCCACCCCCCCCACCACCCACCCCCGCCGCCCTCATGTGCCCGCCGCCCGCCGACCTTCTGTCGCTCGCGCGTGCCTAACCCACCGGCCGGTCCACACCGCCGGCCCGCTGTCCACCACCCACCACCCACCGAGCGCGCCGCCCACCGAGCCCACCGCCTGCCAACCGCCGCCCCTCGCCCTGCGCCGCTCGCAGCTGCGCGCAGTCCTTGCGCTCACAGGCGCCTCTGCTCCGGTTCTGCTCCAGGTCCTGTTCCGGGTTGGTGTTGACGTTGGTTGCCAGCTGCGCGTGTCATTATGGGTGATCTTCCTTTTTTTCTGTCCACGCGCGTGGTACTCGGCTGTTTATTGCATTTGGATTTCAGATCCTTTTATGTTTTCCGTTTTTCCTCCGCTAAATACCTGATATGTGCGTTTTAACGTGTCTCAGAATAAAAAAAATTGTTTCAATATTGAATGGCTTGCACAGAGGTAAAAAATGACACATATATAAATGCATATCATTCTGATACATGCAATTACTCTTCATACTCTTCACCGCCAAAAAGGAAATACTTTCTGCATCTCTCCAGGCTCTAGAAATTTGTAATATTTATTCTGAGATACCTGTATATCTACTACTCAAATAAACGGCATATTTAGTATAATTCGATTCGTGAACTTTCTAACGTTCCATTTCATATACATACATACGTACATCACAACTGTGTACATGAAATGTACAGAGACACGGTAGTATGTTTGTAAGCAAACCGCTTTTATGACCACCGTCTTTTGACGGTACAGATTCTTGCAACTCAGCTTTCATGTTTCATAATTTTCAAATTGCATTATTACCAGTTCCCCATTATTACCCCTATGGAGGTAACATACAAGGCCATTGAGTGTGGGGAATTTTTGAAAAGAAGTAAAACATTATCAGCTACTACGATTCAGTGGTATGTCCATTATTAGAGGCTGTAAGTATTTATTTGAACAAAGTCATGCATGACAAATTTTCAACATATGAAAGTACTTTTAGAAACGTTTACAGTGTAAGCAACGCCACACTCAACTATTTGACGTTAAACAGTTAAAACGTAAACTTTTTTTAACTCTGGAATCCCTTTCACAGCTCTTACACTATATTCAGTTGTATTATGAAAACAGATAACAACAAACGTAGGAATGTGTTCGAAAATATTAACTCTCATATAGTAATAACTATTGAAAAGTCTAATTAGCTACATCTCTTATAATATCGTGGGTGAAGAAATCGAAGTACTGCTGCGACAACATGGAGAACTATTATTTAAAAAATTGTACTTCTCACTTAACATAAGAAAACTTGCACAGATAGAGAAGCTTCGTTTATATAAAAGACATGGAGCAAAACAACAGGACCTCTCAGCATTTTCTGAATATAACAATGTAAACGGGCGAAAAGCATGATCAAGATGGGGTAATTAACCCATAAACGCAAATACTTGTTATTTATTTACTGAATACTTGGTATAGGTTTATTTAGTTTTTTAAAATTATACAGACCAATTGATAACTGGTAATTGGTAAATGTGTATACCAATTTAAATCGTTTTATTTCATCTGGTAATGTGTTGTAAAATAATGAAAAAGTACGTCGACGAATTTATGAAATGCTTTTTCTATTTAGTTGCGTCCCGCGCATCTCTTGACGGCAATTGAACTCGAGAGCATTCGCATTTTCGGCGCAAAGGCCTCGAAGACGCGAGCCGATGCGATCTTCGCAGGGAAGGATTCGACCCATCGACATGGCTAAGCCGTCGACTGAATTCAGACCGCGCGCTTTGTCCGCACTCAAGGTTTCTTCGCGATAAAATCGCGGGGATTTGCCCACTCGCGGGGCGATTAGCGGGCTGAAAGTGTTGAAAAGAAATCAGGACCACTTTCAACTCCCTCTTAAGTAGCTTTTATCCATGCCATCCGCAATGTAATCGGATAGCGCTAACGTCGGGGGGTCGTCGCTCCCACAGCGTGACGCGACAAGAAAGGAAAACGGGGGCCTTGAAATGTTGCGTGCGCGAACAAGACACGCACCGCAGTGCACTGCACGCACGTGCGCGCAAGTACGTATGCATACAAAGAGCATGGTTATGTCGCTTTCACGTCGTGTAGAGATCACATCTTTATAGGGCAGTGGTACGCATGTTTCTTAGCACAACAAACCCGAATGGAGTGATTAATTTAATAGAATTTTATTACACGAGGAATGTAAGTGAACTTTTAATTTGGACGCTACCATATAAAACGTGGAAGAATTAACCACGATGATTAACCTGCCCAGCGATTAAAAGAACTTCAATTCCCTGAATGACACAACAAATTTGATTTCATTTATACGTTTATTCTCTGAATGACACAAAAAATTTGATTTCATTTCTACGTTTATTTACATTATAATTATTTTCAACAAATATAAGTGTATTGGTTGAATAGAGTGTAAAACAACCATTAAAATAAACTGTTACCAATAAGTGCAAAATCATATTTCAGAAGCCTATTGAGAATACTTAGAATTGAAAGTTAGTTCTAAATTCAATTAGAGCATTTTCTGAATGAAAAAAGTTCTCAATGTTTCCAAATTTGTATTCAAATAATCAAAAAGAATAAATAGTATTAAATCAATCCACTGGCTACATAAAATTATTTGTATATTTTTCTAATAAGAATATTTTTGAAACGAAAGATCCGTCGTATTTTAGAATGTGCAAAAATGTTTCTTTGAACAAGTCTTTGAGTTTTAATATATTATTACAAGACTAACTCTGGTGATTTGAAAGCAATTCAAGTAGATATACACAATTATATAAATATACTAATAATTATTGATATTAATAAAAATATATGACCATTGTAGAATCACGACCACTAAAAAAATTGGTTCGCTGGATTCGTCAATGTGGTTAGAAAAGCAATTAGTTACGCCAACGTTTCGAAATATTTAATTTCTTCACCAGGGCTAAAGAATAAACAATGAACACTGCATGAGAACAACATACATTACAATAAACTGATTGATAAATAATTAACACAAATAAAACCAAAAAATTAAAAAAAGTAATTTTAAACTAGGATAAATGTAAAAGAATAAAAAAGAATAAATATAAAAATATATGGCCAAAGCAAACTTAATCAGGTCACGTTAACAATTTGCTCATTAGCAACAGCTACATTCTTTGGTAATATATTTAGTATATTAATTTTTTATACTATCATGCAATTAAGTTATGTAATAGTGCTTTTAAACTTTTTGCGCCAATGACTGTCATGGTGAAAAGAAAGAGTATATTTCCTGAGCGTAAGTGACATCAACTCTACACGTCTCTATGTGTGTAAACAATAATATTCCAACATATAGCTAAGTGTAAATGATATAATTTACAGGATGTTATGATGAGTGAAAGCAAACAGATTCAAATTACACACGTTCGCGGTAATGAGCAATTGAGATATCAAACAGATCGGAAGTATAACGTGTAAACACCGCACCTGAACTGCGCGACCTTTAAACGACCTGTGCAAACTACAATTGTCATTCCATATATTTGTCCTCCTAAATAACGTATGCGTTTTAATCTATGAGAAATATCACTTCCGTTTCACAGTATTTTAAATAATCTTAATATTTACGAAAAGAAAAATGTAAGAACCAAGCAATATTTTATACACCTATCATCGCTCAATTATCATGTATTTTATAATTGACATCAACAGAAATGAAGGATGATATTAGTTAAATTTAAGGGATTGGGGCAGTGACAACGTAAGATTTCCCATAAACGTTAAGGCTAATATCTCCATTTTCGAAGTGTGGGAGAGAACAAACGCTCTAAAAATAAAGAGGTAATTCTTGAATAATTAATGGTTTTATTTTTTTCGAAATTTCATTAAGTTTCATTAGTTTCAATTTTTAATCCGGATTCATTTGAAATGATTTGCCGGAAAAAATTGAAATTTATTGTATTTTCATTTCAGATAGCGATGTGACTCATTCCTTGTTTCATCAAGAAATGATTTACCAACTTCAATTACATTTTTGATACCAAAAGAATTGTTTTAAATTCATCCTGAGCGTATTCGAAAAAAATCAAGATTTCGCTGTTGCGTCATAATTTACGTCGAATTGCCTTCTTATTACATTTTTACTCCACTACGATTTCTGAGATTTTATATTGCGTAGAACAAGTTATCAGACAGAGGCAGCGTTTCGAAAACATTTGTAAAATTGAATTTGTGTCTTTGCTGTAATGCGCTATTTGGGCGCCGGGGAATATGTATTTCTTCTGGTTGGGTACACTCAGGTCTGTTACCACTGCAGTGCCTCTGAAGGTCCTAAGATTCGAGACCAGAGGGTGGTGAATTTTAGACAATACAATAGCTAGGTCGAATTCAGCTAACATGCTCATCCTCCTCCATAGAAAGGTACTTGCGCCTGCTGAAGCAGGATGCATGCAGGGCGCGAGGTGGGCTATACGCGAAAAGAGAAGGAAAAGAAATTGACGTGTTATGTCATAATTCAACGTAAATCATCTTCAACAATATCAATTATAAGCATTATTAATATATTTTCTCCTTTCTAGCGCCAACATACACCTGACCGTCCGGCGGACCTTCTAAACACTTGTATTCTTGATTATCCGGGATGAGCCGCGTCTCGGTCAATGGTACTCGATCAATTAGTACCATTGACCAACATGCGGCTCATCCCGGATTGCCAAGAATACATTGACTCCGGCCGCAGAAGACTACGAACCCTCCAAACACTTAGCATCCGAACTATCGACCACAGCCTTCGTCACTTCCGGTCGTGCGTAAAGTTGCAGCATTCGCGTCGCGCGGAACGTCCGGTCCAGCGACCTCTTCGCCCCCGCGAGGGGCTTGCAGCTGCGGCGCAGCGCGCGCGCTCCGGGAGATGCAATATCTCCCGCAAATGGAATTGGCACTCCCGCAACAAGATACACAACAGGCGGCCACGCGGCAGCGCTGGAGCGGCCGCCTCACCGCACCGCGCCGGGTGAAACAGCTCGAGGCAGGGGTGGAGAGGGGGGGGGAGAGAACACATACGTGTGGGAGCGCGAGTGGAAGGGAGGTCCGGAGGGGCGGCGGGGGCGAAGGTGGGCGTGTCGCAGGGCGGGCAGAATCGGGACGCGTGGTGTTGTTGAGAGGAACGCCGCGTGGGTGATAGACAGTTTAAAGACGACGGGCGCAAGGAGCGCGTGAAACCGGCGTAGTGATGGTGTTGTGTGTGTGTGTTGTGTGTTGTGTGGTGGACGGGGGCGTTATAGACAACGGGCGAGAGGGCTGTTGGCGAGAAAAAAGTGGTTTGGTGGAGGTGCATACGCAGGTGGAGTAATAAGGGCGACCAGGGTGTGGGTGCCGATTCGCAGCGGACCAGTGTTACGAGCAGGAAGGTGTGTTAGCGAGTGGGGCGAGTAAGCCGAGTAGGCGAGTGAGCGAGTGAGCAACGTGGGCGAGTGGGCGAGTGGTGAGTGAGCGAGTGACGAGTGGGCAGTAGGCGAGTATGGCGATGTAGCGAGGGCGAGTGGAGCGAGTGGCAGTGGGCCGAGTGGCGACGTGGGCGAAGTGGGCGAGTGGGCGAGTGGCGAGTGGGCGAGTCGGCGAATGAGCCGAAGTGGGCGAGTGGGCGAGTGGGCGAGTGGGGAGTGGAATGGAGTGGGCGAGTAGGCGAGGGGCGGGCGGTTAGGTGGGGGGTGGGCGGCCGTACGCGGAGGGGAGACGGGAATAAATAGTAGAAATGCAGGCGTGCGGAGGAGCCGAAGGCGGGCGGGGGCGGGCATGCGCAGAGGTGGATCGAGGGCGTATGCGGACGTGGGCGGAGACAGGGCTTTGGCCCCGACGGCTTGGCGCTGACGCGCGCAGCGTGCGCGGCGTGGCGTGGGAGCGGGGGGCGGTGCGGGGCGGGGCGCGGGGCGGGGCGGACCGGAGCGAGTGACCTACTGCGCCGGCCGCCGACGTTTCATTTGGAGATAGACGCGTACATCGCCGGCCGCGACCGCCGCCTCTCTATCTTAATTAAACAAGCGACAGGGCGGGGGATGCGAAGGCGCGCGAGAGAAGAGCGGCGCCCGCGAGCTAGAAGCTTCCATTTGGTGAATTGCCGCGCGCCGCGCGTGGCGCCCCCCACCCCTACCCCCACCACGGCGCGAGCGCGTGGGTGGAATTAAGAGGCGTCCGCTTCACCCGGGCAGAGAAGGGAAGGCCAAGATACAGCGATGTAACGTGTCCATGTATACGTCGAAGTGATAAATTAATGAAACTTTGCAATTTTCCTGACGTAACATCGACTTACAATTATCACCGTATCCTTATCGTTACCGAGCAGTCTAATCGTTTTAGATATCTGGGATATAATTGTATCTTGCTAGAAATCGATAACTTCTGTAAAATTCAAGGAAACTTAATTAAGGAGTAACAAACATGTAGGCAGAAGAAAAGGATAGGAAAATCAACGAAATAGTGACGAAATTTTGAAAGGAAGAAAAGAAAAGAGAAAAATAGTGCGGATATGACCCATTTCCCTCGTGATTCACACGTGTTGCAAAATAATAATAAGAAAAAGTTCTGACTCTAATAGCCCTTATACAGGGATGAATAATACAATATGAGCGTGGACATTCTGTAATTTCGTAACTCCAAACGCGATATGTTGCAGTAAACCTAATACCACCTTCTAACTTCGTTATCGCGCAACGCTTACCGTGTCGGATAGTAGGATTTAATGGCTCTTGACCAGCAAATGATGTATCAACAACAAAAATTATAGTCATAGTTTGAAGTGCTCGTCACTTCCGGAAGATACGTAATGAATAAAAATTTTACATTGCAAATATAAAAAGTTGCTTCTTCATTTACGCTCTTGCCAACGGTCTGGAAATGATTTTTCCACAAAATAGCAGGAAAATGTCCTCCAAAATTTTGACTGTGGCATTAAGTACCAATTTTTATTCACAGCGAATCTTAAAAGATCCAAGAGGTGTTTGATATTTCATTTTGTGTGTTTTTGATGGCTCACTGTTTGTTGGTGAAGTGGTACATAAGTCCGAGCGTCCGATGTTTTGAACGTACGAACAGTTATTGTATTACCTTCTTTTACGGAAGCCGTATTTGCAACACATTCCAGAAGTATTTCTGCGAAAAACTGAAATCGGTTACGAATTCCGGGAATCACCGCGAGAGGTCACCAGGCGCGGCCTAGAAAGCTTTTCCCTGTCGCTTCGCCGGAGCGCCTCGCAACACAGCCCTCTACTTCTGTGGTATGAATAACGCAACATTTTCGTCTTGAGCTGTGAGCGCATGCACGGCACAATGGGGCTGCCGATCGTGAACATATGGCACTGTTGACCCATCCGGTATCACGTTATTAATTTTTTGTCTTGCTTCTGAATGTCTGTATGTCATTTCCTTGATTTCCTGAACTACAAAAATAATACGATTATTTCAATACCATTCCTGCTTGTTTTAGATTAAGTCATATTTTCTTTAAGAAAAAAACATGTTCGGTTTTACAGATGTATTTGTAGTTCAACATTTAATTTTTTCAAATACAATTTAATAAAGAATAAATTAATACATCACTTGAGTATTTCAAAGTCTATTTACTTCCCTATTCGTTCCACATCCCCACCGACTTCTTTTAATAATATCATACAAACGGACCAACACATAGTCTGAGTACAATATCAACTTGGTGGATTGGGTGAAGTACGGTCTTAAAAAGGGGGCAGTACCGATTTTCCTTGAACTCTTTCAAATTTCAAAAATTGCAATAACTAGAAATAATTGAAGAAATATTAATTAGAATGTTACTAATTTGTTTCTGTTTTATAAACTGAAGTGCATACAGGAGAAATTTACGAACGTGATAGAACAGTTAATAAAGTACAAATAAACTATTCACAAGATGAAGAAATCTGTATTTGAAAGTTACATTGAATATTTGAATTATTTTAGTTACATTAATAGTATTACTTTTTATTGCAAGGGCCTCCGCAAATACGTATTTGAATTTCATTATTAGGTTTAAGTGATTATAGTTGAGACATTTTGGTGATATAATTGATAAAATTAATGATTTAAATAATAAATTATAAATTAATCCTCCTTATTTATATTATCAATATTCACAATTTCAAACATTTAAAAACAGATGAAGAAGGAACGTCACTTTTTAATTACTTCGAGTAAAGTTCATCGCCTCGTTACGAAGAGAATCCAGAACAAATGAGACTGGATTGAATAATTTTGGATACACCCACACATCTGCCCCGCACCACAACTCCCCTTATCAGCGTCCGCTGTAAAAGGGCCTTGCAGTATTAGGATCCAAATTGCAAGGCGGCTGGCTGCCTCGACGGGCGAGCGAGAGGGCGAGGGAAAGAGGTTAAGAAGCAGCAACGCATAGGCGGAGAGAGCCATGGAGTCATGGAGGGGGAAGGTGGTCTCGGAGGGTCTGGGAGAAGTGAGGAGTGGCTGCGAAGATCTTGAGGGGTAGTGGAGGAACTGGGTTGAGCGGGGGAGTTTCTGTGAGAGGCGGGGTGTGGCTGGGAGGGCCGCAGAGGGCCTGGGTGGGGTGGGATGTGGGTCTTGCAGGATTGGGAGCGGTAAGGAGAGTGTAGAGAGGTCCGAGAGCGGCTGGGAGGGCGCGAGTTCTGGTTGGTGAGTCTGGTCTTGGCATAGGGTTGGAGATAAGGAGAGAGGAAAAAAAAGTTGGTTTTTTTGGGGGGGAACGGGGGGGGGCGGGGGAGGAGCAAATTTTTTTTTTCCCCGGGGGGGGGGGGAAAGGAATTTTTTTTTTTTTCTTTGGGGGAGGGAAAATTGGGGGGGGGGGGAAGGGGGATGCGGTCGGCATGAGGCTGCGATGAGATAGGACGTGTTGGAGAGGTGGAGAGCGGCTGGGAGGGTCTTCCGAGGGTTGGGGGGGAGGGTTAGTGGCGCGGCTACGGCCGGGGCGCGCGAGCACACCTGGCGTGGCGGCGCCGGGGCGAGGACCGGACGGCGGGCGGGCGAGGACGGGCGGGGCGGGTGAGGGCGAGGCGCGGGCGCGGGGGCGGCGCGGGCGGCGCGGGGCGGCGCGCGGGCGAGGCGCTGGCGGGCGCGGGCGGGCGCGGGGCGGGCGCGGGCGCGGCGCCGGGGGCCGGGCGCGGGCGGCGCGGCGGGCGGCGCGGGCGGCGGCGAGGGGCGGAGGCGGCGCCCAAGGAGGGGCGGGGGGGAAGGGCCGGGCTTTGCGCGCTGCTTAGCAGCAGGCTAGGGCGCGCGGCGCGGCCTGGCCTGCGCGGAAGCGCCGTCCGCCGAGTTTATGCTCGTATATATGCGGAGACGGAGGCGAGTGTTGCAGATAGCGAGCTAAGGCGGCCGCCGGCGGCGTGGGAGGGGCGTTTGAGGGGGCGGCGCGCTCGGCCGCTGCCAGGTGCCGCAATAGCCGTGGCCTTGCCACGGGGGTTGGGGGAGAGACGGGGACGGGGGCGGGGGGCAGGTGGTCCGAGGCGAAGGGTCGCGCGCCACCCCCGCCGGGAGCCTACCCGCGTCGCATACAGAACCGGCGCATTTCGCCGCCTCGCTGCGCGCCCCGGCCCTCGAACTAGGTCAGCAACGTAAGTCAGGGGCGAACGACCACGACCATTCCGGCGCCCGACGCCCCCCTCCCCCCGACCAAACCGGACGCAATCACGCGGCCTCGTTGCCTCTCCCCCCTCTACCACCCCGTCCCCACCCCCATCGGGTTCTTTACGCGCTTCGCTAAACTCCTCGTAACTCCTAACGTGTTTGTAAATATTCGACGGCGTCAAAGCGTCCGCGCCCTCCTCCTACCCCGCCCCCGCGCGCAACTTTCGGGAACCGTATTAGTCATACGGAACTTTAAAACGGCCCGCGCGCGCTGGGCAGGGATAAATCACGAGCGGGAGAACGGGATTTTTCCGCGCCGAGCTCGGTTGCCTTTACGCGGCTTGTTCCGGTGCCGGCCGGGGAGTGTGTGTGTATGGGGGGGGGAGCGTGACCGTCGCACGCGGCTACGCTCCAGCCACGCCCACTCGCGAGCGCGAACGCGAGCGCCTTGGCGATGGCGACAGAGATACGCCCCGCAATAAACGAGCTGAAATATGGAAGCCAATGTCGAACAAAATCTATTTTCATATCTTCCGCATACGCTACGCACGAACAATTAGTAGGGTAATTTATGCACCAACCTTGAGAAGGCCTCGATAGGAGCGACGTAGAGCTATGAAATGCCGCACATACCTGAAACAGAGATGCAAAAAGTAAGCGTTAGCATTTTATAGGCAATTGGCAGCGGAGGGTAAAAAAAACACAGTGGCATTTGTGATTTACGATGCTTGTTGTGTGTCACATCAATAACCATCAAAGAGACGTGAAGGTATGAACAAATTGTCAGTTCGATGCTTACGGCGAATTAAGCACTTGACGAGTAGATTTGTATCTCGTTGAATTAAACGTTACACCTGACACACTCCATTTGCCAGTGATGGGCTGGAACCATGTCGCCGCGCAGTAGACGGAAATGAAACCAGCAGGAAGCACGGCATTTTCTCCGATTTTTAAGTAAGAATTTTATAATATGACATTTCCTAAATACAAGATGATAAAGAAAACTGCATACCATATTATCACATAAAAAAATTAAAATCACATTTTAGAAAAGTTCACCATAAATAAAAATACCCTTTCCTGCATAACATTAGATTCCCACGTTGCTCCTTCCGCCCTCCACTTACCTTGTGCATCCAATCTCGTCTTTAATTTCCGATGTTATAAGTTACAATTTGTATCCCTTAATTGACAATTTAAATGGTAAACCTAAACTTTACTTCTAATTATATAATTTAATAGTAATTCTTAAACCAGTTGAAGACACATAACTCTAAATACTGCGAACTTGTCTTATCTCTTGCAATTGTTCTTTCATCGCACATTCCGATTCTCATTATATTTTTAATTACTAAACCATTAATTATAATCTGCTTTATATGACAGATATTGTTTCATGTTTCTAGCAGTACAGAGTTTAAGTACGGGAAATGCATCACGATTCCTTTTATCAACCAGACAAATGTTCGTGGCATTCCGAATGAATGTCCGTAACAACCTCATTGATTCAACTATTTTCTGCTCAGTGGTCGAGAGTTTGATGTCTTTTCGATTTACTATTTAAGCTAGCGGGCTAATTGAAGTAGCAGAATTGTATTTGCTCTAATGTCATTCGCCATGTTTTGTGGTCGATCGCAGTCCATTCAGCTAGCAAAAAAGCAACTGTTAACAGTCGATGAAGTCATTAGTTTGAGGTGTAGATCGGTCAAAAACTTTAAGAGTTCTTCTACAATGTTATGTGGTGCACTAATCATAATGTGGTTGAATACTAAATGAAAAATGACCGTCTCTGATCAGTGAACGTAGGATACGATATTACTAATATTCATATTTCTTGAATTAATGAGTGTTATAGTCGTCGGCAATGGCAAAAATTCTTATAGTTGCTGCAGTACGGTATAGAAGTTACCACATTGAGAGGAAAATGTACAAAAATAACCTCGTTTCAATATTGAAATTGTTTATAATATTTGTTTGCCAAATTCATTCAAAAATCTTATAATTTGGTCTTGAAACAAACTGCTATGTGTTTAAAGTAATACACACTTAAACTACATTTTCTGAACCTCACCTGCATTTTCTTCACCAGTAGTTATACTCATTGACAACAATGCATATAGGCAAATTTTTATTTATTCATCAACGACGAAATTATTTTTACAATTTTTAAAAACAGATATATCACCTACAGGAAATATTCAATGTGTCAATCAATATACATGCGAAATCAAGCCCGGAAATAATGCGTTACATTAAATGTTGCGGATCTGAAGGTTTTGGAATAAGCATTTTCTACTATAATTTTGCACACTCCGCACCTTCTACTATAATTTTCCACACTCTGAAGTCCATTGAGGCGTCATGTGAACACACTGGACATTAAGCGGTTCTTTCAATATATTTTTCCAAACGATCATCCAAAGAAGCTGTCCTAATTGTACAGATAATGGGTTGGTTTTTACTTCAAACACCATTTTCACAAATAATTCACTAACATCAACACACCAAGTCGAAAACAGCAAATTTGGGTGTCGAAGATCGCCGAGGCAGCAGTGCCGTGGCGATCTTCAGCCAAAGGATGGCGGGTTCGAGTCCCGTCAGAATTGTGATTGTATTTGTCTAAGTCCTTTCATCCCACATCATCACCATGTCTCGTCATTTAGTGTAAAGATTCCCCTCACGTTAAATCAATTATGCCATGTAGATAATGCCACCTTAAATAAACTCAAAAATGGTGAAAACAAAACTGTATCAGCCGATCGGGTGTTCAAGATCGCTGAGACAGTAGAGCCGTAGCGATCTCGGACCGGAGGATCGCGGGTTGGAGTCCCGCCTCGGACATGGTTGTATTGTGTACACGTAGGCTTCCGCGGCTCGAGTTTATGACTTCTAGGCTGTCCGGGTGACGCCGCGTCGTTGGCAGATAGGCCGACGTTTCGCCTGGCATGTCGCAGGCTTCTTCAGGGTAGTGACGACTCTACATTGGTGTTCTGGAGAGCCTAGAAGTCATGGTTGTATTGTTTCCGTCCTTTCGCCCCCTATCATCATCATTATCGTGTCATCCTCACAGTTACCATACCACTACTAGCAATAGTGGTCACTTATGACCGACTTTAAGAATTAAAAATAAAAAAAGAAACAAAACAATCGCGTGTCTTGGCTGGCTTCTAGCTACTCTATCCAGCCGTCTACCGAATAACTGTTCAGAGTCCAGAGACACGTGACCCGCTTTGAATTTTTACTCAGTCGGCGCGCGTCCGTCCGGGCGCGCGTCTTTCGCACGTGACGCGCCGGGCGGGCGCGGTTTCCAGTCCAAGTGCGCCCCACCGCCGCCGCCGTAAAAACAGCGGCGCCACGGCTGCGCGCGCGAGGAAAAAGCGCTTCGGATCCTGTTCTGTTCACCTGAGGCCACAAAACTCATTTGGCGCTCCCTTTGTCGGCGGCTGTGTTTGCGGCGGCCGGGCGGGGTGAAGACTCGGGGTTGCACGCCAGGGGAGGGGAAGGTTGGTAGGGAATGAGGGGATTGTGGTGAAACTGGGAATGCTCGGAGTGCAGGCGTGTACTGTTCTGTAAGAAGCATAAATGTTGATTGTAGTGGTGCTATTTGGTAGAATAGGTATGGATGTGATGACATTGTCGTCATTGTGGTGAAGAGACTAATAGTAATATCGTCGATGGTGTTGGTGAAGCAGGTGGTATAACTGGTGATCTAGATTATAATGGTGAAGCATTGGTGACACTTGTGGTGTAGATAATGGCGACGGTGTAGCAAGTGAAGGTGATGGTGTAGATGATGGTGGTAATGTTGTAGGTACGTATGATGCAGGTGATGTTAGTCGTATAGATGATGGTAGTGGTGTAGTTGGTGGTAGTAATGGAAATGAAGGTGATGGTGATGTGGCACAGGTTTATCTGCAATTATTACAAATAATACATGTAGGTTGGTGTCAGTAGGCGATGGTGACGACGAGAGCAGCGTGAAGATAGAGTGATGCAGTTAATGGAAAATGCCACATACATTGGTGAATAGATTTCTATGTTGCAGTAAAGCCTACTGTTGAAAAGATGCATGTACCAAAACAGTGGCAGTGCCGAATGTTAGGAGAAGAGCCAATGGCAGTAGGCGAAGATATCCTGATTTGTTAAGGTCCCCAGAGAATATTATACGAAATATATACTAAATGAGTAAAATTATTAAACATTTAATTGGTTATACGCATTAAATATTCAATTTCATTTACTTTGTAAACTATGCTACTCGGTTTTACGTTAAAATTTAGAAAATAAATAATATAAAAAAAGAGTGCTGAAATGTGCTTGGTATTCAAAACATTTTGTTTCGCTGCTACTCAGTGGATCAAAGAGGCTTGTATCGGGAAGATCTTGATGAGTGGATTATCTATTGCTTGTTTGATGACGACCACGTTGACAATTCGCCTCACTCCTAGCTACCGCAAAAACACAGCGACCATCGAGTATGAAATTGGCGTCGAAATGCGGATGACCATACTTATATCACACATGATTGTACATTGTCCACACTTTGTTTTAGCCTTTATTGGCTCCTGCAACGTTGCTTCGTTTGTATCTTCGTCATTACATTAGTTTTCTTCTGTTCTAGAATGCCCGTTTTTAGTATTAGGTTTTAGTATTTAGTTTTTAGTATTTAGTTTTTAGTATTTACGATGTCATAGCCAACTTAAATTTCTTATCTAGCAGTCCGCTACCTTGAAGTTTTCACGACTGAGAGAATTAGACTAGAGAATCAGAAACAATTTTCCCCATGGTTCGTTCTCACAGTCTCTTTCATTTCTTGCCTGAAAAATTACTCAGGAGATCCTCCACCTAAAAGCTCGTAGGTTCTTGGAATTATAGTCTTGAGACGAAGTATTATTTTATTTTCTTAAACTTGCAGAACTTTCTACGTTCACTATATCTGATGAGAGTTCACCACAACCAAATCGTCTAGTGCTTATTTGTAATGATTATTTTTGGAAGCATGCAGGAATTAAAATAAAACTATGCAGCCTCAACCCAACTTAAACACCCAAGAAGTCAGAAAAAGTTCCAAAACCAATTAAACAGTTTCAATTTTTATTAAAACTTGAAATATTTGATTATATTATTACGCGTATTCTCATTTTCAGTGGTACCAGAGGAGAACATGCGATTGCAAGAATCCAAGATAGAAATTTTCTCCCATTGAAGAATTCAAGTGATGCGTTAGGCAAGAAAAGCTATTTGATATTATTAGTATATATATAATTCTTGTATTGTATTCGCGTATACATTATACAATGTTTTTGCAGTAATCATGAAACATTTTTCTTGAAATTTTTAATATTTTGCCGTATATTACAAGAGTATTTTCGTTGACGTTCTTGATCAGCGCGCGAGCTACGTTATGAAAAAAAACATTCATGTGGGTTTGATCAGCAGCATTTTTGCTTCTGCTGCCCATTAGTTTGTGACTCGGGAACTGTCACTTGGTTCACTACAACAGTAAGTTCAAAACATCCGAGTTCACTGCATCTGGAGCCGACTGTACGTGCTCTGATTCCAGTGTGGCGACGTGGTGAAGCAGGGTGAGGCGGGGCGACCGCAGCCCCGGCGGCGTCGCAAGCGGCAACAGCGCTGGTTTCGGGCGGCGGAGGCCAGTTTTTGCTGCCGGGAGCGTTTGGGGCGCGCGCTTGCAACTTGGCCTCGAAGGCAGCAGGGGTGGCGGTTGCGATAGGGGCGACGGGGGCGACGGGAGCGACGGGGGCGACGGGGTGCGACCGCGGTCGGGCACAAAGGGCGACGGGGCTAGCGGTGGTGAACAAAACACTGAGCACCACGGATGATCGCCAGCGTCGACCGCAACCGCACTCGGACGGCTAGGCGACGGAACGGCTGAGGTGCGGGAGACGGCAGGGGGGCGGGGACGGCTGGGGCGACGGGTCGTCGACGGAGGCAAAGGGTAGCCGACCGCTGATGCAAGAGTTGTGGGCGGAGTGAAGGTGGGTATTGTCGGCTGCGGGCGAGTAACAGGGCAAAACGCGGGCGGCGAGTTTCAGGAGATAGCCGTCTGCCACTGGAACACGTCAAACCGTTGAAGACAGCATTTGAACGTCCTTTGTATAAAAGCACCATGTTCATTAGAGTCTTTGTTAAACTCCTTTAGAGATTCTAGAGCTACACCGAGCCCTTTTCAAAACTTAGAACAATAGGGACACGTTGCACATATGAAGCCGGAAGACGTTAAAAATTAGAGCTATTCGTTTACCTTCTGAAAGTGCTAAAATTTAATCTCAAGTGATGTGCAAGTCTTTCTTGAGGACGATCTCTAACTGGTTGGAAACGTTCTTTCTCAGGAAATGAAAAAATTCAGAAATTCTCAGGAATTTCTCATATCGAAGAGATGTTTCTGTTACATAGAAAATAAAGAACGAAAATAAATATCATTAACAGGTTTAGACATGAAACACGAACCTATTTTCGAATATTCTAAAGAATTTTTTCTGTAAAGCAAGAATATTAGCTGTAACAAAAAAATAAATTTACAGATAAACTTAATTAATTTTATATTCTATAAGTTCTAATTAACATATACAAAAACTTGTTCTCATTGCTGTATTTATTACATTTATTTTCATTCATAAACTATTGACTATTTTCTATCGTTTGAAAGATATAAACTTAACGCGTTTTGTTCGAACATGCGAACATTTACGAAAAAGCAAAAGACGATTCCTTCCACTTAGGCAAAATATCAGATTCGAATGAATTTTACTGTAACACAGTATTCAGGACAAAGTGCTGTTCAACATTTTAACAACCCAAACATTTTGAATTAATTTATTTTTGTACAAATTAAAAAATAGCTGGAAAGTTTGAACAAAAATACACACACCGCGATGTTATATTGCGTCTCAAATTAATTACGCGAGTTCCAATGGTGAAGTGTCGTATCAATTAGCTTCTCATTTCAAAGTCCCCTCCACCTGGCCATTCAAGATGAATCAGCTGATTGCCCACGTGTTGAAAGCCTCGTGACGCCCTCTCGTGCCGATTCCTTAATCGTCCTGTTTAACCGCAGTTGCATCACCTCATCTCTCTCTACCCACTCTCTCTCTCCACTACTCTCAATTCTCCACTCTTCTCTTCTCCAACACTCTCTCGTCATCCCACTCATCTCTCTCCCACTCTCTCTCTTCCCACTCTTCTCATCTCCCACTCTCTCTCTCCCCACTCCTCTCTCCCACCTCTCTCTCCACTCTCCCTCTCTCACCACTCACTCTCTCCCCACTCTCTACTCTCCCACTCTCTTCTCTCACCACTCTACTCTCTCCCACATCTCATCTCTTCCCACTACTCTCTCTCCCACTCATCTCTCTAAAAACAAACACACTCTCTCTCTCCCACTCTCTCTCTCCCACCTCATCTCCCACTCTCTCTCTCCCACTCTCTCTCTCCACTCTCTCTCTCCCACTCCTCTCTCTCCCACTCTCTCTCCCACTCTTCTCTCATCCCCACTCACTCTCTCCCACTCTCTCTCTCCCAACTCATCTCTCTCTCCCACTCATCTCTCTCCCCACTCTCTCTCTCTACCACTCTCTCTCCCACTCTCTCTCCCACTCTCTCTCTTCCCCACTCTCTCCTCTCCCACTCCTCTCTCTCTCCACTCTCTCTGCATCCCACTCTCTCTCTCCCACTCTACTCTCCACTCGTCTCTTCTCCTCCTTCGATCTGAATCACCGCCCCCTCCCACCATCGCCTCAAAGAGCTCCACATGCAGGCAACCACCGCTGCACATCTCCGCATCTGCTTCCACCCCCCTCCACACACGCCACGAAACGCCCAAAGGGCATGTGCCATCACGCGCAGGTCGCCACCCGCAACAATTCATCGCCACCTGGGCGTCGCCGCCGCATGCGAACCGCACACCCCAAGCCGCACAGTCGACAATATCCTCTCCCGTTCTCGCCTCCAGCGCGCTGCCCGAGCGTCCAATCCGCGTTTCTACTCTAGGCGACCATGCTGAAATCACCACCGCCTTCGCTTCCATACGTTCCAAACCAAACGCCGCTCGCGACGCGCTCATCCGCCTTCTTCGCATACAACTACCACATTGAAGATTCGAAATCGCTTTGTTCCTCAGCCAACCGCAAAATCCTATCCCACTCCACCACTCTTACATATTACCGCACCGAACCGTCCGCCCGTGTACAGTCTTCGCCTTCTCGCAGCCACTTACACGTATCACAGGCTTGCGGCAGCCTTGTCATCACGCGCAACCACTTGCAACGTCGCCTCCATCTGCTCTCCGGCCCCCCACACCCCCACACCCCCACCGACCGTCTCTTCATAGCGATCGCCTCTTCAGACGACGTCGCGCCGCGCCGACAGCCTCAATATTGCAATATCCATATAGAACATAGAGGACAGGCAGACTAAGCCATGGTCGTTATGGCGACCGCAAGCCGTATTACTATGATCGGAACAGCCAACGCCGGCAGGCCCGCACGCGTGATACCAATTGCCATTAGTATGCATGCATTCTGTCAAATATAGCCACGCCCCGCCTCCTGCGCGGCGTGCGAGGTGCCAACCGCCCCCCGGCCCCACCCCCGGGCCCCGCCCCCTTCGCTTTCCATCGCTGAGGAGGTGCGGCATCCCCACCCCCGCCCTCGCCGATTGTGTGCACCTCTCTCTCTCTCTCTCGCCCGGCGCGGCGCCTGACATCTGCCAGGCCGCAGCTGCGACTATTAAAGTCACGGGCGGAATAACGTTAAACTTAATTTAGTGCGCGGACGCCCGCCGTCGGGCGAGCCGTGCCGTGTCGCGCCTCGAACCACGCCCCCCTGCCCCCGTGCGAGGGCGTCGCCGGGCCGCGTGGCGCACAATGTCGTCGATTCGTCGCGCGGGAGCGGTCGCCTTCAGACGCGCGCGCCAGCCAGGAACGGCGTGGCGGTGGCTGTGCAGTAAATCAGACGGCGGCGGCGGCGGCGGCGGCGGCGGCGCCTGCCGCGGGCACCCGCGGTACCTCGATGCGCCGCTCATTTGTGCGCTTGACGTGACGGCGCGTTATGGCCTGTGAAATCACTGCCACCCTCGGGATGTCATTCTCGGCGGCGTTTGTTTATTCACGGTCCCGAAGACGTGAAGGTAACGCCTTTGCCGGATCATACAACCTGATTAGGTCTGACGTAGAACAGAATACTTAGTTCTTATATGTAAGACCTCAATTGGACCTTACGGCTTGCCTACATGTGAAGCATCTGAAATTTTACATTAACACATATTTACGTAACTATTATCTCATTGGTTGTTTTGTAATAATAAAATATATTCAAATTAATAAATATTTGAAAACTTGACAGAGTGACCAGCATATACATAAATTACAAAATGTTGATACTACAGGTCGTCTTCAGCGCATTTGAACCGTAGTGATGTTCGTTTATCAATTAAATAAAAACATTATTGTTCATAATGGCCTGTAAAATCAGTACATCTTGAATAATGTAATTGGGAGAGTCATTTTCTAATTCATGTGTTCAATAATGCCAAGCATAAAATCATTAATACACCGTTACTCATGAACCGACAGTAATGGCTTAGAAATACGTTTGGAATGCATATAAAATCATCTACGTTCATTAGTGACCGTAGAATGTCTGGAGTAACTAAGTATAAACGTGGTTCAGCTTTCAGAGAAGATTGAAGGCTACCACCATTACACCAACTGAGTGTTCAATATACCAATAGATTATTTTGTCTAATTCTCGATGACGAATCAATTAACTCTTATTGGACCATAACAACATAGATCAAATTGATAATCTGGTAGTTAACAAACTCATTCATTCAAATACTTGTTTTACATACTGTTTCCCGACATATTGTTTTACAACTTTATTTGATTGTAGTTATCATTCAGTTTTTAAAACACCTACACTTCTGCAACTTAATTCACAATTGCGTTTTGTATAAACAAAACTATTATGTTTCATTAAATCATTTCTCATTGAGCGTCTATTTCATTCATAGACATAATTTGCCCGAAACAAGTTTACACAAATATTACAATACAAGCGGACAGCGCAGATTAGCCCTTAACATGGAAGTGTGAGAAAGGAAACTGCCTACTTAGATCTCGTGCTTTAAGACTCCGATGCGATCTCGAACATTTAAATGATAGACACGATTCTGATATAGATTCAAAGTCGGTGACTCACGGATCTCGCAGCAGAACGGATCCGGCTTCGGAGTGCAGTTCTGGTAAGAAACTTATTCGTTCGTTTCTGGCTTCCCGAGTGTAAACATTTCTTTTGATCGCGTAATGACCAGAAGCCCATTGGGATTGTC
This sequence comes from Gryllus bimaculatus, assembly GCA_017312745.1. Classification (NCBI taxonomy): domain Eukaryota; kingdom Metazoa; phylum Arthropoda; class Insecta; order Orthoptera; family Gryllidae; genus Gryllus; species Gryllus bimaculatus. Next base: position 5,490,796 of record BOPP01000051.1, on the reverse strand, counting down.
GCTTAATTGACGGGCAAGAGAGCGAACTCCAATATTGCGGCTTTCGAAGTGTTTTTGCTTACAAAGAGGCTGCCCGACTCGCGAATAAACCAAAAAACTCGGCGGTTGCGTTTTTCTCTGCCGAACCTCCAGCGTGCGGCGCACGCAGCACTCCCGACGGCCAAATGTGTAACTAACGCAAAGCGCCGGCAGTTGACCGCGAAGACGAGCAAACATGGCGGCGAAGAAGCGAATGCTGAGTTTGGAGCAGGGAAAGAAATTTCCGCGAATCATAATGAGGCGCGGAAATTTGCTTTGGCTTTACGCGCGGTGGGTTTTATGCGCTGGGATTTGTTTTCGGACATTTGCTATGGAAGTTCACAAAGCAATGCGTGATTTCAGTGAAAAGAACTCTTATCTTGAACCTGCATTTTACATTTTCCAACGATAAAATCATCAGCGCCATTTATTTATGGACAATGAAACATACCTATCGCACATTTTATTTAATACATTATTAGCACTAGATTTTTAAGTAGCATAAATGAGATTATATGTAATCCTTAAGGTATTTGGGTATTTATTATATCATGTTTACAAGCTGAAGTATTTACTTTTTACAAGAAGATTCTTCTGGTTAAATAAATATAACATGGCAAAAGTGAAAAATTGTTTCCGAGAATAATACGGATTTTATTTCTACTGCCAAAAAAACTTTCTGGTATGCTTAGTGCGACGCAAAATTTAAAGAACTGATGCTGCTATTAAGGGTAGGAAGTATTGTTGATTTTATCATTGATTAAGTATTGTTGGTTTATAATAGTTTAAATAAATGTTGTCTTTACTACAATGTCTTCTGGATTGAATTCAGGCCTTTATACGGTAGATGTGAAGATTCTGTTAATGAAATCTGCTGCTGTAGAGAATACGAATAAAAATTTATATAGAACACATCTTTCATTTAAACAAGTCCACCAAGAACTACAATAATAATAATAATAATAATAATAATAATATAATAACAATAATAATAATAATAATAATAATAATAATAATAATAATAATAATAATAATAATAATAATATATCAAATGTCAGAAAACCCTACATACAATACGTAAATTTTTAAAATACAAAAGCTGTAGACAAATACGAAAATCAAATGTTGCATATCGCAGATAACATTTTGCATTCGTATTGAAAATACTCTTATTTCAAGCCTATGTCCACACTTTTTGCTCTTGATCCAGCCATTGGCTGTGCAAAGGCGCGACTTGTGCCGTCTGCCAGAGCGAAGCCTTTGCGCGTCAAAGCGGCGCCGCGGGAGAGAAGCCGATTGGCTATGCCCTCGGCGGGCGATGCGGGCGCACGGGAGCACGGGCGGCGGTCAGGCGCGCGGTCCCCAACAGGCAGGCGTTCTTTCGCTCTTTCCCCGCCCGTCCGCCCGTCCGCCCGTCCGCCCGTCCGCCGGTATGCCCGTCCACCCGGCCGCCTTTGGCCTCCCGCCCGCGCCACCCATCTCCCGTCTCCAGTGCCCCCGCCTCGCCGTCCCTCGCCGTCCGCCGGCCCCGTCATTCCTTCCACCGTCCGTCCGTCGCCGCCCGCCCGCCCGTTCCAACCCTGCCCGCCCTCCCTGCCGCCCTCCCGTCTGCCCTCCCGTCTGCCCTCCCGTGCCGCCCTCCGTCCGCCCTCCCGTCCGCCTCCCGTCCGCCTCCTCCCCGCCCTCCCGTCCGCCCTCCCGCTCGCCTCCCGTCCGCCCCTCCCGTCCGCCCTCCCGTCCGCACTTCCCGTCCGCCCTCCGTCCGCCCTCCCGTCCGCCCTCCCGTCGCCCTCCCCGCCGCCTCCCGTCCGCCTCCCGTCCGCCCTCCCGTCCGCCCTCCCGTCCGCCCTCCCGTCCGCCCTCCCGTCCGAACCTCCCGCCGACCTCCCGTCCGACCTCCCGTCCGACCTTCCCGTCCGACCTCCCGTCCGAACCTCCGTCCGACTCCCGCGACCTCCGTCCGACCTTCCCGTCCGACCTCCCGTCCGACCTCCCGCCGACCTCCCGTCCGACCTCCCGTCCGACCTCCCGTCCGACCTCCCGTCCGACCTCCCGTCCGACCTCCCGTCCGCCCGCCCGCTCACCCACCTGCTCACTCTACCTTCCGCCTGCCCACTCGCCACCTCGCCCGTTTTCCCGTCCACTCGCCCGTGTGCCCGACATCCGGTCACATACGTTAACACAAAAATGTATTTTTAATAAATGAACAGCTTACATTGCCATTTCTGACATCTTTTTTCTTTCATATCGCAGGTTTCGACAAAGGTGAAAGAAATGCGTAGGTGTCATCAGGGCGTATAATGTCGCGCATCGCTTGTTCCGTGCATTTACAAAATTAAGGGCGCAGTGATATAATAAAACAAGCGCTCGTGTTAGGGGTGATGTGATTCACCTATGAAAAAGATACGTTAATGTAGAAGAGAACATTAGGATGGAGAACGGTAGCAAACAAGTTGATGAGAATGCTAACTGCGGTGACAAATTATTCGAAAAAGTACTAATTGTCACTAAAAGTTCGAAGCGAAGCGTGGCACGGCAAAGCGCGGTGGAGGGGCGGCAAAGCGAAACGGGACGAAGCGGGGCGGAGTGAAGCGGGTCGCGGCGAAGCACAGCAACGCAAAGCAAAGCGAACCAGGACGGCGCGAAGGAAGGGCGAGGTGAAGCGTAGTGGTGCAAAGCAGAGCGTAACGAAGTGGAGGGCGAAGCAGGGAAGACCGACGCGAAGTGGGTGAAGCCGACCAGGGGCGAAGCTGAGCGGGGCGAAGCGAAACAACGAGGGCGAAGAAGAAGAGAGGCGAAGTGGAGGGGGGGAAGCGGAGAAAAGAGAAGCAAAGTGAGTGATGACGGGCAGAGTGAAACAAAGCATGACGAAGCAGTGCAAAGCGACGAGGGTGAAGCCGAAAAAGAGTGAAGCCGAAATAAAGGCGTGGAGCAGGGCGAAGCGCCACATAGTGAAGCGAAGTGAGTGAGGTCGGGAAGGGCGAAGCAGAGCATGACGACGCGGAGCGAAGCAAAGCGGGTGAAGTCAAATAGAGGCGAAGTAGAATGGAGCGAAGCAAAGTGGGTAAAGCCGGACGGCGAAGAAAAAAGTGCGAAGCGGAGCACAGCGAAGCAGAGCGAAGCGCAGAGGGCGACGCCGAACAGGGGCGAAGCGGAGCGGGGGGAAGCGCCTGGGGAGCCAGTGAATGGGCGGGCGCGGGGGTGTGGCGCGCATCGCCCGCGGGGCCGGGGGCGCGGCGACATCAAAGCGGCGGCGTGTGTGGGGGCGCGCGCCGAGAGGGCGGGGCTTTGAGCGTCGCCGCTGGCGGCGGCGGCGGTGGGGCGGTCGAGGCCGCACACACGCCGAGGCAGGCCGGCAGGCGCCCCTTTGGGAGGGCGATTCTTCGCGCGCGCCAGCATTGTTTGGAGGCGCGACGTGACCGCCCGCCGGGCCGAGCCACGCCACGCCGAGCCGGGCAGGGCCGGGCCGGTCTGCGCCGCGGTGTCGGCGACTTGCAGCGGCTGCGGTGGCGCCGGCGCCAGGCGGCCGCAGCGCTGCGGCGCGGGGGGGACGAAGCGCGGAGGGGAGGAGGGCTTTGTGCACTTGATGCGAGGGCGGAAGCGGTGAGGACAGACAGAGCGACGGCGCCAGGGACGACGACGTGGGCGACAGCAACTAGCGCGGCGGAGGGGACGGGTGGGAAGTGATGGTGATGCTGGTAGAGTTGGTAGAATTAATGGAGTGGGAATGGTAGTGGTGAATATTAGAGTGGTTGCGGTAATAGTGGTGATAATTGTAATGGTAGTGGCAATAATATTTGGTAATAATTGTTTTAATAGTGGTTTTCGTGGTGGTGGTGGTGGCGAAGCGTCGGCGGCGCCGGCGGCGGCGGTGGTGGTGGTAACGACGGCGGCGGTGTAAGTGATGGTGGTGGTGGAGGTATTGACAGCATGGTTCGGAGCGACGTGAATTAATTTTGAGAATTAAGGTGACATTTATCCCTCTGATCTATTGCGTTCAGTGTAGGTCATTTCATGATTGTCTCTTAAAATCATTTCGTCTTGTCGGTGTAAATGTATGCCTATTTCTCACGGCCCAGCTGCACATCGAAACTTCTCAAATTCAACATGTACAACGTTCATTCTTTGCTTTGTCTTCTTGTAATGGTGTTATAAAATCATGAGGGTCTTGGGAAGAAAAAAGCATTCACGTGCTTAAAAAATTACAGTAGATTCAACGTAGACTAATACAGCCAAATTGATACATCACAATTTATGACGATTTTCGGATAATCAACTGTTTATTCTACTTATGTCTCTTCTTCAAAGGAAGTAACTAAGGCAATTCATGCCATGCGATCAGAGCATATGCACAGCATATATTCAAGCTAAAAAAACGTATTTAGCCCGAATGGATGGAAACTAGTTATTACTTTCACTTTTAATGATTGGGAAATGTTACTTTACGGTTCGCATATGGCATAGTCTACTTTGTCGAATGCGTATCATAAAAACGTCGTGACCATGTGAGACAATTGAGTACTCAGCAAACACAACGCTGAAACGGCTTGAATCAACACGGATGCCACCTCGTTTTAAGAGAATGCACCCGAGATATGATAGATCAAATTTCCATGATTTCGCGCTAAAATAATATAGTAATGTAACGCAATGCCTGTATTAATGTATTGCAATTCGTACGAATGTGTTTTTTGCGTATTCATTTGAAGACCTTGGGACAATAACATGCTACGCCACATTTCTGATAAAATTGAGATATTCGTGTTTTTGCTGTCCCATGTGTGTATCAAAAGGTTGGCTTTGCACTTCCAAGATTCGCCGCAAATTAATGTTCTTTATCCCGATGTGCAGAATGCAACGTCTACACCTCTAATCTCCGTTTGCTCAAAACTTACGTATTGTGTTATGGCACGTTATTGCCCTGAGACCTTCATTTCAAAAATTACATTTCATTCGAACCCCCAAGAATTAATTTTCTCTACTAGTTGCGTAAATAACTATTCTGATTCAAGGTCAACCAAGGGCGGTGGGGGTGCGCGTGGAAAGCCGGCAAGGGCGGTGAGGGAAGGGTGGCGATGCCCGCGTCAGGGTGTTGGGGGGGGGGAGGATGGGTATTGGATTAGCAGTAGCGGAGCACGGGCGGGTGACTTGGCGCCGAGCTTGGCCGAACTTACGAGAGGCTTCGACAAAGGGACAAACACCAGAGGCCTGGCGCGGCCTCTGTCAGAGGCGCTCGCGGTCGTGCTGTGGTTCCAGGCCGAGCGGCGGAGGCCGCAAATCGGAAGTGGCGGCGGGCGTTGCGGAGCCGAATCCGCTCGCAAGGACCCCAGCCTTGGTTTACTGACTTCAGCGGTAAAAAAAAAAAAAACCAACTGCATTTAATCTGATGTGTTCATTTTACCCGCACTTATAGGTAAAATCTGCCTTTCAAAAATAATAGCCTAAAACTGAATAAATTATTCAAAATACTACAAAGAAAAATTTATTTGCAATGAAGAACATTCTATTTAATATCAATTAATCACATTGGAATGGACCTTTTATTTGAGTAGATTTTGGAAAGAGCTCTACTAATGCACACACCACGAATCATGATGACCATGCTACTTGGATTTGAAGTCTTCCTTAATATTCTGTGGAGACAATGAAGATGAGGTAAAATATCTCGAATCATGCCTGTCTAATCTTGTAACTGACTCTTAGTTAGGAAATTTGTTTGTGGAAGATCATTTCTTTTTCCTCCTGTTATAACACTGTACTTAACTAATGTTAATATTATAGCTTCTTTTATTATTATTATTATTATTATTATTATTATTATTATTATTATTATTATTATTATTATTATTAATATTATTGCTATTATTGTTATCAATAAGTAGAATTCAATTTTGCTGTAATTTAGAAGTATGCCTCCCGTCTTTGCTTCTCCTCCAGTGAATTTACTCTTTACCGTATAAGACTTACAACACAATAAAATAAATACGTTTTTGCTTAAATTTACAATATCATTCTTACTTATTTGTAGAAGCCCTTTAGAAACACCCTTTTCAACAGATTGACGTCCACAATCTTTATACTTAATAAAAGACAGTATCCAAATCACTAGACCTTAGGTCTCTAATATCCCTCACTTCGTCGGATAAATCCGCTGGAACCAACGCGTTCGCCACCGCCACGAACCTCTGTCGGTTCACCTTGACATTCTCAAAAACGAATAAACAGTAAACCATTCACTATGAAACAATTACCACCAACCGTTTCAAGCGTCGACTCACTACACGCGTCGTTCTTTCCAGACCTTCCCCGCGGGCTATCATCGGTCGCCCCCAACCGCCCTCCGCTGGGCAGCCACTGCACTCCCGACAGCTAATCCCAGGACGTCCTCGCTCCGGGGGAAAACCTTCCTCGGGCCCTCCGCCCTCGGTCCTCAGGCTTCCCAGGCCGCCATGGCGGCGGCGGCGGCGGCGGCGGAGGCAGTAGTTAATAGCAGAGGCAGAGCCGCTATTCCTTTGTGTGCCAAGTGCTTGTCTTTTTGCTGTCCCCGCTCGCGCTCTTATCCCGCGTTTATTTTCTCTGCCCCCGTCTGAGTGATTAAAGCCACTTGGTTCTTGGCTTCACCGTCTCGCCTGTTGTCTTAAACAGCTTATCTGCCGTCCTCCCCCTCCCCCTTCCCCTCCCTACCTACAGGGGCCGAGCCGGCGCGGCGCCCTCGCTTCCTTATATTTGTTCTCTAAACAACTTGTACTTCCATTCTGGTTGCTCCCCATTTGAACGCTGCCTCGTCGCCGTCTTCCCCGCTCTTTCCTGGTGGCGGCGGCGGCGGAGGGGGACACCCCCCCCCCCGGGCGAGCGATAGAACGTGCGGTCCCCACGGAGTCGCGCGCTACAGCAGGCCTCGGCGCCGAGACACGCAACTTCCCTATCACGCGGATCTCCAGTAAATTTTTTGGTAGATCAAAAGAAAACAAAAAAATAATCCAAAAATATTTATAATAATAACAATTACAATGACAATAACTTATTATTACGGATCATACAACAAAAAATTGAGTTTCTGAAGTTACACAAGGAACCAACAAAATGAGACATTCCGAATAAACTTTTGATAACTGTTTTAAAATTTTACTACGAAATCTTCAAAACATGTCTGTCTGGACAATTATTATTCAGGAAATTTATATGGCCGTATTCAAGACAATGTAAGAACCATTTTCTCAAAACGACTGCATTTATTAAACCATTATCGTATTCGAACAGTACAACGTTTCGAGGCACACATTTTGTCTCATCATCAGGCTAAAATCAATACATTCTAATCAATATCGTACCTTACATTACAACCAAAAAATTAAGAACGTTATCCAAAACAAAAGACTTTTTTGTACTCTCCTTACTGTGTAATATGCACAATTCATCAAAAGAATTAAATTTAAACACATTATTCAGCAAATGCGAAACGTCCACGGCCGCAACAAACACGAAACGGCCAATTGTGAGGAATGAAATTTAATGAAATAAATGCAATTTTTATTGTTGTTATGAAATACAAAATTTATTTTTCGACATTTTCTGCGTTGGCAATCCTTAGACAAGATTCTTGTGCGTGCTTCTCTTTGACTGTTGTCGTCAAAATAGTCTTAATGTTGCTATTTCCTGATAATAATTTTATTATCCTACGATCTTTCTTACTATTAATTTGTTAGCAATCTCAACAGTCATTTTTCTAAGGCATGAACTTCTTAAAAGTTGTTTTTGTATTGTCTCTACAATCCGTACAGAAAAAGATCTTCGAAGTATATTCCCAATGTACTCTAAGAACACTTACGGCAACTCTCTTGAATATGGCAGCTTACTTTCTGTATTCTTGTTGTAATTTTCAGGCTATTCGCTTGAGAGCAAAGAGTGTATATATAGTGTTACTGTATAGTTCCACAATTTTTCGAAAATAAATGAAAATATCGAGTTCCAAATTTTCATTGATATTAACATAAAGTGTTCCTACGTAATATAGAATTACTTATGTTCAATTGTTCTCATTTTCTTAAACCTTTTTTTCATTGTTCGAACTATGGACGAGAGATTTATATCGCAGTACAAGTGAATCCAAGTTTGTTGACTAAAACTTTTGTTTAAATGCAATCCATATATTTCCCAATTCTCTTGTCCATATTATTTTTTTATCCAAACCTATTTCTTCTTTCCAACCACTTCTCCCCCAACCACTGACTTTGCCACTGTCAGTACATTCTTGGGGCTTGCCTCATTAGATTATTGGAGCTAGCTTCATTAGATCATTATTGGAGCTAGCCTCATTAGATCATTATTGGAGCTAGCCTCATTTGAACATTCTTAGGGTGGTTTCCTCATTAGATCATTCTAGGGACTTGCCTCATTAGATCATTTCGTAGATTTTCCTCGCTAGATCATTATTGAGGCTTGCCTCATCAGATCATTCTTGGCGTTTGCTTGAGTCACTGCTTCACCCCCTGACGCCACCTCCAGCGGCGTAACCTACGCCGCCGCCATGGCCGCCACGCCCCCTACCGCTCCCGCCAGCGCCCGCGTGCCGCGCGCGCCGCGCGCGCGTCGTCGCGTCGCGCCGCGCCGCGCGCGGCCGCCGCGCCGCCGTCGCGTGGGCTCTGGGCCGCGGCGCACCGGGCCCGCACTTCAGATAACTCCGCGGAGTCGCCATATTACAATGCGCGGGGCGGTGGAGCGGCGTGCAGCTATTGGAATTGGATGCCTCGACCGCTCTCGGCCCCGCCCGACGCGCGTCCCCGCCCCCGCCGCCGCCGCTGCACCTTGCGCCCCACTTCCAGGTTAGATAAGAGCAGGCCAAACTTCGGATTCCACCTTCCAGATGAAACTCCCCTGCAGACGTTGCGGAGGAAAGTTAATGATTTATGTTTAAAGGAACGAGAGGAATTCATCAGCGGAAGTTGAGTGCACAAAGAGCCCATATTTCTTAAAAGGGAGCTCCCGAAGTGTTTTCAACGAGTGCTGAAGGCGAACTTAACTGTACAAATGCTACGTATTCCGAACCTCTTTGCAGGTGGAAATCTTGCTCGATAAGAGTCCGCTGCAGTTCTTGATGTTGGGAGTGCTAATACGAAGAATTCAAAGATAACAAAAATAACTACTAGTAACGCAAAGATAGTATATGTTTGCTGATACTTTTAATGCGGTCACTTCCTTCAATTGCAATGTCGCGAAACTGAACACTTCTTCCCAGGCTCAGCGGACGTAGTCACGTCGAAAGTGAACAAGTAATTCCCTCGTTTGTACGGGAGAACAATAAAATATAACAAGAAAGGATGACAATGACAATCGTTCGGGAATGCAGGCACGAATCACTTGTGAGTGACGACAGACGTGATACGTCTGAGGCTGACATTTTTAACACCACCATTCGAATAACATTCCGGTGACTTGAAAACACCAAAGGGCAATGCGGGATGAAAAAGTACCAGAATTAATTGCAATATAATCGAAGGGTTTTTAAGGATTATTTATTCCAAATTTTTCAAATATAATCTATACTTTCAGGTTTTTAGACTAGGCAAGATCATATATATTTTGAACAATTTTTGTTATTAACGTCCTTTCAGGAGGAACACATACGAATTATTGACTTTTCCTATTTAAAGAATTAGTTCAACATTCACCACATTGTTGTTAATGAACATCTTTTTTCTTCATACAGAGATACTCAAATAAGATTGCAATGTCTTCATAAGGGAGCCTGGTTGTAACAGAATGACAGAGCATACACGAAACGATTACATATGCTGAAGCTTTACAATAATTTCGATAATATAGGACATGCGTTGAAGAACGAAACTTTCACCAGAAGTTAAGAAATGTTTTAATAATAAACGTCTTAAACGATGGAAAAGTTACTCTTTACCTAAATAAAAATTACAGGGAAAAACCACGTCCTACTTGTGGTGGTAGTAGTGGTGGTGGTGGTGGTGGTGGTGATGATTGTGGTGGTGGTGGTGGTGATTGTGGTGGTGGTGGTGATTGTGATAGTGGTGCTGGTGATTGTGGTGGTAGTGATTGTGGTGGTTATGGTGATGGTTGTAGTAGTGGTGATTGTTTCGATCCGATTAATGATTCGAAATATCTTGTGAGATATGATCACGTCGCATACTCAATGAATCCTATAAAATATTACCAATAATTTCTGATACTTTTTCATTTGTTAAGGTACACATTTCCACATTATATTTACATTCTCCAATCCTAAATACAACGAATCTTAAATTCGTATTGTGAAAAATCATCTACATAAAAATATTATGTCACATTGCTTAAAATAATGATATCTTATGTTTTGCTCCATATTGTAGAAACAAGTAACACTATTTTTTATCAATTATTGTTTTTTTCGAATCTCTCAAGAATTCTGAGAAACGTCACTCTTACACTTACTGCTAAGCAAATAATTCAATTTGGAGTTGTTTTAATATCGCGAGTCCCAAAAACAAACCTTGTTATTTCAACAGCTGTAGCGGAGACAACGGTTTTATTAACTTGGAACGTAAACATTTGGTTAAGAGGTTCTGAGAATTGCAAACGAGTAGATTCATTTTATTTTTTTAAAGTTAATATACATTTTTACGCTCTCCCCTAGAAAAATTAAGGGTTAATTATATGATACAATGTATGTCGCTTTTTCTCATCTTTTTCAAAGGATGCAAGAAAACATAGACGAGTGTGCGAATCTGTCGATATAATGTAGAGAAATATAGTAAGAATAAACGGTATTAAGTTCTATGTATCCGTGAGGTTACTCAGTTCGTTTGTATTGTAACTTTCCATATAACATTTTCTCGTGTGAACTGCAAGACTTTTTGAAAGTAACCATCTCTCGCAATACTTACAGAATCTTACAGTTAACGAGTAACCCTAAGGAACATGCTCTAGGAAAATCCATTCGAAGACACGCGGTGTGAAGACAAGATAAAACCTATTTGTACCATGTAAAAGCTATGTTATCTTTGAACACTAAGTTCTGAGAAGGACGTGGTTCTGAAAATTTTGTAGGACGCACTATCAACGGAAGTAGAGCTCAGTTAACTGGGAAATCGACCGTCTGTGTCACAGAGTTAAGCAGGTTCCTAAAATTTAAACAGGAATTGGCTGCCAACTAAAAAATTTAAAACGACACCATTGCTTTCTAAAACTTTATGTTAGTCATCATCTCATAACAGATGTAGCACAGAAATAATACCTCTCTGTATTAAGAAACATCTCAAAATTTTTTTTTGTTTTACGTACAGGCAAACTATTTTCGCCAAAAAATACATATAAGCTGATGGGTCACACACGTAGTTTTACATTACAGTGACATTAAATATTTTAAAATTCAGACAGCATATTAAATAAAAAATTATCTTTCTCATAGCAAAAAATCATGAAGAACAAATGGAAACGCACTTTGCTGCGCGAGTTATCATTGACCGAGTATTCACTCGTTCATGATATTCAGACGTAATTCAAACGAAGCGCCCACGCGCTCCCCAGACGGTCGCTCCGTATTGCGCCTCTTGACTTTTGGCTTCTTCCTTTCTCTAGCCGCCGCGGCAGGGGGACTTCCTTTTCCGCGGACCATATCCATTTCCTTTTTCTTGAAGCCTCCCATTTCCTTCTTATATTTATATTTTTTATCATTTCATTTATCAGAGTGTGTTTTTTACGAGTATGTGCACATTTACATTTCCGTTATTTAGACCCCACCCCCGTCTCACGTCTTACATTTTCTGTGCCAACTCCTTCACTTTAAACTTTTTATGCCGCTTTCTTGCGCTCCGGGGCCCCGGGCGCCGCTCGCGTTGTCTTATCCCGAGCTGATCCGCCGGCGCATGCGCATTCATCTCAGTCTTCGCCCGCGCGGTGTCTGATGCCGCCCCCTCCCCCGCCCCCCGGCCGCTTCTTTCGCTCGGCGCCTGCTCCGGCCACTCGCCACCTCCCCCGGACCTGCGCTTTGTCTCGGGGCCCAGGGCCAGCCCGCTGGCTGGTGAGGCGGCTTTTCCCGCTGGGCTACCCGCTTACCAGCCCACCTCCCAACTCACACAGACGTCTTCAACCTGCCTACTCGTCCTTTACTCTGTTGATTACACCTCCGGCAACGAGCCTTCCCGGCGACCTGCCTATCCTCCGTCCTGGCGACCTCATAATCTCCAGAAACATCACACACATATTTGGCCATGCAGAAAACATATTTGGTTGTCCCGGCTGGGGCGGTGCCCCGCTGGTGCAAGATACATAGTCGTGATAGAAACCGCTAACCGACAGTAGGTCGGCGCCGGATCTTGCCATCTACCTAGGAAGGATCATCACCATCTTCACTACACTTACGGAAATAATGACTTCGGTAGTTGACGCGTTCGGAATCACTAACAATCAATCATTCATCGATTCGTGGTTACCCATCTACCCCCTCTAATCCGAACGTACACCCATCCTCTTCCTATTCTCTAAATACTCCCCTCTCCATACTCAACGTACCCCCTCTCCTTCTACACCTTTACAATTCTAATTCTTCCCTACCACAAGTCTCGACATGTAACGCATGCAAGAGCTCTCCCCGCATTTTTGTTTCATACGAAGCTGCCTCCCTTTCTTTCAATTGAATCGTTTATTTCAGAAACCAGTCAAATGACAAATTCCCCATTTCGAGAAAACTGAGAATATCTCTCCCAATTTTTCAGATTTCAAAATGTTTTATGACAGAAGTGGATAGTTAAATATTTTCGTATAAATATACACTAAACAATGTGTCTACTCTCCTGGAACAATAATCCGTCGCTTATGCGTATTTTATACTTTGGCTTTCGACAGGTTTCTGAAATAAAAGAATCAATTAATCCCTTTCTTTATATTGTTTTTATCCTATCCTATTCTCGTCCCCACACATTCTCTTTGTACTCTGTCCCTCTTTCGGCCACTTTATAATAATTATACAACCAGCCCCATCATCTCATTTCTTTCGCTATTGTCTTGTACCAGCTTCGTCTTCTGTTGCTTGACGCCTCTACTATTTCTCTTCCTCCATCCGCCCTCCTGCAGCCGAGTCACATTTTGCATGCAGCCGCGCTTCTCTCTCGAAAACCACCACCCCCACCCCCTCTCTCTGCCTACACCCCCCCCCCCCGTTTCCAGCCGCTTTGAACTAAGCCCGGCGCTCCTTGGCTAACTGAACGTGAGATGAGAATAGGAAAGTAGATTTTCGAGCGGCAGCTTCTTCTATGAACCTCGGAGTCGTAAAAAGAAAGAGTTACGTTAAAGAAAAGGAGAAGACGTTTTTGGTTAACCGTTAAAGAGACACAGTTATACGAACTTTAAATCAGAAGAACAGTTTAATGATGGAGATAATGGTTTCCATACCGCCACCGCAGGGAAATAAAATAGAACTAAATTTCGTTTTGATGCTTACTTATTCATTAAAGCGTTATCTCTCGCGTTTTATTTGCTCCAGCAATATTTTTGCGCATCCAATACCGTAATATCCGCAGTCACTAAGGGATAATTTTGTCATAATATCTTTTCAAACTGGCGATTAAAGAAGCGGCTAAATGAAGAATTGGGTCGATACGTTTAATCAATGCCACATTAACCAACATGCTGGATAATGAGATTATGGAAATTTTAATAGTTGGAACTCCATAATTATCAATAATGTTAAATGAACCTCAAAAGATCGCCAAGAGACAATAAGTTGGTTTAAAAAGTTTTAATGATTTTTAAATAAAAAGAACCGATTTCTCGGTAATAAGTTTGTGAAAAGTTAGTTGAAGTCAGTTTATTCATGCCATAAACGATTTTCATTTTTTACAGCTCTAATGCTAGTTTATGTATTTTTATAACAGAATTATCAAAGTAACTGTGTAAATTTCGCCCTTTTTCAAACATTCTTTTTGAAGTTTCTATGACATTGGCTCTACTGAATTTATGAGATGTAGAATGTTATCACAAAAGAAGAAATCGTTTTCTCTTAATAATCTAGGGTCAACATATTGTTGGCAAGGAAACTTATTTTTAGCTGCGCAAGCAGACTAGCCATGACGGCTGCAACTCTACTCTCATAGTATCATCGTTGATCGATTGTCTGATCTCTCCGGAACTAGGGGATGTGTGAGTGTGTGTGCGTGTGTGTTATTCGTAGATTATAATTCCAGTTTGACAAATTCTAGTGATAAGATCCATTCTTCATATTTATATGATAAACTATTGTTGAACGATATTGATTCAAGTGTTTGCCGTCTATGCAGTTATAACCGTCTTAACCTTTGGCTTAAGAGTCAGGATAGAATAGCGTCAAAATTAACCTCGCAGAACTCCGTTTGGATTTTAAATCAATCTACAAGAAAATTATATCTGTGAATTCAAAATAATTGCTTTTTTGTAATCTAATCAGGTTATTTATCTAATATGTAAAAACATCAATATATTGGTATTTTAGGCGCTGCCATACCGTTCATCCGATTGCGCTAAAACGTAATCAACTTTTTGCTTGCACGCGAAGGCAATGATCACATTGTTATGGGCATTGACAATGAGAATGTGCGTATAAATGTCGTACATAGACGCAAATTGGGGGAAACGTTGATATGATTTATGAGTTCATGAAAACGCATGCACCCCTAAACAGAAGCTCTACGCAACCCGCCGCACACAAGTATTATGCGCGTATTCGCTGCATATTGTGCCCCTGCGATTGCGAAATATCGGCTGGAATTATTTCTTGAACGTTAACTCACGACAAGAAAATCAAATATCTCCAAGACTGTCATAGCGAATGCATGCCCGAAATTAAGGGAAAATGTAATAATAAGATAGCAATAGACAATCATGTCAAAACCAGGACATAGAACAAACGCATACTCGCAAGAAAGTGTTTCAGCTATTAACATAGTTTATGTTACCGTCTCAAGAATGTCTACTTGCAAATTCGTAAACCTACTTCTATTTCCCTTTGCTACCTTTAAAAAAAATTAATTGTACCCTTTTAGTTTTTTAGATCTCATAAACTGTGAGTAAATATACGAAAAGTAATGAAACGATTCTCAAAATTAGTACAATATCCTATAAGATGGTTCTGATTCATTACTATAGGGTCATTAGGATTTCCGCATTTGAAGGTCAAGTTAGTAACTGGAGATTTTTCAGTTATTAAACAACCACCTATTTGATTGCAGTTGTAGGTACGATGCTGGCGACTGCGTCTGAGCTTGGTAGGAAAGGACGAGACGGATACGTAGCTTTAGGCAGGTTGGGGAATGGCTGGGCATATTAGTAGGGGCATGTCTATAAATGAATTAATTCCTTTTGATATCTTATATATTATTAAATTAAGAAATCCTCGAGCAACACGGGGTACTTCAGCTAAGCCTCAATACCAGAGGTCAGTAAGAGTATACATGTGCTAATTCAAGGTATCGAAATTACAAAGACAATCGATATTAACGCAGCGCATCCCCTATTTGATAATCGAAGGCGTACAGTGTTTGACTAGCGTGGCAGCGAGGCGCAGCCCGGTCACACGGGCACCGCGTGCAATGGCCCGAAGACCATGCGAGGCAGACGATCTGACGGAAGAGGCCTGTCCTATTTGATCGCCGGCTGACAGCACTGCAACGCGCCAAGACGCCCAGACACGTAAATGATCGGGGTTCAACACGACCACATTTCGGCTTCTGTTTATATGCTCTCTTCATTCAGCTTCACCTCCTCTTACTTCACATTTATCTTCATCTTTTCTTTCTTCATATTTATCTTCACCCCCTCTTCTTTCATATTCACCTTCAATTCCTCTTTATTCATAATTATTTTTATCTCTTTTATCATCATCTTCACCTTCCCTTTCAACTTCATCATTTTCTGCATCTTCCGCTCATTTTTTTTCATCTCACATTTGCGTACTCATAATAATTCAAGCGTCTTTTCAGATCCTTAGAGAAATGCTTTTATTTGAATGGTGGGATTCAACCACCAGCTCTAAGAATGGAGAAGGAAAGAATTCGAAACAAAAGGACGATCCCATACGCTCCACAAACAGTTATTTAAGGTACCTCTCCTGTGCCACCTTCAATGAATGGACTGCTTTCTAAACACATTACCGTCCCTACATTCAGAAAAGTGTAAAAACGGGGCAATTTCCATGATGATGACCACTCTAAATGAGGCACGTAATACTACGTTAGTCGTAAGCAAGGAAATCGGTTACAAAAATTTGATACAAGTTTTTCCTTGTAATGGCTGATTCCGTTGACGCAAAACATACAACCATAAATGTCATAATCTGCGCCAATCTTCTTGCATCATTTTAAACATTCCTATATATTGCTTATCCTTTGAAATAATAGAAGCCAACAGCGACAACAGTTCAGGCACGAGGTAAGGCGGGCTGCCCGCCCCAAGTCCGCGGTGGATATCTGTCCATCTAGGCCACCGCCCGAGCGGTACGGTGGGCGATACCACACACGCGGGCATTGAAACGCGGGCGACGGATGTGGTTGAAGGCGGTCGCCTCTTGCGTTGGCGTTCATGTCGCAGGGCGGAAGAAATCTGTCGGAATGTCCTTTACGAACAGAATTTTTGAGTTTTCTTTGACGCAGGCGAGCTGATAATACAGACAAGAAAATATATGCTTTTCGTTTAGATTAGCCAAAACTCCCTTGCCGGGCAGGTTTTGTTCGGGTTGATGTTTTATCTGGTTTTGGAGGTGCTTCTAAGAGGCAAAGAAAAATATTATTTAATGTCTATGCAGGCCTTATCTTTTTTACACCTACACAAAACGAGAAAGGAAAAACATTGGAGAAAGATCCCAAAAATTGATAAGAAAACAAACTTTTCATTTCGTAAATATCTGTTTTCCTGTCACATCCACCGATTGGTAAGGGTAATTGATTTGTTCAATGAAAATTGAAAAATGTTTCCAGATAATTTTCATTTAAATTCTTCTAACCGTTCTGTTTGTTCTGCATGTAACGTAATTGATAAGAACATGTATTTTCATTATACAATGCAAATTATGTCTTTTTCTGGATAAAGTGAGGAATAATGTATGTTACCCCATTCTATCTTATACCATATTATTTGGATCCAACTTGGCTTGAAGGTAATCCGAGGAATTCAAATGCATTTGTGCAGGAAATCATACGGGTCACTACATCTCTGTTAGAGTCACACGTGGGGAAAAAACGCAGCCTCGCCCAACCCTGGTCTGCCCCTCCCCGTACCCCCTTGCCTCGCACTCACCGTCCCGCCATTCCCCACCCGACTCCTCCCGGCGTCACCCCGCTC
>BOPP01000051.1:5440885-5473443 GCA_017312745.1 Gryllus bimaculatus | reverse complement strand
CACACCCCGCACTACCCCACCCCGCCCCATCCTGACCGACCCCCGTCTGCGCGGCCGCGTGGAACTGAACCCCCCAGCTGCGCAGGTGCGCGGCCGCTGAGGGTCCCCCACAGCCTCCGACCTGAGGGGAGTGACGGACCCTCGCAGAGCGCAACCTGAGCTGCCACCCTCTTTAATATACCGGGGCCACAGAACAAATTTCACACACTCTAAGAGCCTTTGGAGGGTTCGAACTTTTTACCGATGAACAGATGTGGGAAACGGAGCAACATATGTGATTTTTTTCGTGAATTTTAGACAAACCACTCAAGCTCTTATGCTCAAAGGCTTGGCAAGTACTTGAAAACGTCTCAACTGCGTCAGATATGTAACCGTCTAAGTATGTGTACATGAAAAATTACCTTACAATCAGGGACAAATGTAACATATGCAATTCCTTTGAATGAAATTTTTTGTTCATGAAACTTCTTGTTTATTAGTAAAACAGAAAAAGTTATCATCATCAACCCTCCATACGCCATAGATGATTATAACATTTATTCTGAGTCATTGTATCTCATCCAATAGGCACGCCAGGCAGAATAAAAGAGTTACGAATAAATGTCATCATCTGAAAGCAAGATGTATATTCTCGAGTATATTAGTATTAGTAATGGGTAAATTGCTTTGTCCAAACCCACACACTATCGCACAATTCGAACTTTCGGGCCACCTGGGCATACAATGGAAGATTCTGCGGCACAATGTAATGAGCTGCTCTCAGCATCCAAGGCCTCCAGGCAGATGCAACACCACGCGTGCGAAAAGAAAGCGGTGAATGACTAACCCGTCAAAGAGAAAAAAAGAAGGGAAATATTCTAACAACAAATGCCTCAACTAGGAGGACAAAGGATTCTTATGTCATTTTCCTGAGAAACGTGTCGAAACTACACAATAAGTACTTCATCTCTCTTCTTCCCCGACGTATTGCATAAGGTTGGACAAGCTCTCAGGATGGTTCTAAGTATTGACGAATAAAAGTAAATTTCTCCGAATAAAAGTAAAATTGAAAACAACGCAAGTTTCTAAAAGCACTGAATTCTGCGATATTCAGGACATTCATTTGAAGATGATGTTGAGTTAGTCACAAATTACTGTTAAAATGAAATATTCATCTCACTATTGTTTTATTACTGACTCCAAAGATTTCACGACATTGCGGCAATCATTTACTAGAAACATAGAAAAAAATAAAATACAATTTTAAATTATAAAGAGATAAACACAATCATTGCATGTAAACAAAATAAATTGAGTGTGTTTATCTGCAAGTATATGGGGAGAGTTAGAAGGTATTACAAGAAAAGAGACTACATATTGTTAAGTGCCTAATTTTCTTAACGGCACAATATGTGTAATATGTTGTAAACTTTTTGCTACAATTTATTAAAGGATGTAATAAATATCCCGTCGATATGTAAATATGAAATACTGAAGTAAAAAAATATCACATTTCTTTCATTCCAAAACCTTGTGTAAATATTAATATTGATTATTGTGTACGCTGAAGAAAGAGTGGTCTTCTTCGTCATCAAAACCGGTTACTCAAAGGCTAAAGCCATTTCTACGTTTAAACACACTACATTTATAACCTCTCTTATTATAAAATTGAGACAAAATTCTTTATCCTCATGCACGTTCGGATGCACGAGCGAAGGCTGTAGCCGCTTTAAAAAAATAACAAAGAAAGATACACAGCATCCAGTTGTCAGGGAGCAGAGCGTTCCATCCGAAGCGAAAAAGGGCCCCTCGAGCTCCGGCCCATACACGCCGACCGCGACGTCGCTCGTGCAATCACGTGCGCGACCGCAACCAATATGGCGGCGAGGTAATACGTGCGTGGCGAGCCCCCCGCACCCACCCCCTCGTCCTCCCACTTCAATTAGCGCTCGTCGCTCGCCCTCAATTAGCGCGGAGTGCTACGTCACGCGGCGCTTCCGCTCGGCCCCGCCACTAATGCCTCCGCGCCACGCACTTCCGCCCACGCCGCCCACGCACCGCGCGCATGCGCGTCAAGCCTACCGGCCGGAGGGAGAGAGGGAAGGGGAGGTTGGAGAGGGTGGGAAGGGGAAGGAGAGAGTCGAGAGAGGATTGCCGAGCACGTGGGATGAGGCGAGGCGGACAGCGCGAGCAGGCAGAGGCCGCTGAGAAATGGGGGGAGATGAGGGACGTGGGGGTATGTGCTGAGGCGGGGCAGGTAGGGAGGAGTTCGCAGGGCGTGTGTGGAAAAGAGCGGACTAGGAGGGGCAGAAGGAGTGGAGCGCGATGGGGAGAGGAGAGGAGGAGAATTTCAGGGTGGGTGGGTTGAGCTGAGGTAGGAAGGGCGAGTGAGAAAGGGAGGGTTAGGCGGGTTGGGAAGGGCAAATGGGGAGGATGGGAAGGGGCTGAGTTAGGCGGAGAGGAGAGAGGAGGATAGAAAGGGGCGTTCCGGGGCGTGTGGGATTAGCTGAGATGGGTAGGGCGGGTTGGAACGGGAGAGGCGGGCAGAACGGGAGTGGAATAGGATGGGCGGGGAGGGGCACGCGGAGGGGATTGAAGTGGGCGAGGAGCGGCGTTAGAGTCGGTGGTATGAGCTGAAGCGGGAATCGCGAGTTGGAACGGGAGGGACAGGCGGGATGGGCAGGCTGTGCGGAGACGGGATGAGTGAGAAGGAAGGGGGAGTTGCTAAGCAGGTGGTGCGGGTGAGGAGTGCTTTAGTGGACTGGGCAAGCGAGATGGGCGGGGCACAGGCAGGCAAAGTGGCGTAAATTTTGTGTGTTGGAGTGGGAGAGGTTGGAGAGTGATTTTCGAGGAAGGGTTCATTAGGACACAGGACGAATAAAACATTTCCGAGCGAAGTGGGCGAGAAAACAAAAACAGAAAAAACATGAAAACGGATAAAATATAATAAATATAAGGCAAAGTACAGTGGAATTAGAGTAAATTTAAAAGTATAAAATTTAGCGTCCAAGATGAAGATGGTGTGTGGGACAGTGGTGCAATGAAGCGCGTCGAGAGGATTGCAGTTTTCCTGTTGTGCATTTGGAGGGGGACGAGAAGGGGATTAATGACATTTTACGAGTTGGCTGACGAGTCATGATGGATAGGTTGGCGATTCATGCGGTTAAATGACGTGCAAATTGTGCTTTTTGGTTTTCGGATTTGCAAATGAATTTGGAGGAGAGTTTAATTAGAACGCATGGTTATATAGTGAAGAGAGTGATAGATTTCGAACTGACAACATAGATGCTTCTTAGCCAACCTGGGTTGCGATCACGTGAAGTCTGTCCTGTAACCTGTCTAGAAATGGGTTCCTGTCAAGAAGGTCTTCCAGGCGAATACAGACATCGGTCAGAATTCCGCCGGCAGTTGGAATGTTTTTCATTCATGTAGTGGCATACTGGCGCTCTTCCAATCGCCAGTATCACCTTTCAACCCTTGCCTCAATGTTTCTGGCCCAATCAGATCCCGCCGTGGGTTTCGATTGAAATATATTTGTTAAATTTACTTGTAGCTAGATGTAGGGCTTAATATTTATAAAATAATACAATAATATACAGGTAGAAATGTCAATAAATAGTGTCAATAACGCAGTAGATCTCCATTTTCACCCCCATTATATGCCAGACACACAATAATATTGCATTTTTGACACAATAACAAACACATCGCATAACACAAATATTTTAAAGACATCACAGTAGTTCATTTTAACTACATCGCAGAAACACACCTAGATTGGCACATTTGTTTATATTACACACCCACCTAAACATTCCAATCCACATTGTGTATCTAATCATACTTCACACACATTCCAGCACACACTTCATCACGGAGACGCACATATATGATTCAAAGGAATGGTCATCAGTGCAAAAGTTATCTAATCACATTGAGTCCAAGAATGCTAGAGTTGATTCCAAATGTAATCAGGGAGAGCAACACTGGCCAGAAAAATCCTTCAGCGGCCGACCCACCCCAGCACAATGAAGCAGAGTTAACGCGCATCGTAAACCAGATGGACGCGTGGCGGCCGCTGGGCCTGCCGTTAAGCGGCGCACCGCAGGGCAGCCAGTCTACGTGATTCGGGTTTTCAGGCCTCCAGTTTAGGCCTCCGGATTTAGCTGTAGTGAGCTTCTCCCCTATTTTCACGGTAATGCGCTTCGACCAAATCTCCATTGCGGTAGTTTATCGGTACGTGTGGAATGGGTGACGAAACGCTGTAGTTCACCGAATGTAGGTTCCTGGTTTCGCGTTTTTACCGTTTGCAAGTGTCGTGAATGCCAATGTAATAGGAGTACGTTAAAAAGAGTCAAAGTTTTGTGTTGTCTCGACGGAAAGAAAACATGAAAATATGTTTATATGTACACAATATAGAGGAAAATAACCATTTTTTAAATAATAATTCAACCCAACATAATTTTAGAGTCTTTAATGTGTATGAGTATGCACTAAGATTTTTTAAAATATTAATTAAGAGACTTATCTAGGAAAAGTTCCGTTCAAGTTTGTGTTGTGTACCTTAGTATATTCGTACACTTATGATGACAAATATTCTAGAAACCTAGTTAAAGGAAAATAATATGCTCTAAGATGATAGCAACATATCTGCAATCCATCGGATAAAACAATTGTTGATAATTAGACTCAAAGTATTTAGAGGGAAATTCAAAAGATAAAAGAAGTGTCACTAGCATACAATATAGGAAATTTGACAGAATATACAACATCTGATACTCGTTATGAAAAACAACTAAAAGACCCAAAAGACCAATCAATCATACACCACCTACTAGATAAATAAATGATTCTCCTGCCCGAGATAGTTAGCTTTAACGCAAAAATCATCTTGGAACAACATTAAGAGATCTTCCAGCCTAATGATATTCATTCGGTCGCAGACATAGAAAACAAACACTAATAGTTATTCTGAAGGAACCTAATTTGATACTCTAAAATGATTAGTCAATAACATAAAGGTAAATATTAATATCAAAAAGCATGATATTTTAAGGGAGAAAATTTGAATTAGTTACCAAATAAAGATATACGTTTTGACATACGGAAAATTGATGAAGTTAAAATAATTCGTCAATCTGGTATACCGCATAATGGGGCTAAGTCAAAATCCTTGCTACCGATACTTTCAACATGTTTGAGTTGTTAAAAAGGGTAATACCTTTAATATAAAATTATATTCAATGCCAGTTTGGCTTCAGACAGAAACGTTCTTAAATAGGCCAAGTGAAAAAAGTCAAATATACAGAAGAGAATGTATTAGAAGATAAATTAGTTTGTTAAACTATTTTTCTTGACGTATCCCAAGTCATTTGTAAGGTCAAGCATCAGAGGTTAGTCTTGAATTATTAAACTGTTACTCAAATAATATTTAAGGCTGTTGGCATAATAAATCTCAGATTATTCTAGGACAGAATAGAAGAAGAATATTCAGAGCTGAACGAGACGAAAACAGGAGTACCCCAGGGAAGTGCACTGGACATTGTTCGCTATTTATTGTACACGAGTAACATTTCACATCCTTACAATGCAATTGTGGCTACATTGTCTAAAGTCACATTCATGATTACTGTTAATTGCGAAATACAAGAAGCTACAAACAGACTTCAAAATGCCTGTGAGCAGATTAAGTACTGGACAAGAACATGAAAGATTAAACTGAATGAGCCAAAATCTGTTCACATTAACTTCACGAAAAAACTAATCATACGCTCCTCTTCTCTCATTATGAATGGCATTATAGTACCGAACTCAGCCAAATACCTAGGCATATCATTAGATTATTATTTATTTATTTAATAGGTAATTATTACAGACAAAATTAGCTTACTTGATCCTATGTGGCTAGGCCGAAGGCCTTTAAGCCATTACAATACCTACATCCTTTCGCGTTCTAATCATAATAAACATATCATTAGATGTTAAACTGAGGTGGAAGGAGGAAGTCAAAAACAAAAAGAATGAAGTAAATATGAAATATAGACAATTGTATAGGCTGCTATGTCAAACTTTTCAATTGTGCGACCAAAACAAATTATTAATTTACAATATTTAAAACGGGTTTGGTTCTATGGAATACAGCACTGTGGTTGTGGCAAACAAATTTAACAAACGTTAATTAAAAATAATAAATTAAAGAAACAAATTAAAAGAAACGTAGAGAGCTAAAAATGCATGTCTTTACAAAAGTCTCACTAAAGTTATCATTCTAGATGTCATTTGACTGTGAGTGAGAATGAGTAGCCAAGCCACTGATTTGATCTTTCTGTGAACCTTTGTCAGCCGCGGAGTGAAAAAGTAAAAAAAAAATGACGTGCCCCAACGGAACGCTATCTTGCCTCTTTGAAACGTAATAGCTCCGGCAATTCAGCCGTAAAATGCATACAAACGTTTTGACACATCACCTCTCCCGTCTACCCATGATTTATGTTTCGTTTATATTTATACGATAGAGGTACCATAAATTCAAATCATACCACCGCTGCTTTTTCCCCGACATGCAAAACTTCACGAATCTAGCTCCAATGGCGTCCCCTCCCGGTGCTCCCTCGGTATTTCTCCATTTCGCAGAACTGCTGCTGCTGTAATTGACAGAGCGGCGATTGCGCCGCTATGCGGGGGGTTGGGGCGGGGGTTGGGGGTGGGGGGAGGCACGAGAGGGCGCTGGCGGAGAAGGTGGACTTCGTAGATGTAGACATCAAAAGGCGGTAATGCAACTGCCGTGAATACCGCCGTTTCTTCTTTGATGCGAAGCAGTATAGAAAGTTTTTGTAGAGAGGGTGTTAATAGAGAAAGACTGGAAGCAGTACGGTTCACACGAATTTTACGTTTTTATTTAACTTCCTTTCTATACTGTGAATTATTGTAACATCAAGTTTTTTTATAACTTATACGTACAAATCCTAGACAATATATTTGTAAGTAACACTGATGACAACATAAATTATCCTTCTGATAGATACAAACCTGTGACGCAATTATTGTTACATACATTTTTGAATAGAGTTCAAATATCATCACGATTTTGACGTGACGAACTTGTGGTCCCGGTAGTGGCTAACGCGGCTAACTCAATGGGGTTGCTTCGAGAGGTGATGCGACAATGTAGATATGTTGAAGTACAAGCGGAGAAGGCAATGAAAAACTGACACAACAAAGGTGCAATGACACAACAAAGAGGTGAGGGATGGAGATGGGGGACATGGAAGAGATGAAGGTGAGGTCCACGATGGAACAACATATAAAAAGTGCAGACGGGCGTCTGCAATACGAAACTATGGAGAAGACTAAAGTAAACAATACTAAAGATAATGAGTTCGAAGTGATGGAGAGAGAGAGAGTAGGCGATAGAACGGGATATGAGGCGATAGATGGGAGACGATGCTGCGTTACCTATGACAGGGGGGTTGTTACTACGAACATGGTCGGTAAACAACTATTCTGAATAGAAACGTAAGCATGCATGGTAAAAATGACATTCAGGATGACGGGGAAGAGCGGGGTGAAGCGGAGCGGGGTGGAGGCGGAAGCGGGTTGAAGCGGCACGCGGGATGGATCAGAACGTGGTGGATCGGAGCGGGGTGAAGCGGAGAGGGATGAGCGGGGGAGGGAGTGGAGCGGGGTTGGACGCGGGAGAGCAGTGGACGAAACGCAAGGGAGTGCGGGAGTCGGAGTGGTTAGCGGCCTCAATCCCGCGCAGTGCCAGCTCTCCCGAGAACGCGGAAGTTCAAAGTCGGGCGGTAGCGACGCGCGGCGGCGGCGGCGGAGCTGTGAGGCTGCCTCTCCGACTGCAAATACACCGCGTGCAATAAACTAATATTAACGCGGGCTCCAGAAAGCCCAAACTCATTAAATACTCCCATGCCGCTTTATTATATTTTATTAAGGACACTACGCCGCGAATCGCTGGGTGCGCGAGCCGAGCGGACGAGGTCGCAAACGAGGCGACGGGAGCGAGGGGGGCGGGGGGGTGAGGGGGGAGCGTCAGGATGCAGAAAGTGCACGCGAAGTCGCAAGCGTCAATGTGGCCAACGCGCGCCGGTAATTTGGGGCTGAGGAACTGTGCGCCGACAGGGCCAGTTGTGAAGAGACTCAGAGTCAATGTGGGTCATGGAATGGGGGAAAAAAGGAAAATCGAAGAAAATGCAAAGAGGAAGAAGAAGCGCAGGAAATGAGATACAAGAGAAATTGCAGGCCAAGGAAAGGAGGTGAGAGTCGAAGAGAGAGTGGGATGTGAGGAGACATAAATGGAGAAGTAAATGAAGAACAGAATACGAAAATTTAAAGTAGTGTGAACAACGAAGTTGCACCCCAACTGCACACTTTATTTCCCTTCATTCCATCAACGTCTACACTGTATCTATCAAGTAACCTCATTAATCACTATCTACCAATTCAACGAAATGAATGCTGAAGAGAAAGTGCCGTGTTCATGTCTGGGAGTTCCAAATATGAATAAATAACGAGTGAATTAAACAGAAAGTTGTGAAGACCAAGATGAAATCTCACCAACTTATCACGTTATGCCGTTCAAGATTTTTTTATTCATAAGTACATCGGAGAATAAATCATGATGTCACTCGAAACTTGACAATTTGACCACTGAAAAATCCACGTTCACTCCAAAACCTCGACTCATCAAAATCCCTTAACTACGAGAACCGTAGCTCCGGCACTGAGTTTCCAATTACCTGTTCCGACTGTGCTGACACAGTCGCCCACGCGCCGCCAGCGCCGCGGCAATAAGGCGCCCCGGCTGGCAGCGTCGCCTCTGCAAGTGCCTCCTTACACGCGCGCCCCGGCAGCCGGGCCCGCATATTGACTTTCGGTTTCTTTCGCCCCTCGTTCCGCAGGCGCCTTCCGCGTCGGCCCAGGTAGCGAGGGGCGCGCGTCTCGCTAGAAATACAGCGCCAATTATATTACTGCGAGGCGCAATACGTGGCGACTACGAGAATAAAATTCAATTCTCGACGAAACCTGATGACAGCAAACACAATTTCGGAGCCGAGATGCGGCAGGAAGCTACATTGCCAAGGCCCGCTTTCCCGCCTCGCGTTTGGGTTTATCGTCGCCGGCGAATATGGGTAATCGAGGGATGAGCAAATAGACACTTGGCGTTGCTACGGTATTTGGATATACTACCTTTCAACCGAAACGCATTGTCGGTAGACAAAGGATTTGAAGATTACACATAGTCTCGCGTTTTCATTTAAGCACACGCGCTACTTGATGTAATACAATGCATGTGTTTATCGAACGGTGTTTGACGTAGAGATTAACTATAAAGTAGATTTTACTGCGTCGTTAACCTGAAAAGCAACATTATTGGGAGAACGATACGTTTGTTATCGTTGCTGATGGATGCTCGTCCAACTACTTTACGCCGAATTACATGAAAATACTATCAGCAGGTTTACGATGATTTGATACGGTTGGGTGAACACCCATTCTGAAAAAATTGAGAAAAATTAATGATTTGTTCCGCTTTTTGCAAAACGGGTTTATGTGTAATGAAATACCCTCCATATGCAGCACTCATTGTAAAACGCTGGGTTTAACTTCATCCCTTCATACTTTTTAGTGGAAAAACGTTCGAACGTTTTGCTTCATCGTACAGCTAAACATCAAAAATGCATAATATAACGTTTATAATAATAACTCCTCATGAATTATCTAACATGAAATATTTATTACTGTATTTTTGTGAAAATATTTTCTATTTAAATGAATTGAATCCTACAGATGAACTCACCAAAATTTGAAATAGTTTGCAATCGCAACAAAACTTTTCTTCGTGTTCTTGATCGTGACACAGTCAAGAACCCCGTTAATCTGAAGGTTCGAAGCCACAAAAAATCGTCGCACAAGACTTTGCATCATTCGTTTTTTCACTTGGAAAGTGCATTGCGTAACCATTTCTAATACACAGATATCCATACATTCAATTCACGAAACGTTTGTGTCCCGAGTTCCTCGGATGACACTCTTCGCAAGAACATCGCGGCTTTTCAGTAACAGTCCATTGAGCGAAAACACAGCACTCGACGACCGAGAACTCGGAGAAAGACGGTCGCGCGCCGCTCCCAGTCCACCCACGTCCGCCCGCCTTTTCCAACGGCCTTGTTTTCGCGGGCGGGCCGCGCAAGGGCGGTCAGCCCTGTCAGCATGGAGGCGGGCCCTCCGCGGAGCCCTAACGATGCGGCGCGAGGCCCTGCTTACGGCTATTGCCTTGTTGACCGGAAGCTTTCATCGATTTCCGTAATATCGAAAACTTGCCGAAAGGTGTGGTCGGATTGAAGGGGACTTAGCGGAAAAAACTTCTCAAGTGCTCGCCGGGGCTCAGCGGTATTGAACGCGGCGGCGAGCGCCGCAGGACGGGAGGGGGAGGGGCGAGGCGGAGCGAGGCGGACGGGACGGTGCGGGAGAGGCGGGGCGGGGCGGGCGGGGCGAGGTGGGGCGGGGCGAGGCGAGGAGCAGGCAGGGCGGCGAAAGGGGAGTGGCTTAAGGCAGGGCGAGGAGGGGAGTAGCGGAGGCAGGGCGAGGCAGGGCGAGGCGGGGAGAGGCGAGGCAGGGCGGAGGGCTGAGGCGGGGAGAAGAGAGGCAGGGCGGAGGCAGGGCAAGGGGGCGAGGTAGGACGAGGCAGGGCGAGGCGGAACGAAGCGAAATGGGGCGGGGCGGGACTGAGCAGGGAGGGACGTGTGACAAAGCGGAAGAATGCGGGGTAGACTGGGATGCTGTGGTCTGAGTTGGGACAGTTGTGATGACGGGAAAGGACCAAAGAGTGTAGAGACAGATAATGTGTGGAGGGGTGAGGTGTAATGGAGTGGATTTTGTCTCACCCGCTGCGGGTGGTGCGGCGCGTCGAGCGGCGAAATGGGTAGTGTGCGAATGGGGTGGAGAGAAAGGAGAGAGACGGCCGTAGTGAAACAGATCTGAGAGGGCGCAGCATTTGCAGGGAGTGAGACGGGCAGAGCGAGTAGGCAGAGTGCGGTGGAGATACTCGGAGGGTCGATGAAAGAGATGAGTGCTACGCAAGCAAATTGGGTAGATTGGGTGACGTGGTAAGAGCGAGCTCATTGGGTGGACGTTCTGGCTCGGAGGGCAACGCGGGATGAGCCAGAGCGAGGCAGACGATACGGAAGCGGGTGGGACTGACAGAGCAGTGTGGGTCAGTTGGGAGGTTTGGGGTGCAGCAGAGCGGGCAGGCGAAGTGACGAAGGGAAGGGTGTGACTTGAAGTGGGTAGTATGGACGATCTGAGTGGACCAGGGTGAGTTGAACGGATTGGGAGAAGTGATAGGGGTGGGTAGTTTCAGCTTAGAGAAATGAGGGGGCATGGAATTGGGTGGGCGTGGCGTGGTGGAATAGTGTGGAATGGGGTAGGGTAGGAAGGGTTGGGATGGTGTAGGGTTGGGTGGGATAGGAGAATCAGGAGGGATGGGATGTGGTGAGTTGAGATGTGCTGAGGTAGGATGGAGTGAGGTAGGGTGGGATGAAGTGAGAGGGACTGGAATAGAGTGGGGTGGGCGGGAATGTGAGGTATGGAGTGGGATAAAATGAGATGTGGTAGAATGCAGTGGTATGGTGAGGGATGTGCTAGGAAGGAGTGGGGTGTGCTGGGATTGAGTGCGAGGGGCTGGAATGGAGTGAGATGAGTGAGATGTGACGGGATGGAGTGGGATGCGATAGGATAAAGTAGGATTGAGTAGGATCGACTGGAATAGAGTGGAGTGGCCTGGCATATGGTGTGGGATGAGAAGGAGAGTACGAGATCAAGGAAAGCCCATGGGAGGGCGCGGTCAAAGCAGAAGGCGCGGTGCCCGCCTGACACTGGCTAGTTCAGTGCGAGAGCTCTCTGTGGGAAGGCAGCTAGTAAGTAGGTCTCAGATCCTCGGGCAGAAGAATCTTCCGATTGTTTGCATTCTAAAAAAGGAACTAAAGCGTCTAAACTTCTTGCGAATGGTTTATAAATAAAAACAACTCATTTACAGCCTAAATTCCTACTTAAAAAGCCAGTGGTGAAAAGATTTTACAGTTAAGATTAACCTATCCTACAAATCGCCTCTTTAAATTCTTATAGTTTTCAGAAGGATCTGATGTTAATGAGTAATTACATTGTAGGAACTTTGTATTACTTTAAGGGAACAAATAATAAGTATATTTATTAATAAAAGATTCTTAAAAATAATGTTATTAAAAGAAAGGAAGTTGATTTGAATATTTAACAAAGTAAGGTAGTACATATACTGAACTATTCGGAACATTTCTTTAAGATTCATTATGTGTGCATGTTATATAATTTCTATCAGAGGCAACGGCAGCTGAGCGACATCTAGATAATATTGGATACAAGTAAAAATAGTTCGTTTAAACTCAAAGGTTTTTTGGAAGATTTCTAGAGCACTATCTGAATGTTGCTTTGAGTTCTATAATAATAATAATAATAATAATAATAATAATAATAATAATAATAATAATAATAATAATAATACAGAAGCATACCGATCTCGCCCATGAGTTCGCAGCTCAGTGGAACTTCAGCAAAGTGACAATTATGCCTATAATAATATCAGCAACAGGAGTGATCTCAAAAATGAAACTTCCGACACTAGAGTGTCTTCACTAGGATGCCAGAAATACATACAACATCCAGAATCTATCATCTTGAATATATGCCGTATTGTTATAAACAACCTGAATTTTCAATAAATTCTCCCAAATCGGAATACGATTATTACGCTAGTCCGTACACCTCACCTAGCTTCCTTGCAATTGGTGCCGAAACCCCGGGGGGGCAAGTGGAGGCCGTGGGGCCGAGCGGCGGCGCCGAGTTGGCGCCGTCGAGTATCGCGTGTTCGGCCGTCGCCGCGTGTTCGCCCCCAGATTGGCCCACGCAACGCCGGCGGCCGCTCGCGCCGACGGACGCTCGTAAACATGACAAATATACGGCGACGAGAGCGGCGTTTCAGCGCAGCGCAGCGCCCGATACACCGGCGCGAGGCCGCCGCCACCGCCGCCGCTGCTCCGTCGATAGCCGCGTGGCCCCGCGGGTCGAGGGCAGCCGGCGTCCACCCGCAGCCACGCGGCGCGCGCGCGCACACGCACGCACGAGCGGGGGAAAAGAGTGTCCACGAGTGGTGCTAAAAAAAACACGTATTATCTCCCCCGTATTTTCACGCGAACTTACGAGAAAAGTACTCAAATTTTTGAAAAAAATTGTACATGATCTTATTTCAAAATCTATCTTTAAGGAATGTATTTTATTAAGGAAATAAATCATTAATTATTTTAGTGGTAGGAAGACTCCGAACAAAATTTTAACATTCACAATTTCAAAAAATCAGTTTTAACGAATATGTGACCTGCATCATTCTCTTAGACGTCGTCCAGAGTATCCAACAACAAAATTTCAACGAAAACGAAGGAAATTGAAAAAAATGTTTTTGAAAATTTGTAAAATGTCTCAGCGGCTTCATGTAAAGTATCCTCCAAAATTAAAATATCGGTTCCAAATATGCCAAGACATCAGTCAAATCGCTTGGACAATATCAATTTTGGAGTAAATCGGCTGAACGGTTTGGCCGCTAGCATTGTTCACAAAGAGACAGACGTTTTGCTTTCACTCTATTTTTCGGTATCAAGGACCCACAAAACATGAATTCTAACTATACCATGTGTTTGAAGATTTTTTTCTAAATTTAGCAACTGAATATATCCAGTATTTCGTTACGAAGGCCTTGTTATAAGAGTTTTTCTGCCTAAAATTCGCCGGTTTTCGCGAAGCATTACATACCTTTCTGTCTACTCAGACTACGTAGTAAAAAAGTGCACCCGGTGCTAAAAATGGCGCAATCGTGGATTACGAGTATTTTTTCGGCACCCAGCTTATATACTTACTTACTGATATCGTTGATATTTGATCAGCTACGACGCTGTCCAACAATCAGTGGCATGAACCTCTTTAAAGTGAAGTGACTGACCAAGTGTCAACGGACTTAATAGTATAATCTAAGTTTAGGCACTGGGATAATTGGGCGATTCTCAACGTTTTCTTTTGTCGACCCCTTTTGAAAAATTGATTTGCTATATCGACCTTCATACGTTTTCACTATAAAACACGTCCCAATATATTCTTAACACTAATTATCATACGGAAATGACCTAGTGAGAACAATTACAGAAATAATTACAGAAATAATTACAGAGAAACAATTACAAAAAATATTAACAAACGTTTTAGACGAAATATTTTATTCGATTTGTGTCATTATGTGTTGTATAATCATTTTTAATTTTCAAATATAAACATATTCTTGTGAAAGTTGTTTAATCCCATTAGAGGATAACGTTGAAATGAAACATTTATAAGAAAAATAAATCTTTAAACATCAGAAAATAAATAATTACCAATTTTGTATTTTTTTAATTATCAATTGGGTGTTGGTTATTCTGATCAGTTCTCGATTCCCCGTGTCATCGGAAATCCATCCATCGGGAATACCATCAACTCTTTTGGTTCCACTGAGCTGAAACACTGAAAACGTGAAATGCTCTATACAGATTACGGTGTATCCAAAATTTGAACACGTTCAAATAGTTGAGTGAAGTTTCCAGTTTTTCAAAATAATTCGAGGTACTAAACCATTTTGATTGTCTGCTTTGTAAATGAACTCAGAAAGTATATAAGTTTGCTCAATATTCTCCGAAAAACATGCCTAAGATCTATATGTAGATGCATTATAGCATGTATTACTGGCAGCATATACGGAATTACATTTCGCAAAGAAAATTTCCAATGCAATAAGATCATCCAGGAAAAAAGTATACATATTTGAAAGAGCATAAAGGCTAGACAATACATGCCAAATAGTGCATAATACGCGTTTAATCCATTTTTTATGGCTATGGTACTAAGGAAGCTTTGAATATTGTAAAAATTCCAATCATGTAATATATTTTTAAAATAGGTCTGGCCAGTATCACTCTTTTAGCTCATCTATAAAAACATAAGAGTGTAATTTACACTGAAAAAAGGTAGGTGCAATGAAGTATGAAGTCAATTATTGGTTGTGTGATGGATGCAAGGTGTTCGTTACAGAAAATTGCTTTCTAATAGTTCCATATTGTATCACATTTGATGACAATCGGTGGCCACTGCCCTATAAAATATCAATACATAATACAGTGTTCATTTCATCGCTGATTCTGCAAGTATGTGCGCTGCATATAGAATAAAATATGGTACAATTTGTATGCGAAAGTTATGCATATCGTAGACGAAAATATGTAGGAGAGTGTATAAACTAGGAGTTTATGTCTATTTCAAGTGATATTACATAACTCAAAAACACTCTACACTTTTCGTATGTAAGTAATGACCATAGTGGAATATTTAATGTGCTATATTGAAACGAAGAGCGTTTCTGTATTGTAATAATCAAAGTTGATCAATAATTATAATTAAAATAAGTACTGAATTGATCAGAGCAGTAACGCCGCCGCCGCTGCCACCAACGGTCAAATAGGGGGGTAGACGACGAGGCGAGCGACGGTTGGGAGGGTGCGCAGAGAGGCCGTGAGTGAAACACGGACGGGGCAGTGCTGCATCAAATAAATTTATGGTGGTGTTAAGAACAGTTTGGATTGAATGTGGATGTTAAGTGAAAGACTAGATTTGATGAAAGTTAATAATCAGATGATTACTGAAAGTGGAAGGGCGCACCAGAGCCGAAATCAAAAACATTAATACAGGAATTCGAGTGGCCGACGGACACGTGTTATATTTCTGCCCGGGTGTAATGCAGCAGCGGGCCGTACTGTGCAGACATTCGCGCGAGATTGAAAGGGATTGCTGAGACTGGAACTGCCGACAGGCGTCAATCGCACGTCGTTCGTGTTGGTGCCTGTGAGACATTGTTGTACAGGCTGGGGGGTGGACTCCGGCGAATCCATCGGCCGTTGCGTTGGGGGCCAGCGGAGTTGATCGCCGAGGGAGAGCGATTTCCCGACGGACTTCGGGGCGGACCGAAGGTTGCCGAAGACACCGCCGCCGTTGCCACGGCGGCCCCGCTCGTCTCCAACCAGCAGGTGGTTCTTAAAAGCATCAAGGTAGCGTTGATTGAGCACTTATTACCAAAGGCCTTGCGCATTGTGTTTTGTAAATAATCTTTGTAAAGAGTGTTTCTATTATTAAAATATTTAACTGCACAAAAGAATTTCTTATGATCATCTTCCAATGCAGCGACAAACCCCTCGAAGCCCATTCACGAAAATGTACCTGTCCTTTGTATAATTTATTTTGTCGTGAGAGTACCGCTTCCCAGGTAGGTCACAATATGTAATATAATAAATAAGTAATCATGTTAATCACGTGCACATGTATAGAATTCGGAGTCTTATGGAATTGGTTTTTTTTGATAAGTCGTAAAAACGTTCGATTATCTATTCAAATTGAAGTTATTTGATGCTTATTTCTAAGATTTACTTCAATATTTTTGCATATTTTGGGTACACTGCATATAAATATATATTTCACGATTATTATAGAGTATTTAGCGAATTTTACGAGATATAATGTTTAAAATTGACATTATTAAGAATGATATTGGTGCAAATCTCTTATTAGAAAATGTCAATGACATGATGTCTCTTAAATTAATTTTGCAAAATTGAGTACCGATATAACGAACGTCTCTATGCCCAACCCTTTTTTTACAGAGAGAGGAGCTTCCTAAAATCATATTCTTGGAACATTCACTGATATAAATAGACCCTCCTTTTCTGCTTCTCTCTATTCTTACTCTTGTTCTTGAAGTTGGTATCGGTTGCAATTTGTTTGTTCAAATTCAATTGCATTTGTTTGTTCATCACATATCGAAGTTGACATTAAATAATTTCCAACACACATGGCTTACCTACGCTCATAGGCATATTTATATTTTTTCGTGCCAGAATATAAATCAGAGGGGTAAAAGTTAATAATTTATTTTTAGTTCCAGACGTTCGTATCGTAACAGTAGCGCCCACTCAATTCACTCCGTGGTCTAAGTGGAAATTCTCGGAATATGCGATGTAAGCGGGCGCAGAAAGAGCCACCCTCCACCGCCTTCGACCGCGCTTTGCCCGCCATTCGAACTTCCTTTGTCGCGGGCCTGTTAGCCACCTTCTAGGAAAAGTTGGCGTTCTTTAACAACTTAAACCGCTCGACCCAATCGCTTCCGGATGGCGGAGATCAGATTTTCGAAGAAAGAAATTATATGTAATTCCAATTTTCAGAATTCTACCCATTATTGCAAATATTTTCTCTGGGCGGGGGCTGATATTCGGTAGGACTAAGACTCCGACACCATTCGTTCAAATAGAACCACCAATGGAAGAGTACGAGGACGAAGCTTCGCAGTGTGAGAAGTAGAGATATAGATTCGTTCCAATGTACTTCGACTATGTCCTCTAGGGAGAGAGAGCACGGGTCCTGATTGACCCGCGAATTGCAACACATGCACTTTATTCCTAGCATACACAGTCCTGGCACGGAGTGATACTGCGTGAACATTTTGGCGACCGCGCCCTCCGCATTGTAACTCGACTAGGGTTGTACGGAGATGGGTGAGTGCGTTCAATCGCCAGAAAGTGATGGAGCCGATTCTTCGGTAATTAATCTGCCAGCGGTCAATATCTGCTCCCGATCACTGTGCCGACACCTGTCCCCGCGACCGCAGCACGAGAGAAAGGGCCGCTTGTCTCCCTGCGAGTCCCGCCAGTCCCACCAAAGCTTCTCAACGTGAAGAACTGCCTTTTGATTCCACGAAACGTACTGTTGTAGAGTTGGTTCTCGTTGCCGCGCTTTGGCTTTGATACCACCAGACATTCATTTAACATTATATTAATTAGAATCCAAAAGGTGTGAATCTTGTAATGCGTGCGTGTAATACCTTACTCCTTCCCTCTTTCTATGAAGTCAAAACGGCAACGTGAAATTAATTAATAATCCTCCTTTCTCGCTTTTGGAGAAGGATATTATTAAAACATTTCTGCATGCGCAAAAAATTTGCGATCCACATCAAATTATTCAAAAAATAGCATGCACACTATTCAAAAACAACAAACAAAATTCTCTCGCATAATATTTTAATAAAACAAGTACTTTAACAAAGAGAATCTTCCAGTGAATAGGAAATTAGTAATGTAGGTATTTGTATGTTACTGGGGTTTTGGGGGATCTAACAAAAAAACATAGGTGCCTCTCTCACGCATAGTGGCTGCATAGTTTTTATTTTAATAACTGCGCACATTGGAAATTAATAATACAGTAGATGGGTCTTAAATTAACCAGGATGTCCTAGGTTCCAGTCCCGACGGTGACGGGGTTTTCGACACTGGCTTGCCAGCTAGGTGCAGTTCAGTCTCTCGGGAGAAGAATTCTAGCGGCCACTGCGCGCCACATAGCGGCGGAATCGAACCACAAACCGCGCGATCTTTCCTTCCTCTTCCTTGTCCTGTTCTTCCCCCTTACTTACACAAACACTCACATGCACTACACTAATGCAAATGCCGGGAGACTGTTCGAGAGCTTAGAACTTGTCCCAACTGGGGCGGTGCCCCGCTGATGGGGGATTACTGCTTGGGGATAACCCCACTAGCCGATGGTAAGTCGGCGCCGCATCTCGCCATATAGCTGAGGAAAAACCTGTGCTCCTCCTGAGAAAAACGTGTACTACACTTACGAAACCAATGATCCTAGTAGTTGACTTGTTCGAAATCACTAACAATTAATCAATCAATCAAAACAAAAGCCAGCAGCGAATAACCACATAATGACGAACAAGGGCATTCAGTCGTTTTACCAGAAGTGTAATAATAACCCTGAAATTGCAATTTCCTTCTATGAAGTGGTGTTCACAATTAGCTGTCAGCGCTGTCCCGAATTGCTTCCAAATGAACGGGAACCACTGGGTGACTCGCGCCGGCGCGGTGGCATAACACCGGCGTCTGGCGGGTGGAGCAGGCGCGGATTTCCGAGCTCATTGAGCATTTATGCGCAGCTGCGGAGCCGCTCTTCAAAGCCGCTTCCGTGTGACGTCTGCTCTCAGCTGCCGCATCTCCTTGAGACGACGAGTCCGAACCTCCCTGCCGAGCGGAAAAGACCGCAGCAAAAGCAAAGGTGAATATTTTCTTGCCGTGCGCCTGATGACAAATATTCTTCTAAATTTCAAACACTGAAAATTTAAATGCTTTAACATTAATTTACAATTGCCTCTCTTGGAAGTAATTAAATAATGTTTGCTTTGAAAATAATAAGTGCACCTTAAAAATATAATATGCAACACAAAAAGTATTGGCTCCTATTCATTAGCTGTTCTAGTTCAAGAACTGATATTGATTACTTACACTGAGGTATATTCATGAATCAATTTCATTTTTAGATTCTTTTCGTAAAAATAAATAAATGTTCATAACAAAATAAACAGTTTTTTATTCTTGTGGAACCACAATGAAGTGTTTGTTGGCCTAAGACTGGGTGGTGTTTCAGGTCAAAATTATTCGATTTTTAGTATTGTTTTTTCTTTCTAAGTAACTTACTCTAAGATTGGTGATAACTTTACCATCTTTTTTGACTATTGTTTGTTTGACTATTATGTGTTTGGTGAATAGTGATATTTTAAAATTAATCATTATTTTTTCTCACTGACAATGAGACACAAAATTGGCGTCAGCCGTTAAAATTAAAAAAAATTGAAAAATGTGCGGCAAGTGCAGCTTATTTTGAGCAACTTTTTCCGCATTCCTAAATCCTTATTATATACAAACGTTACCCAATGGGATGGAAATAACGAACTTATCTCCGCAATAAGGCAAAATTAGGCCGAACGAATAACTGTATAATTTGGCGCGTTTGCCAATCTTCCGCTTCGTTGTTGTGAATTAGGGCAAAAGGGCGCGCGCTTTAGGGTGCCGGTGGGATCCATTCGCAGGCGGCTGTGGGGCCGCGGCAAAGTCACATGGAGGCGAGGGCGGCGAGGGCGGCGAGCGCGGCGAGGGCGGCGAGGGCGGCGAGGGCGGCGAGGGCGGCGAGGGCGGCGAGGGCGCGAGGGCGGCGAGGGCGGCGAGGGCGGCGAGGGCGGCGAGGGGCGGCGAGGGCGGCGAGGGCGGCCGAGGGCGGCGAGGGCGGCGAGGGCGGCGAGGCGGCGATCGGGGCGCGAGGGGCGCGAGGGCGGGCGAGGCGGCGGGGCGGCGAGGGCGGCGAGGGCGCCGAGGGCGGCGAGGGCGGCGAGGGCGGCGAGGGCGCGAGGGCGGCGAGGGCGGCGAGGGCGGCTGAGGGCCGGCGAGGGCGGCGAGGGCGCGAGGGCGGCCGAGGGCGGCGAGGGCGCGGCGAGGGCGGGCGAGAATGGCGAGGACGGCGAGGACGGCCGAAGGACGGCGGGGGTGGCGAGGCCGGTGTGTCTCATGAGGGCGGCGAGAGCGGCGGGGCCCCGATGTGAATGCAGTCGGAGCAAGGCAGCGGTAATAGGGAACAACGTGGGTGGCGAGTGAACGGGGAGGGTAGTGGCGGAGGGGACGAGGAGGCGAAGGGGGCTGCAGAGCTTAGGGCGGCGTGGGGAAGCGGGAATTGGGCAGCCCTGACCCTGTGCACGGAGCGGCAGTCTCCTCGGGCGCTGGTGCGGCTCGTGGGTGGGCGGGGGCAGGGGCTGTGGGGGGAAGGGTCACCCCTATCCCGCCCCTTCCCGATCGGCTTCTCATCTATCCTCCTTACAGGACGCTTAATACTACTTCCCTTGTCTGCCTGCAGCTCTGCCTTCTCAATCTGAGACTGCAAATATCCCTCTTTCAACATCACCTCTTTGTTTTTTTCATTTATTTCCCGCATTTTCTTTTTTTTACTTTTACTACTGTTCCTCCAATACCAATTCGCGTGGTTTCTACTCCTTGTGTTCTCTCCTTGCTCTCCTGCACTGTTTCCTCTCCCACAACTTTTACAATATCTTCTATCGTGTCTTCTTATCTTTATCTTGTCCTCAGCTCTTCCCATTCTCACTGTTTTCAATCCACTTTACTCGTTCATCTTCGTTTCTCCCTAAACCCTCTCTTCCCATCGACTACGTCCATCCTCGTTTGATCCCAACGGTTCTTGAATCGTTCATATCTCCATTGTCTCTTTTTTGGCCCCGAACTCCAAGTTTTTCATATTTTTCCTCTTCTCCTAGCGTATTTTTTCTCATTTCACCCCACCAGCATGTAATTGTTTTTTGCTCCCCTTCAGTCATTTCGCACATTTTGCATGTCCCTTTCAGACCACCCCATCTTGCTTGCTATCTCCTCGATATCCATCATTGTATTTGCATCCTACCCACTTTTCTTCTCACTATCTCTTCCTCATCTCCCTCCTTGCTGCCCTCTAATCCTTGTTTTCCCTCCTCCTCCCTGCCTCGACTCTCCTCGACCGCTGGCCCTCTCTGTCTTTCAGCAGCGCGCAGTGGAGCGGTAATGTTATGCATTAAGCCAGCGGCCTGGCCGTAAACAAAGTTTGCCGCTGCAACCGCAGTGCTAGGGGCAATCAACATGTACATTTACCGCGCATGTTGTGTTCCGTGGTCAATCAAGCCAAAGGACAGCGACGACCTAAAATAACACGAACGCTGGGCGGGGTTCTTTTCTTCTCGGCGACGCTTCGGCTGTGACAAAACGCCCCGAGGCTCGAAAAACAAAGAAAAAAAGGAAAGAAATTGGGGACGCCAAAAAATTAAAAGTAGGCGCAGAAAGACAAACGAATTTATCTCGGCCTCGTTATTGACAAGAGCAATTATGGACATTTGTGAAACTCAGGCCGCGCCCGTTTAGGGTTTATTTACGAATCGCTTTAGCGCGCAAATTGACGCAGCCCTTTCAGCAAGACAGGAGGGCGCAAGTGGGCGGGGCGAAACGGGGTGGTGGAGTGGGGTGGGGTGGAATGGGGCGGGGAGCCGGCGCCTGGAGCGCTCTGCGTGGCCCCATGAGGTGACTCAATTTATCAGAATATGCAAATGGTCTGAATTGAATAGTTAGCAACGCATGTAGTTTATGTCCCGGGTAAAGTGGACAAAATTGGAAGCGGGTTTATGTAAAACTCGGCCGAATGTTTTATCAATGTCCGTCGCGGGCGGTGGAGGCCGCGCAGCGCCGCTCGCTCTGTTTCCGCCGCTGTGTTTCGCCCGCGGGCGAAATTGGGCGCTGTCGCTCTGACGTCACCCACGCCTCCCCGCGCGCCGCCCTTCGCCCCGCGCCCGGAGCCCTTTGCGACTCCCCGCCCCGGCGCCACACCGCTCGTCGGAAGGGCTCGCCTGCTCCCACTCCCAGCGGCAAAGACACATGCCTACCCCAACCCTAAAATCCCTCTGACCACGCCCACCCCCATGGCCAACCCCCACGCCCATCCGCACAGTCAATCCCCACGCAACGCACCTGGTCCTTTCCCAAAGGTCTATCACCAAACGCCCCTCCCCAATTGCCATTCTCCAAACGCCCCCACCCAAACGCCATGCCCTTCCGCAAGGATATCTTCCATCACCAAGCCGCACCGCACGCCTACCCCCATGCCCACACGGTAACGGACTCCCTCACTCAAGCTCAAACTGATCTGCCCGTGGCTAGAACCGCGTTTGCAAAGTTAACTCTTTCTTTGTAGGTCGTATTTTTATTATTCCACTGTCGATGGGAAATTTTTTTACATTAATGTTATCTAATATATATTTTTTTAAATTAAAATTTTCTTCATCTACTTTGCAGATTCATTTACTTTTTCTCAAGACCCTAGTTCTTGCTCATACCAAGGTTTTTTCTTGAACGTAGGTTTACTTATCAAATGAAAATTAACAAAATATATGGTAATACAATAATCAAGAATACGATGTCAAGGGCTAAAGTGGGGATTGCAAGAAAATAAATATAATGATTTACTGCTCATTTTAATGACACTTATTTCTATGTTCTCTGTTTGTAACAAAGTAGGAAAGCTGAATGGCACTGAATGTTAGCATTCGAATCCGAAGTTTAGGTTTGACTTCAATGGTTAGTATTCCCAGTTGAAGTCTGGATCCGATTCCTCCGCCGCCTTCACACCTTTGTCCCAGCCTCGACGCCTCCCCTTCCCTCCACACCCTCGACTGCACCGCCCTCCCCCCCCATCGCTCCGTCGCGCTCCCACGCGCCCCTCCCCGCCACTGCGCCAGTCCGCGTCGTTCCGCCCCGCGCCATTTCCGGCCTCATCATGCATCTTCGCGGCAGCCAACAACGGCAGCCGCGCTGGTGACTGGTGTTGGATAAATCTGCGCTTGCGCCCGGAGAGGAGGTGCGACATGCGGCCCCGCCCCCGCCCCCGCCACCCGCCAGCCAGCCAACAAGCGGCGGCGCCGACGAGCCCGAAGAGTTCGCGCTGGTGTGGCGCCGGGCACACGTCGCGACGGCGGTCAAAAACAAAACACCGGTCGTTTCGTTTCACAAACGTGGAAATATATTGTTCTTATCAGAAGGAAAAAGGACCTCGTGTGATTAAAACAATTGTTTAATCTAAACTTATCATTTTGGGAGAAAAATATAGTGTTTCTCCTGACAGCTCTGAAACGTTTGAACCTTCCTCCACACAGAAGTATCCATGTTACTAAGCCACTCTTTCTCCACTAGCGCATTTTAGTTGTAATAAAACATAGAGAGGTTTTAAGAAAAAAGAAATCTATTTTAAGCTACTCTAAAACTACAACAATAGCCTCTCGGTAGACAAACCATGAAAAGCAAAAGCTTTATTATTGAAAGGCTGTACTACATAAGACATAACGAAATATTGTGGGTATTTTGTGATAAAAACCAAAATTATTTACCTTGGGAATAAAAAGTAGACTGACTTCATACGTTTTCCAAGCGTGGTAAGTTTTCCAAGCGTTGGAAATTGTGTAAACGTCTTTGATCTATGTTCTCCGAAAGAATAGAATGCATTATAAAACTAGTGATGCAAAAACAGCACATACTTTCTCTCAGTATTACACTGTTATCGTTATGTACGACGGGATGTCCATTCTTTCTCTGCTTCATTACAATCAAACAGAAATTGCGCAAAAATTACTAACTTTAACAACAAAAATGTACATGACCCGAATATCCGCAATACCCGAAAATGGGACTAGCACCATATTTTTAGCGTTTCTTGTTACATATGTGGAGAAAATTTAAAGAAAAAGTTCGGAGTATATTTGAAATTTTTTTTGTACTTTTTAATTGCAAATTATGCAAAACTTCTGGTTTTGCAATAAAATGTATATGACTTTTTTAAAGAGCTGATCTTGTGCAACAGACATTGTCTGAGGCAAAAATCTCTATCTTCAAATTTGTAGTTTTTAAAAAAAATTGAAATTTTCACAAAAAGAAGCAATATCCGAAAATATGACTAGCATTGAATTTTTATAGAATTTTATTACATAAGAGAAGAAATTGAAAGAAAAAATTTGGATTGTTTTGGGAGAAATAAATGTAAAATTCAATTGCAAATTACTGAAAAACTACTGGTTTTTGCAACAAAATGGTACATAATATTTCTTAAAGGCCTTATTTTGTACAACAGACTTTGACTGACGCAAAAATCTTCATCTTCAAATCTGATGTTTTAAAATATTTTTTTTCAAATTTTCGAAAAATCAGGGTTGTCAACGAAAATGAATTCTGCACTATTTTCTTAAACGTCCTTTACACTATTCAACAACAAAATTTAATCAAAATTTTTTTTGGAAATTTTGAAAATGTCCTGGAGTCTTAATGTAAAGTACCCTCCAAAATTAAAATAGCGTTTTCAAATTACAGAATCCATGACATCAGCTACAACGATTGAGAAAAACAAGTTTGGAGAAAATCGGCTGAACAGTTTATGCACTAGCGTTGTACACAGATCTTCAAAGAGAAGACAGACGTTTTGCCGACAATCGATTTTTCCGTATCAAGGGTCCACAAAACATTCTGACTACACCAGATGATAAAGGATTTTTTTCTATAATTAGCAATTGGTCTTATGCACTTTTTCCTCAGGGCAATAAGAGTTTTTGTGTCCAAATATCGCCGTTTTCCGGCGCACAATACAATACTATCACGCGTTTACAATACTTTCTCTTCTTACGTTAGTAAATGCGAGAAAATAAAAACAAATACTTATTCAAAAGCAGTAATTTAAGAAATATTTAATTATTCTGACCTTTAAAGAAATTGAAGGAATACATCCAAAAAAATCCAACCGATCGAAAAGGACTGTATTTAACGATGTAAAATGATTTAACGCGAGCGCCGGCGGACCAGGTGGGTACGAACACGGTACGGAACGCTCGGGCTGCTACACTAAACCCAAAAGCTGGCCAATCCCGCCCACATCCCTTGGCATGCTCGGCAATCTATCCACCCCTATTCACCTTGCCGCACTGAAATAAGATGGCATCCAACAAAATAAGGATGGAATTTCTGTATAAAATTGAATACGTGCACTAGTAAAATATCGCGTTTTTTTGGGGTAATTTATGTTACAAGGATACAACAAGTCTGGATCTTTTAAGTACAGTGGGCTAAGGAAACATTCAGGAAATAGATGGGAAATCCGAGATAGTTTTCCTGAGAACATGTGTTCAGCGAGTATTAAAATTCATATATAAATATGTTACCCTCATCTCTAAAGGAGTTTCGTCCAGCCCCTCTTCATTAATAGATCGGACTTTGATATGGATTGAATTTTACTTAAGGCTGAAATTGGTCAGCAGATTTTAACACAAATATACTTAAAATATATATTTATTTACATATAGAGGTTTATTATCAAATGAAAACTGACTTTTAACATGTTAGAGAGGAAATATTGCCAATTACGTATGTTTTGATCTGGAACATAACATTTGTGATGTTTCGTCTATTACGAACGTTCTGGTCATTATAACTATTCTATTTTGCTACCCTTTAATGAAACTTTAAATCTTTTAACAGAGGTCATATTTGTTTTAAAAACTATAAATAATCAACATTCAATTCCAAAAATGTTTCCAAATTTTCAGTGTTATCGTTGATATTTATTTCATGTACTTGAATATCGTGTATGATTATAACAAAAATATTTCCATGAAATAAAATTAGTGAGTGGGTATGTTCCATTAACCTCGTATCATGATAATAAAAGCGAACTTA
The DNA here is from genome assembly GCA_017312745.1 of Gryllus bimaculatus. NCBI lineage: Eukaryota > Metazoa > Arthropoda > Insecta > Orthoptera > Gryllidae > Gryllus > Gryllus bimaculatus. Next base: position 5,447,230 of record BOPP01000051.1, on the reverse strand, counting down.
TGTATATAGTGTGCCCCGTATCTGGACCAACGATAAAAGAAACTATAACCGTTCAACGACAATTTTTCCACACGCTCAACGTAATAAAAACACCGCGAATCGATGAAAGCTATTACCAACTGATAGCTCTAATTGTAGCGACCGGAACTCTACTGCAAATGCAAAACATTTGAACGAAATAGGCTTAAGCACATACACCACACTGCGGTTTTAAATGAAACAGCCGCTATAATCATAATGAGCCCAGCGTGCGCGCCACGCTCAAGTGCGTATCACTTCGCGAGCACTCGCACCAATCCTGGCGAGGTAATAGCAGGGTTTAACGTCAATATCGTTCAAAATCACATTACAGGAAATATGCCAATAGTATTGGGGACAAAACAAAATTAGCCATGACATTTAGTTTCCTACCGTCCTGTGTGTGTTTTAATGTTTCCTCTGCATTGAATTTGAAGTGCAATAATGCAAAACAATTACACGACAGTAAAATGTACTCTTCAACTTCAATGGGTCCGACCAGAAGCATAAATCACAAAGAGGCTTGGTAATTATATAATTCAATTTAAATTGCGACTCTGGTGAACATTTAAGGGGAATTAATCGATTATGATATAGTCAAATTCGCGGAGAGGATGATTCATCGATTAATTGTTTTGGCCGTTGTACTGGAAAGTGAGAGCTTGCACGAGATGTTGAAAGCCCCAGTGGTAAATGAAGGTGGATGTAGTATTGATTGACGAGCAAACACGTTTGTTATACACACATGTCCGGAATACTTTGCTAAGATTGGAGAACACATGTTAAAAACGTTTTGTATGATTTATTCATGGTGTGTAATCGACATTGGATTCATTACATTTGAAAACAGTTTAGTTTTTAAATATTATGAAAACTGCAAATGAGCTTTTGTAAAGTTAAAAACAGAAAACATTTACTGGAGTTATTTCAACATTTGGTCTAAACACTGAAATATTCCTTGAGCGGTTGGTTCATTATCCACTCGTTCGAATTCATTAATCTTCATTTCACTTTCACACCAAAAAATCTCCTCTGGCCCTCAATTTTATTCTAAACATTTGCATGCGAAAACTAGAACCGCGCTGCAACTAATCTTGTTGGTACAGGACGGAAAAGCTGGAATCTTCTCGGGCAAGAAACAAAATGAAAAGAGCGAAACGATGTACAAAAACAAAAGGAAAAAAAACTTTCGGCGTAGTCGTCTCGGCAAGAGGACAGAGCAATCCACTGGGAAAGGTGGTGACATGAAGTTCCTACCAGAAGGGAGGAAAGTGATAAATGAGGTAAACGGAAATCGTGAAGAAGGAATAATACAAAAAAGCAAGATGAAAGTACAATGCAAACTAAATGTTCCCCTCATTCGCATAACTATCTATTCCCATTGTTTTAACACGACCATGCACAAACAAATACACAATGTATGATTGTCATCTGTGAAATAGTCATTAAACAAACATCTCGACGATGAAAGAAAATCCATTCTCATTCTGAACGCATATATATAAATTGTTTTATGACAAGTAATTCTTTCCAACTTTTACTCTCTAAATAGTATTTAACAATAAATGCCTATTTCTGTATAAAAGTTGTTCAGCATGTAGATGAAGATGTATAATTAAGGCAGAACATTAACACGTTTAGTAGTATAATACTTCAATTACATTTCATTTAAAGTACCATTTGATCTTCGACCACAGATGAATCGTTTGTAACACTGCAGGCACATGGTTGTGTGAATCTTACAATCATAATTTTTCCAACAATAACTTCCCATGCTTCTTTTAACTTTGGTTATGATTAATGAACAGAAGATGTTTTCAGACAAAATATCAAAATGGATGTTCATAAAACAATCACATTATTGCAAGATAATTGATTAAAATTTTTATTGTTCATATAATAGACACACAAATATATTTGCGACAATACAAACATTCTTTACGGAATCCAATAAAATGACACAAGAGATTGCAGATTTCATTTCCCTGTAAAGAGAAAGAGAGGAGGGAGGCAGGAAGAGATACAAAAGTGTGGACCTTGCCAACAGAAGTAAAGTTTTCTTTGCGAGTCTGTTGTTACAGGTTAATCTTAACGCGGCCTCGCGTACACCGCCGCGCCCACAATAGCGATAAAGCTGCAACAGGAGGGGGCCAGGGGCACCCCGGAAGAGGCGGGGAGAGGGGGGAGAGGGGAGGGAGCGATCTGCTTGTAAGCCGCATCTGCATACGTGCCCTACACGCGGCGGGCACATCGCTAAATGAAATGCTGGGGACGTGTTTTGCAAACTCCGCATCCACCACCCAGCCCCACCCCCTCCGTCTCCCACTCCGCCCCGCCCCGCCCTTCTCTCCGCCCCTATCTCCTTAAGCACCCGGTGCGACGCGGGGCGGAGGAAGGTAGCCAGGTCGGGGAACGCAGGCGGGGCAGGCAACTGTTCCAACGTTTAAGCCCTGGCGGTTTGCCTGAACAGCCGTCGCTGGGGTCGTTTGGGCATTTAGAAAATTGCTTACGAGAGATACTGCCCTCAAGAGCAATTCCAACTCGCCCTCGGGCGTGCAAGATCGTTTGCATACATGACGCCTGCAAATGAACCTTTTACACCGGATTTTTTCGAAAACAACTATGTTTTCTTCAGAAGAAGGACCCTCTTGATACATCTTTGACATTGTAACGTTTAACATAAATGAGTTTGTAGAACAGTTGTACATGAATAGAGAACTTATCTATGTATCTATCTATCTTACATGAATAGAGAACTTATCTATTTCAATTACAATGAATAAGAAAATATATAATCAAAACACGTGTCATTGGAAAACTAATTTGTGGACACTTAGCAGAAGATAATCCAACACTTAAACCTAAAAACGTTAAGATCAGTGCTGGTCAAACAGAAATTTTTGCCGTGATATGCGAGAACATTATATACCTCCATTATTACACATTATTAATATTATTAGTATTAGTATTACTATTATTATTATTATTATTATTATTATTATCATTATTATTATTATCATTATTATTATTATTATTATTATTATTATTATACATGAAGATAAAACTCTATAACCCTTTTTAAGCTTATTGCGCACACGAAGGAGCGTGATATTCGACATAGTTGAAGTTTACATGGAAAAGTACTGAGAAAACACGCAACACGATACAGCACATTCTACCGCGCATAACTCGAAAACATTGCATTTTAGACCCTTAGAAGCAGATTTTCTTGTCCCAAGGGGACACTGGTTTAGTTTTTATATCCCCTAATCTACAAAATGAGATTTTTAGACGCTTTATTGCAAGCTTAGCAATTTAAGAGAAAGATACTATACTCTATATTTGCATAGGTGTACGTAAAAAGCATATTCTTAACATAGTATTTTACTCCTAGAGCTTCGCTCTCTTGGCGGTCATGAGACTACTTTCCGTTGCGTCTTCCATTCATGCGGGAGGGCGAGAAGCCAAATGATTTCTTTGTTGGGGCGTCACTGATGTTAATTCAAATTAATGTGTTAAAGTAATACTAAAATTAATTAATCAATAATGCATTACTATATTTTATTTAAAACCTTAAATTATCATTTAAAAATTTAATATAGATAACAAAATGGTATTACTTCAATATCCTTTACATGCACATCTGTGCAAAATTTCTTTATGATATTAATTATTATTATTATTATTATTATTATTATTATTATTATTATTATTATTATTATTATTACTATTATTATTATATGTATTTATATCAGCTGCATAATATTTACAGTAAGAATGTAAATAAGATTATCAATATCGATTACACCTGAAAGATCATAAAACAAGCGCGGTTATAACTGAATATTTATTACATTTTATTACCCGAAGGAATGTACCTCAGATCTATATCGGAGACCATTTCCTCAAACTAAACACGCGTGTCGCCTCCGTAAGTTTGGAGTCAACATAAAATCGTGCACCACCACACAGACTTTTAGAGAATATCTGAAAGAAACATTGAAGATAGAGGGAAAGCCCGAGATGAACATTGAACGTGATAAAAAAAAAGGCCATGAAACTACGAAACATGGAGGAAAATGAACGTGTTAGAAAAACAAGAATGAAATGAGTTAGCTCACAGTCTATCTTTTCTTTCCCTACTTTGCCATATTCGCATCCCGTACGTATACACAACTACACTAGCATGCAATGCACTACCACACATGTCGCGAATACAGTCGGGAGCTTAGAATCCTGCTGCTGGCTGGATCGGAGCCCGGCTGGAAAATATACCAGACGTGGAGATCCCACCATAAGCCGACGTGTAAGTCAGCGCCGGATCTCACCCCCAGCGTAGGTCGCCGCCCCCCCCCCAAGATAAAACATTAACTACTCCAACGAGCCTCATGACCACAGCAGTTTATGTGCCCGAAAATATCAATCAAACCACCACAAAAATCAGGTTGATAAAAAAAACAGTTCGCCTCGCCAGCGACACTCCCTGTGCCTTCTCGAGCGGTCGTCCCCTTGGCGAGTGGCCTGTAGGCCAAGGAAGGGGCGTGCGCGAGCAATCGCCAGCTGTTTATTTCCTAATTAATCACAGACGACGCTCGCCGGGGGTGGGGAGGGGAATGAGGGGAGGGGAGGAGAAGAGCAGGGGCGCGTCAGGCGGGGGCGACACCCGGCAAGGAGCGCCCAGCGAGGCGAGTAATTTTGATTTATGAAGGACCGAACGCAGAGGACACAAGGAAGCCAGGTAGGGGCTCCAGCAGTGGCTGTACGCGGAGATACCAGCCCGTTTCTCGTTACCTTCAGAAGGATTATCATGTCCTTCAAAACGAAATTAACCAATGCTCTCGAATATTTTTTCAAGAAACACATCAGCGCTTTGAAGAATCACTTTTTACAAAAGTACACACACTTAAATTTGATTACGCTGTCAGTACGCCTTTAGAACATTGTACAAACGCATTAATAAAGAAGCTAAACGCAGTTGAGACAACACTCCTTGATAAAGAATTATTACAAATTATTAAGATTTTAAGTGGATAGCAGAGAACAGCTGTTAGAAATGAACACGGTGTTAACCCCTGAAGACCTTAAAAGATTAAAATATTTCTTTATCAAAGTAATATTTACGGCTTGTGAATTGAATCGTACTTGAAAACAACTCTCCATTTAGTTACAGAAGAATAAATAACCTTTAAATTGTTCTATTTTCAAATTATAAAATCCAATACGCCTCCAAGGTACAGATAAAACAATTGAAAAGATACAAGAAACTGAAGCGAGAACCGCTAACATATCTGCACTTGACATGACGGGTCGAATAGTCCACCTTTTCAATCCTGATTTTGATGTGGATGGCTAAACTTTCACGTAGTATCTCAAGCAATATTCAAAATCATCATTCATTATTCTATAATTGCCAGGTGAAGTATTATAATAGTCAATGCTGCCAGACCAACTTATCAAATGACTTGTTTTTAATGAAATGAAAGATATGATTACTGAATACAGTGACGTTTTCTAAACGAAAGATTGTTTGTAATTATTTCTAGGGTAGTATTCAAGATATGAATTTGCACTGGATTGTGCGAGAGACGCCGCGTCCTTAGCACAGACGCCAACGTTTAGTCAGACACATTGCGCCCTTCCTCAGAGCAATTCGTCCTAAGGGTGGTCGCAGCACGCCAGCCAAAACGTTAGCATTGCAGTAATATTATTTCATATTTTAAATTGCGGTCATATTACTTCATTTTAAGGCCAATGGAAGTAGAAATAATGATTCGCAGCTTTTTTTGCTGAAAATATTTGAGAACATCTCAACAAAAAATACCATATATTTTAATAGACTATACAATGTAGTCATTGCACATAAAACTACAGTTTTACCTCAGAGAAAATAATTTAAATGATATATTTGCAAAAGGTAAAGTATGGAAAACGGTCAATTGCACATGGACAATATATCTAGTGCCGATGCAAGTGGAAAGTAATTTAAATTTAAAACTTTGCTTTTCACTTCATTGGATGTCGTGGGTATATCTTTCTTCTGAGACACGCCCCAGAAGACGAAATCAACAACTAGTTGCCAGAACCAAACATACTGTAACCTGTATTGACATTCATTTCAGCAAGATTAAAACCCACCGATTCCAGTTGTGATCTCCCGAGGAGGAGGGCGAGGAGGAGACGCGCAGAGGGGGCGTGGCCCGGCCCGCGCCGGGGCGTAATGAACCCCCTCCTTCCGGCGCGGCGTCGCGCGGGGAGGCGGGAGATTGGATGCCGATAGGGGGCGTTCGGCACGCGGGCGTTCACATTACCGCCCCGACGGCGCCGGGG
>BOPP01000051.1:5416337-5440880 GCA_017312745.1 Gryllus bimaculatus | reverse complement strand
GAGGGGGCAAGGGGAGGGGGGCGGCTGCTTAGGCTGCTTTGAATGCTCCGCGCGAGGCGACGCGGCCGCGGAGGCGCAGTCGGCACGCCGCCTCATCTCATATCCTCGAGAGCATTCCCGAGAAATTTTATTATCGGACGTATACGACCTGTTTGCCTCCCTCTTCCCTTATACGGAAAGGCGCCGAGATCGATTTTACACGGCTATATTATTAAAATGGAAACGATGAAATTTCATAAAATTCATATCTGCGTCCATAAATTTTTCCTCTTTAGTTTCGTCGCGTGCCTGTAAGCGGGAGCAAAATGTGGGACGTGTAGATTCCGGCACTTTGCGCTGAATAACGCCAATTCTGCGATATTTTTACGATCGCCTGCGCACGGTATGGTCCCGTGGCTCCGTTGAAAATCCACAAGAAACAAGTTTAAAAACTATTTCATTCCCTTTTGCAGTCAACACCAGCTTCTCACATAATGTATTTAAGTATTGTAATTAATATAAAAATGTAATATTAATATTTTAATTTAACACATAGTACGTGTCATTCTGTGTGGCACATTTTTCAAGAAATATATAAGATTTGTACGAAACGATGTCACTGTACTTCAACGTACGGCAGTGTTTATCAAGGATACACATCTGTCCAAAAAGTTCTGCTGAAAATGCAGGAAATCTCTTTCTTTCGACTGACACAATCATCATTGTTTCAAGAAATGGAAGGAATTCTGAAAACATCTTCCATAGAATTTTCCTATATTTTTCTTGTGTATCGCAATACCTTCCCAACAAATATATTTTTCAACACCACAAATAATTAATTTATAGTCAGTAAAGATTAGGAAGATAGAAACATCTTCAGCACTTAAATATAACTGGAAAGTTTCGCTCAAAGAGATATCACTTGACTCGAGTCATAAACGGATTGCAATCGCTCCAAGAATTAGCAATTGAAGACCTTCTACATTATCTTCCTTCTAAGAAGCTTACGGGAAGCAATGATCCACATATAAAACGGAATGTTGACGGAAGCTCGGAAGCGCAAACTCCAGAGCTAAGCCAATTCCTCAATAATCTCGACGACGTCAACAAAACCCAGCGCCCAGAATAGAAACGATGTTATAAAGCTTCCTTTAATTTGCGTGAAAATTAATTTGAGGCGCTCTGGGTTATAAGTAAAAGTTATGTGTCCCAGCAGCGAGACCTTTAAAAGCTTACTTAACTTCCAAGCCGCTCCAGTGCGAATGAAATACACCGCGACAAGAGGATAAATCCGCCCGGCATTACACATCTTATCTGTTTCTGGTTTCTCGTGCGGTGAGCCGGGTGCCGCAGTGGTTGGGTGTGACGGAGAGATTTTCCCTCAAGGCGCTGAAGAGGTTGGGGAGTAAGGAATTGCGATAGCAGGCACATGCAGACAGTCGTAAGAGGTAGAAATAACGAAGACAAAATATTTGGCGTGTTTTCTTGCATTTCATAATACCTTTGCAGTAATATAGAAGGTAATTCGAATATTCTGTCGCAAGAAAAAAAATATATAAAAAGTATAAAACATTGAGGCATGGCTCATGATAAAAAGTAAAGGCATTCTCTCCTTTTCATCAACATATTATATGAAGGTATTGAACAAACAAATAATAATTAGTTGATGTGCTGTTTAATTTTTTCCTGTTACAGAAACCTTACCTTACCTTTCACTCTTACAGAAACGAGTTATTTGTGACAATAATTTTGCATAGTCATATACGGGAGATTTTCATTTGAATATTGAAATTAACCAATCACATTGCGAGCGAAATATTCTACCTTCATTTCATTGTGTACGAAAAGCAGAAAGTTGTAACAGATGTTACAAAAAGGGTTTATCATTGAATTAAGTAGAGATATTACAAATCAATTATATTTATTTCAGTATGTGATTTACGACATTTTCAAGTCTAGTGCGTCAAAACCAGAAATGGAATTGCCTGAAAAATAATTTGTTACAAACGATGATCAGGTCATTCTATTTCAAACCCACTACGCCACAAGCACTTTTGCTTCGCAATATTACACAACCTGCTGTGCTTCGTAACCGCTAACGAGTTTAGCTGTTGCTCGTCACGAGGCCAGGATGTTGACACGGTGACTCAATTCAATTCAATGATGACTTTACGTGGCGAGATTCAGGCCATGAGGCCATTATTTCTAGTTGCAATTGCTAGTGCAAAGTTAAACAGTTGAAGTGTTTTTTAATAATTAGTTGTAGGCACTTGTATACGTGTATTGAAAGTGGTCTAACAGCAATCCTATTTTACGACTGCCATCTGCTTAGATCTGAGTCTGCGTATTCCCATAAGGTGCTATACTTTACTTCATTTATCTTCAAATCATTACCTCATTTTTGCATTGCTTGTGTGCGATTATCTTAATCAACGGGCTTCAAGACATAGCAGTCCCTCGTGTAAGTACAGTAATGTATTGGCTACAAAATATTAATTCACAACTCAAGGTGTTGTGATTGAATTGTGATGTTATTAAACAATAATTAATAAGTCGACAATTCAGAAACAAGGTAATTTTATTTTGGTCAATTATTGTAACATCAGCAATACACTTGAAGCTGTTCAAATAAGTAAATATTTTGAACGGAAATTAACGTTTATTTCATGTCGTTAGGGAAGCAGTGTGATAGCGATAGTTGGCAATGCATGACGGGGAGTGGGGCGATGGAACGATGGACGTTACGTTGTTGGTTCCGGCAACGTCGGTGTGAAGCGTCACTGGAATCGTCTTGACTGCGCTGACAGTGACATTAGCGATAATTGTGAGGATGGTGATGGTGACTGAGACGATAGCGACTCTGACGTTGACGGTACCATCAGTGCCTTCAGAGGAAACCCCTCCCTCCCATCCACAGACATATCCAACCAAAGTGGCTCGCGGCTCTGTGCAGGAAAACCAGAAACAGATAAGATTTATCCTCTTGTCGTGATGGCGGAATCGGAAGGCGGGTACGGTGCGGGCGAGGAAAGGGAAGGTGAGGGTGAGGGAAGGAAGATGGAGAGTAGCGCAGGTGAGAGTATTGAGGGTCAGGATAGAGAGGGTGAGGGGATGGGAAGAAAGAGGGTGAGGATAGAAATAGGGTGAGGGTACAGCAGGGGGTGAGGGTAGGAAGGGGGAGGGGGAGGGTGAGAGTAGGGATATTGAGGATGAGTGTAAGCAATCGGGGGATGGTAGAAAAGGGAGTGTGGAGGGTAGTGACGGCGTAGTGAAGGAGGAAGGCGGTGAGGGAGAGGGCGTGGCCGCCTCCAACGCGCCTTATCTGGCGCTGCGCGGTGCACGCCCCGCGCCCTTAATGTATTCGGCGCGCGCCCGACAGCGGGGGCGAGGGCGGGGCGGGGCGCGGAGGAAAACGTGGCGCCGCTGGGGTTGCGCGAAGGAGACAGGTGCGCTGCAACCACGTAGTCGAGTGCGTGGGCCGTCGAAACACCGCCGCTGGCGAACTTGCGGGAAACCGGCAATGAACAGCACGGCCCCAAGGACATGCATCGTAATTGCTGCTAATACCTTCACTGCTACGGTTAATTCGGTCGCGCCATTAAGTATTTTTATGGACAATATCATTATGAAAATGTGTTTTCCTTACGGGAGTGCTTTATGGAAAACATCGTAGGTAAAATATTATACACAAATATTATTTTAGGTCAAATAGCTTTAATGATTATGTTTCCACGAACAAGATTGTTTTCGATAATACTAAAACCCGTTAGAGGAGTATCAAGTCTTATTCGTTGAAAAATGAGGGAATAAAGTATATAAAATTTAATCAAAATGCTATCTAATCATCAATTACAACGATACGTTCAAAACTCACGACAGTGGAATATTAACATATTTTTTTACTGATTATCACTCTCAACTTTCCTTAAATGTTAAGTTTCTCATCATGTAATTTAATTTAATTTTTATTATATATTTGAGATTTTAGAAATGATACGAAAACTATGAGAAAATTAATATAAAATGTCTTAAACCTATTTGTAGAAAATTAGATGTTAAATTCTCACGAATAACAGAGATTTTCGTGAACTGAGATCACATTTAAGCACAATCATCACGAGATATACTGCTTTCAATAAGAGCCTTACTGATGCGAAAGCGCTTACACATTCTTAGGAAAGATTGAAGGACAGATATGCGATGTAGGCAACCCCATTACAACAGGAAGAAATGTCAATACACACGTAATAATACAAATCTCACATCAGGGAAAAATAGCGTGGAAATTCCTAGGCCAACAAAGAACTCAAAGATTTCTTGACAGAGCACTCATGCGCACGGGCAAATCGACAGCGTTTCAGTTCAAACACGTTTGGCATGTTTATTTCTCTTCCAATCACGGGACGATGGAATCTCTGAATCGCTGAAAAGACGCGTTGATCTCGTATCCAATGCAATCTTCAATCGCCTCAAGAATATAAACGGATTGTCAGGTGTAAGTTGTCAACGTCACTTCTAATGGGAAAGACTTCTAGGAAGCATTATTTTTGGAGAAAAGAGTGAATGAGGCTATTTCACCATCTGCGCCTTCATTTGCTTTCGTGTCTTTCACCATTGTTAGCTTTACGACTCACGAGTCGTCATTGCATTAGTCGATAAAATTTATCTTCCAAGAGCACAATGTACGTTTAAAATTATTTCACTGTGAATTACTGAATAGAGATTTCAGAGGCTATGTTCTAATTTAATTTTCATATTTTACAGCTTATTTGAATTCATATGTTGGGATAAAAATTACTCTAAAATCAATTAATTTTAGCATACATTTGCATCTTCTGAGTACAAGAAATAAAACACCAGTATACTTACAAACCAAAATTAACTGAATAATTAAAAAATTAAATATTAAAATACACTACTTTTAAACATAATAAATGAGCATTGTTGCAATTTTACGAGAGTAATAAGTTTAAAAAGTATAAAAAAATGGCATAGGGAATAGTTTATTGATGGATGTTCGGAAATATGAAAATATGTCTAAGTGGGTGGGAGAAAATACTAACTGTAGAAATACTAACTTAAATATCAATTTTATAAAAAATAAAAATTTGTGAGCATCCCGTGATCCAAGGCAAATATATTATTTTTGTCTTGGTAGTCACGTTTTGCTTATTATCTCTCAGCTCATCTCAGCTCATCATCTCAGCTCATATGGAGCTCGATTTATTCAGCTCGACGTCTCTGAATCAAGAGAAACGAGGTTACGAAGGAAATGTAAAACCACTTCTACTTCTTCTCTTCTGGAGAGAATAGAGAAACAGAATTGATGAGGGAGAGTTACAAAAATATTACAAATCAAATTATATTAATATATACTTAATATTGCAAACTTGAAAAAATACAAATCGGTTAAAAATAAAATCGTATAGGTACCATGAGCGTTAAGAGGATTTTAAGATCCCAGGCGACAAAACGGGCCAATTGCCGTCAATCTTGGTGACGTCAATCGATTATTAACACCATTATTATAACGTCTTTGGTATATAACTAAGAGTATAAAAACTTATACCTAAGGGAATCGTACCTGACGATTAGTGCTTTGTACTCACGTAAGGGACTGGCATATATTCTTCTCTAATAGTTTTGAATTACCTAAAACAAGATAGAAAACAATGTTAAAATTCATTAGTATGTCTACGTATCGCAATATCAATTTTATGACAATAATGATGATGACAATAATGATAATATTAATAAAATAATAATAATAATAATAATAATAATAATTATAATTCTAAAGAAAAAAATTAGATGAATTATCCTGAAAGTTTTTTTTAATAATATTATAGGACCGAATCACGACCGTAGAGGGTTAGTAGATATTATTAACGAAATAATTATGTGAGTCGTCATTGCCAACAATATTTATGTTGACAATGACGACGGATATAATTATTTCATTGGAATTGCCAACGAAAACTCACCACAATACCAAAGATATTATTGAAGTCAACTGCCACTTTTCTGTTTCTTGAAAATGTTGCTCCATAAATGGCTCAAAATGAAGCATCTAGTGGAATGCTTTTAGATGTTTCGAAAGTTTTTGACGTCATTGACCATAACACTTTGCTTCCAAAATTACCTTCATATGGAATTAAGGTTTTGCCATAGATTCGATATCCTCCCATCTTAAATATCAATCGCAAAGAGTAGAAATACCGAGCTGTCACGAAAGAGCATTATTTAATCATATTTCAATTTGTTTGCCAATTGAGCATGGGTCCGGCACGGTTCAATCTTACGCCCTATCCTCCTCCTTTTACACGCAAATGATATGCCCTCTTTCATTGGAATCGGAAGAACAGTTCTCTTTGTTGTTGTCACGAATGTTAGTGCAATGTTTGAACAAACGTTTGTAAAAATAGGACTAGTTATGTTTTGAAAATTTTAATGGAGTGTAATTCAATTTTTTTATTAGTCACTCAAATAATTTTTCATATGGTATGTATTTTTGTTACTGCATCTATGTGTAATTTGGGTATTCTGTGAGTATTATATTTGAATTTATTTTCTGCTTGTTTTGAGTCGCATTGTACTGTGATTTTAATTGTTACATGCCAGGGCACATTTTTTCTTGCCTTTCGACTTCCATCCGCTTATAATTCCATGAGTTCACTATCTTCAATAATGTATCTACTCAAATGTATGTGGACAGGTTAGTAGCAAGGCTACAAGCAACATAGGGGTCCTGCAAACTTCATTAGAAGAAAACAACCGTACATCGCCAACGGTTTACCAGTTGATGCTAGCCTCTCTAGAGCCGGGTTAATGCCAGAGTAGTCACGTAGAAAGAGGGAAAGAGGTCACAATATTGAGAAGCAGAAAGCATCACAAGAACAATATACGACAGAAAGGAAAAAACATGTACATGCCATCTTAAAGTCAACATATGAATGATATCACACGAAATAATAAACCCTTTTAGTAAAATGCATTTTTAGTTAACTATTAATAACACGGCATTTTTTCGTAGACAACAATTGTTATTTAACCACATCTTCATTCAATTTTGCCGTATACGTAGTTGTTAGACGGAAGTGGAAAGTGATTGAAATCAAACTAGGGAGAGAAAAATTAAAATCATAATAATTTTTAAATTTACTGTAGCAACGCACATTATATGACTAATTACAATTTTAGATTACGTTAACCGCAATATTAAAAATGTTCATGTTTACACACGTTATTGTTATTATTATAACCGCTATTATTGTTTTATTATTAATAATATTAATACTAAAGCACCCTTGATGCTATATATAATAATCACAATATTTTTTTCATAAATTCTCGCTCAGCAACCGACCTCAACCCATACTTCGCCAGCTCGCGTTAAAGACAATTCGTCGTCAGCCGGTCGTCTCCGCCCAGCAGGGGGCTATTTTTAGCGAGGACGGCCGCGCGCCGCGCGTCAGCCTCGTTCGCTCGCCGCGCCGTCCTCGCGCGCCCCCGCGCTGACAGCGTCAGCGACTCGTTCGCCCGCGTCCGACGCAGCGACACTCGGGACGCGCCGAAAATCACCGCGGACAGCCCGGCAAATGACGCCGCCAGCCCCGCCCCATTCCCCCTCTCCGCCCCCGCTCCCCGCGCCGCCGCCGCCAGTGTCGCTTCGCCGGCCGCGTCACGCGCCGAAGGAACCTCGCCGGCGCGGGAGAATCGGGGAATGGGAGGATACTGCACTCAATAAATGTAGCTCCACTTTGCGCGCGGCTTTTGTTGAGTTCTCCTTGGCCAGTTGCGTTTAGACTAGGGCCGGATGTAAACCGGTGGGACCGGTGGGAGAATCGGGAAATGGGAGGATACTGTACTCAATAAACGGAGCTCCACTTTGCGCGCGGCTTTTGTTGAGTTCTCCTTGGCAAGTTGCGTTTAGACTAGGAGCGGATTTAAACCGGTGGGAGACCGGATGTAAACCGGTGAGACCGGTGGGAGAATCAAGGAATGGGAGGATACTGCACTCAATAAATGTAGCTCCACTTTGCGCGCGGTTTTTGTTGAATTCTCCTTGGCAAGTTGCGTTTAGACTAGGGCCGGATTTAAACCGGTGGGAGACCGGATGTAAACCGGTGGGACCGGTGGGAGAATCGGGGAATGGGAGGGTACTGCACTCAATAAATGTAGCTCCACTTTGCGCGCGGATTTGTTGACTTCTTGGCAACTTGCGACTACTCGACCGGATGTACGAGTGGCTATTTTTTTAGGAATACTATAAAAAATGAAAATCAGCAATTCTGACAAACATCGGAACCAAGGGTTTTAGAATAATATTTAAATGTAAAGCTAGTACATAAAAGTGATAATTTTTCCTATAATTTACAGAAATATTGACATAATAGAAAGCAATTATCATAAATTATATCTTGAACGATATGAAAATGTTCAATACCTTTTCTTGAAAGGAACATGCAATTAGCAGCTACTGTAAGAGTTATTAGAACATAACGCTTATAATTCCGCTGGTAGCAACATTTATTCATAGACGTTCCTCCCTTGAAAAGATCCCTATCAATTCATCAAGTAACATTGCACCGACTCTTGTCACTCCTCTCAATTTAATACCCCCTCCCCAACCCATCCGCTTAACCGAACTCTTCGGAAAATCTGTGCTTTCTACCGCTCTCGTTTCACAGACGAGGCAACGTCTTTAGCGCTCTCGTCCCCGCCAGCAACGCAGTAGGGAAAACGAGCGATCTCACGCCTTGCTTAGAGTACACTATTGGGAGAGAAATCGTGTGGGAGCGGGGAACGGGTGTAAGCGGGGAGCGGGAGGGAGCGGAGAGCGAGTGGAAGCGGGGAACGGGTGGGGGCGAGGACCGTTTAGGAGGAGGGAGTGTGGGAGAAGGAGCCGTGTGAGAACGCGTACCGTATGGTAGAGAGAATAGTGTGGAAGAGGAGACAGTGTGGGAGCGGGGACCGTGTGGGAACAGGGACCGTGGGGGAGCGAGTATTGTGGGCGAGCAAGTAAAGTGGGGGAGCGAGTATTGTGGGGGAGCGAGTCTTGAGGGGGAGCGAGGATCGTGTGGGAACAGGAACCGCGTGGGAGCGAGGGCCCTGGAGGAGCGTTGATACTGGGGAAGCGGGGAGCGTGGTGGAACGAGGATCGTCTGAACACGTGGACTGTGTGATTGTGGGAATCTTGTGGGAGAAAGAACAGTGTCGGAGCAGGATTCGTGTTGAACCGGGAACCGTGTCGGGGCGGAGAGTGGATGAACAAGGACACTGGGGATGCGGGAACCATGGGGGAGCAAGGATCATCTGGAAGTGGGGAGTGAGTGGAAGCGGGGAGTGAGTGGAAGCGGAGAGTGAGTGGAAGCGGGGAGTGTGTGGAAGCGGGGACTGAAAAACTGACACTGTGGATGTGACAACCATGAAAGCGGGGGCTGAGAAAGCGGGGCCGAAGGTGGAGCGCGCCCCTGCAACAGCTGAACCGAGCCGGCGACGCTAATAAGTCGAGTAATTACCCCGAACTACTGCAGGTGCGAGCGTGGAAGGGCGCGGCGAGGGCAGCTAGGTAATTCGCAAAAGAGCAGAGAGGTAGCGCAGGGGATGAACTGAGTTGAATCGATGCACAGGATGATCACGAGATATACCGCAGGAAGAAACGCGAAGAGAAGAAATTGATGTGCAACCGAACGTAATGCAAGGCTTGGGGGTAGCGTCATGACGATTTCAGTGAGAATAGATCTGGGATGCACAGAAAGTTCTCGTCGCGCTTCTGTAAAAAACCTTGTGCTTCCGCTCGTGGAGAGGGAGGGTGTGTGCTGTTTCCGTTGTACTAACATTTGCATCATTTGGAGCTCCATAAGTGCTATAGTTTTATCAGTAGAAATTACCTAATACTAGAAAAGGAATTCCACTACGAAAATAATTAAAATGATATAATGTAGTAATAGACTCAATGCAGCATAGGAAAGGATAATGATAAATATGTTCTAGAATTGTCATGAAAATAATGTTATAAAATAGGAGTCAGAGAAACTACGGCACACTATAATCGGTGAACGCATGAAAAGATATTTCTGTCCCTGGAGTAACCCTGGTTATAGTGAGCAAGTCCTTTAAAAGAAGAAAAAGAATAAATTTTTTCATCCATTAACGAAGTAATAACAGAATCCTTACAAATAAAATCTTGTTACTTTTATAGTATATTAAACATGTTTATAGAAATCATGATAAAAATAGAACGCATAATGGACTAGTCTGTTGTTTTCTCTCTAGAATCGTATCTAAATGTCGAAAATTATACTGGTGTTTGAAGTATTCTATTAAATGGGTTAACTTAAACAAATGTTTGTAAATTTAATACTTCATATAAAATGCAAAGAATTTTTTCAAACAATTTTCGTGTCCGTTTTCATTTATTTACTGTCACTAGTAGCGTAAAAACGCGAGAGGAACAGATCAATATTGACTTCATTTCAGTCACACTACCGATACTCCGCTTATTTTCCATCTGACCTTTCATTTCCTGCAAAAACAAAAACTACTCATCCTAATTGCACGCTGTCACAACTAGTTTAAATCAACGTACAGTCAAACAGACAAAAAACAGATGGAAGCGAGAAACATCCAATATTAGTTCGCGAGAACACTCGCGAAGTAGCGACCATCAACAGTTGGAGTACGACATCCTTCGTTGTAGCACAAAAGGAAGCAGATTCGGGTTGCCGGAGCGCCAAGTGCAGCTTCTTTGCGCTTTGATCAGGCGGCGCTTAAGCAGCCTTTGTATCCCGCACGGCGCGCGGCCTCGCCGTCAGACTCCATCGAGGCGTCTTGAGCCGATCGCCTTCATTTGTGAGTAAGGGCACGCCAACTGCCATTGTTACTAGTGCTGTTCTGAATTATTTGATCTTGGGCGGTAGTGGTGTTCCTGGTAGCTGGTGAGATCCAGCACCAAATCACACGTAGGATTATATGATTTTCCCTTTCGAAGTATCACCCAAGCGAGGTACCGCCCCAGTCGGGAGCTGCGTACCAGTCTCCTGACATGTATGGCAGGGAAGTGCAGTGTGTGTGTGTGTGTGTGTGTGTGTGTGTGTGTGTGTGTGTGTGTAAGGGGTGAGCATAGAACAAGAAATAAGAAGGGAATATTGTCGACAGTGAGTAGTCTTTTTGTTAAGGTAGGAACTACTCCGGCATTCTCCCAATATTATTAACAGAAGAACTACCGATCAGCGCAGCACATCACTGGAATTCTCCTTAACACAGAGGCTGAATTCGAGGTAGGTGTTCAGGATTTCCGGAGAGGAAAGGTCTAAACTTCGCAAATATGCTCTTAAGACACTTTTATGCATATTTTGTCTCGTAAACTACATGGATATCCCGAATGGATAAACTGCTTTAAGCACTCAACAATTGGTTTGAAAAATGTTTCATTGACAAAAATGTGCATTGCAGAAGCATAGAAACTCCAAAATATGTAAATTGTTTTTTATTTACAAAAGAAATTGAAATACTGGTTTAGGAAGAAAAATTAACCCAGAAATAAAAAAGCAGTTGAATTGTGTAAATTGGGTGCTTTTATATTTCCGTGTTAATTTTTCTTTCTGAACAAATATATGTATTTATCTTGTTCATAACAAATAATTTACAATTTTTCGGAATGTATCTATGCTTCTGTGATGCAAACGTTGGCCTAGAAAGCACGATTTCAAACCAACTTTTGAGTTCTTATTGCGGCTCAACTTTTCGGAATATCCTTGTGATTTATTAGACAAAATATTCTAAAATTACCTTTTGAGCTTATTTGTGGAGCTTCGACGCTTCCTCTCCGGACGCCTTGTATATCCAGCTACCCTCGCTAATCCGCCTAAGCCGGGATTCCTCCACTTCCTAGTCACAGTCGACTCCTTTGGCGGCAACCCTGACGCACAGATCCGTCGCGGCAGATGGCAGCGCACGGCGCCACCAGGGCACACACCCAGCCGACGTCTGGCGATGTTTTGCGAGGCTGCAAAGCGGAGCGAAGCTGCCATCGCCGCCGCCTCCACCGCCGCGCCGCCCCGGTAATTAGAGCCAAGTTGGACGGCGGGCAGGTGGTGTTTCTCGCAGCGCACCCCGCCCTCGCCTCCCCCCTGTCGGACATTGTCACCCTGTCCCGTTTGCGCTTCCGGTTGGCACGGAACCGTAACCCCGCATCAATGCGGCGGGGCTGCATTTCTCTTTCTGTCATTACTCTCACATTTCCTACAACTCTACACTCATTCCTTTGGCTTCTACCATATTCCCTGCTCACTACTCGCTCAGATATAATATAATTCTGGATGAAAAATCGCTCCCTTGTTACTAGCTTTTTGTATCTAATCACTTCATGTATGTGTTTGTCTTCGTATCTAGTAATGCTAGTGACTCGGTAACGCTTTCATTTTTGACTATTACTAATCTACATCTTCGTCAACACCTATCTCGCTTCTTTAGCGCACATCCACTCTTTTCCTTTTCACCGTATTGACCTGCCTCCTCTCCTCCGCCTCCGCTTCAACCTCATGTCAAAGTCACGGGTTTATCACCTGATCTATCCCCATTGCTCTTCCACATCTTTGTCATTTCAATTCAGTCACCCCCACGTCTTCATCCTCCACTAAAAATGTGTTCCTGTCCCAGTCTACCATGCGTCACACCTGCACGTCACTCAGTGCTTTTCCACTTGTAAATTTCTTCCCCTTCATCTACCATCATTTCTTTGTTTCATAGAAAATCAATTTCCAGGGGAAAATATGTTTGCATTTCAGTGTCACATTTAGAATGGTATTTATACACACCACATAAGCATACATCACACAAAACACAAAAAAAAACATTTCATCATTTTAGCTTTTATATCAATCGTGACAGCTAAGCAAAATACCGGATGCTTTCGACTTCCCTCAGCTGCACATGTCCACAAATCGCTTCCCGCAGCGTCACCGTCGCCTCTTCAGAGACACAGCAGTTCCGCAGCGAACTCCGCCGGTGCTACGGCGGCCGCACTGGTCACTCCCACTCAACCCCTTCTCCACCACCGCCCATCCCCTGTCCCGGCCATCCCCCACACCCCACGCCCCGCCACCGCCCGCCCCCATCTCGCCCCCCCCGCCTCCGTCCCGCCCCGTCTCTCCCCGTCCCGCCCCCGTCCCGCCCCTCTCTTCAACGTCCTTCAACGTCCAAATTCAACTCCCTTCAACGTCCCTTCAACTCCTTCAACGTCCCTTCAACTTCCTTCAACGTCCCTTCCCGTCCCTTCCCCGTCCCACCCCCGCCCCGTCCCGTCCCGCCCCGCCCCGGCCCCGTCCGCGTTCCCGTCCGCCCCCCCGCCCTTCGCGCCCCTCCCGCCCCCGTCCCGCCCCGCCGCCCCGTCCCGCCCCCGTCCCGCCCCCGTCCCCCCGTCCGCCCGTCCCGCCCCCCGTCCCGCCCCCTCCCGCCCCCGTCCCGCCCCCGTCGCCCCCGTCCCGCCCCCGTCCCGCCCCCGTCCCGCCCCCGTCCCGCCCCCGTCCCCCCCCGTCCCGCCCCCGTCCCGCCCGTTCCCGCCCCGTCCCGCCCCCGTCCCGCCGCCCGCCCCGTCCACCCCCGCCCGGCCCACAATCGCTACTCCACGCGCTCCGCGCCCGGACCCCGAGGCAATTAACGACCAGCAGAGTTTTCTCGAACTGTAATCCGCGCAGCGCCGCGGCGGGTAAGCGATATTAATTATGGCTGACAAGAGAGCGCAAGCGCCACCCGGACCCAGCTTCCCTTTCCTGCTCACAACCTCACCCGGTGTGACCGTCCTCCTCACACACTCCCCCGAACCACTGTTCTTCCAATTCTTGATCTTCTACTGCCCTGCTTCTCGATAGCATCTTCACCGTGTACCACTCGTCACCCCTCCATCGGATTCTTGTTCACAATCCTAACATTCCTACCGACCCCTCCGTGTCACACCATTCTCTTGTCTTATACACCCAAACGCCGCACTCATGGCTGTTCTCTCGGCATACTCACTCGTCAGGGTCTCTACTCGCCCTCTAAATCAACGCACATGCTGCCTTCAGTTTTCTTTTTCAGTCCATCGCCGTTTCCAAACTCTTTCCAGGTGAGTGCATCGCCAATCCAGCTTCCCGCTCCACTGCCCGACGCTCCCTGCACCGCCTCCACTCTCTGCCCTTCCGAATCCGATTGACCAAACACTGGCTAGTCACCACCGCAAGTCATCTCTCCCCTTCTCCCGAGCCGCTGCAGAATCCAGCTGTTTTGACCTCCATCGCCCTCCACCATTTCTCTGCAAACGCCTTCGACGCCAATCGCCGCCACCCACACCGCCCCCCTCGCCACCCCCACGCCGCCCCCACCCGCCGCCGCCGTCGCCGTCGCCGTCGCCGTCACGACGCCCGCTGGGGCGCGACAGCATGCCGGTGCCTAGCCGCGATCACGGTCGCAAAATCCGGCTGCACCCCGTACCACCTCCGCCCCCGCCCCCACCCAGCCCCACCGCCCCAGCGCACCGCCCCAGCACTCACAGCGCCCACCCGCCCCCACACACCGTCCCCCCACCAGCCCCGCCCGCACCGCCGCCTCCACAACCATCGCCTCGCACCACTGCCCCACACCACCACCCCGCACCACTGCCCCGCACCATCGCCCTGCACCACCGCCCCCGCGCCACCGCCCCGCATCACCATCCACGCACCACCACCCACACACCACCACGACCGCATCACCACCCACGCACCCCTGCCCCACCTCACCATCTACGCACCACCACCACCACCGCATCACCGCCCACGCACCACCGCCCTCATGGCAGAAGGCGCACATCCCTTCATGAAGGATTGTTGCAAGCGGCTCTTCTCTGCTCCGCGCTGTACAGTTGCCCCAGAGGCTACCAAGCCAGTTTCAGGGTGACGCAAACCGGATCCCTTGGCTAACGAACGTAATGCACGAGTCACTAGATATGTAATTGCGATAAATTAATACACTTGATGACCGATTAATGAAGATGATAGAATGGTTTTCGGAGGTAAATCAATAAAATACAAACTGAAAAAATTAGAAATGTCAGGGTTTATTGACCACTTGAGAAGTATTTTACAATATACTAATTACATCGTAGCCTATCAGGATTTAACTTTTTATTTTAAATTATCATTATTATTTTTATTGAAAGTAACTACTGCAACATTTTATACTTAACCAACTATAAATTCCTAAATATTGGGAATAACTACAATGATCGAGTTGATCATTTTGTGAGGTCATTTATAAGGAGCCAATTTCGATAATATTTTTTTAGCGTTGTTATCAATTTTGTGCGGAGTTGCTGTAGAGTTACTTGAAATATGAAGGTTTGAATCTCAATAATTACCAAGGGCATTCTTTACAATTCATTTAAATTTTTTAGCCAATTTAATTAGTTGGTACTACAATATGATAAACTATCTCAACAACAACCATAATTGTGATGAATGTTGAAATTATTTTTGCAGAATTTGTTGAAAATTAATTACGCCAGCATCGATTTGATTATGCTGTGCTTCTATACTATATTAAACTAGGTAATAAAATTATTCACGTGCGGATTAAACAGCTAATCTCAAATGACATTCCCTATTCCCCATTATTTTCCAAGTAACAAT
This sequence comes from Gryllus bimaculatus, assembly GCA_017312745.1. Classification (NCBI taxonomy): domain Eukaryota; kingdom Metazoa; phylum Arthropoda; class Insecta; order Orthoptera; family Gryllidae; genus Gryllus; species Gryllus bimaculatus. Next base: position 5,425,251 of record BOPP01000051.1, on the reverse strand, counting down.
AAGTTAATTTTTTAAAGAAAATATTACTTGGAATAACAGTAGCTGTTACAACAAAATAAGTTTATATCGATGGTCTTTAATCATAATTTTGTAATTTACATTTATCTTTTGGTGTGTTAAGACAAGTGATATAAAATTAATTCAGATATAAAAAGTGAATTTATAGTTTTGTGCGTCAGAATTCAAATATAATTATATCATTCAATATTTTTTAATGTTAGTTCTGATACAAAAGAAAAAGTAACAAACAGGAGTAATAATCGTAAATGTGATTAAATTGATGCATTTTTAAAGGATACATATTATTGTTATAATATTTTTCACTTCTACTTACACAACTGTAAAATTGATCTGAAATGAACGGTACGAGAACACGAGAATGCCAGAGTACGTTATATTCAAATATTCTGATTCCAGTAAGGCTACTTAATCGCTCGGTTTCTAGTAATTAGTGTTGCATTACATCCATGAACAAGCATATTGGAATGGATAAATAAACCTACGATAGTGCAGCATGAATAATAGGGCTCATTTTCCCATTCGAAGGGAAAGTGGTTTATAATTGGCTCATTAATTATGCACTCCATAGGTAATCTGAAAATCGCCTACTTCTACTAAACTATTATTAAAAATGTCTCCACAAACAATTACACACCATATAATAATACCCTTCAACAATAGCTTGAAATTATCTTAACAAAACCTCGACAAATTAATACTTAAATTCTTGTTGAATCAAAAGTAGCAAACAGAATAATTATTCACTGTAAGCAATATTATCTGCATTTTCCATGCATGGATAGAATAAGATGAAAATATATTTCATAAGCTATAAAATCATCGGACAAATAAACATAAGAAAAACATTAAGTTCGAACCCAGCCAGCAGTGCGGAAGATAATATACTAAATTTTACACATTAAATTGAAGGTACATACAAAAACAGTCTCCTTTAATTACAAAATATGTTTAAATGTTACTGGTTTTCCAACAGTCGCTTGTGATAATAAAGTTGATTGGGCTGGAAAGTATGGAATTTGTAATCAATGTTTAGCTAGTTTCATGTCTTTTAAATTCTGCAAAGTCGTTTTCGTTAGCGTAGTTGAGGTAACCGAATTATGGCGACAACACGATGCAGAGGTAGAAAATAGAAAATGGCGTGAAGAGCATTGCGTCGTAATGAAGCCCTCTGGCGTGATTGTCCGGTGACTAATGTCGCTCCCAAAATCGATAGAAACAAAAATGTAATTGTGAAACGTTCGAAATTGCTCCTATATGAGACAGTAGAATGAGGCAGAAAATACTTGATACTGCGGAAAAACTTACGAAACTTCAAGTGTGGCAGTACAGTATGAAGATTCTTGGAGTTAGAAACCGAGAGGATGGTGACTAAAAGACGAGTAGTGTCATTTCCGATGATGCGATGAACGCAAGGTATACGAGAGAAATATCTGGGAAAGCACTGATCTAATCGAGACTCAAAACGATGTCTCCGATTTCATTAAATAATATTTCAAAATTATGACAGATGCCAATATACATTTAATCACAATGGAGTGGTCTTTAAAGTTCCTAGAAACGCCACAAACGATGATTATCCTGGGTGAGGGAGTCACGTGGTGCAACGGTTAGCACATGAGCCTTCAATCGCTAGGGCCCGTGTCGTTTTCCGGGAATCCAAGAGGAATTATCGCCGACAAAGACAACCCTCGTCAGATTTTCTTGCGGTCGTGCCGCTTCCTCTGCATCCCGTTCGTCCGTCTCCATTACCCTAACAAAGTTGAACTACAGGTTTACTGCTACGGTAGCGGAGTTGATGTGATACGGCAACGTTGAGCTCAGGAAGGGAAGGACGTGAAGTTCATCTCCTCTACAGAGATTTGCGAAGGTATGAAAACCAGGAAGACTCTTGCGGCACGTATTGAGGGGGCGGGGGCACGGGCGGAAACAAAATGCAGTGCGGGGCAGTGAGAAGAGCGAGGGACGGGTAAAGGAAGGTCGGGGATTGTGTGGGGTATGAGTGGGGATGGGTGGGGGATGTGTGAGGAATGTGTGAGGGATGGGTGGAGATAGGTGGGGATGGTTGGGGAATGTCCACACAAGAGAAGGGCGATAGCAGAGCTGAGAAAGGGCAGTGGTAGGACGAAGTAAGGGCACGGGGCAGGGTAGGAAAAGGGAAAAGAAGGCAGGGAAGGTTGGGAATTAACTGGATAAAGGCTGGGGCCAGGGTGAGGACTGGATGGAGATGGTAGGCATGGGGGAAGGGAGGGAAGGGCAGGGACAGGGCGGGGAGCAGAGTGGGCTGAAAACGAGGCCGTGGTGGGGCGAGGAGAGGCGAGGCGAGGCGCTGCCCCTGCAAACGAGGTCGCCGCAATTACGCACGCGTGGGCGGGCGGCGCCGCGCGCCGCGGAGCCGCCGACGGACGTTCCGAGACGGCGGAGGCGGCCGCGCCCGCAGGGACTGTTCAGGAGGCCGGCTTACGGGCTCCTCCGGCCTCGGGCCCGCCTTCCACCTCTCGCCTTCACGCCTCCCTCTACACCGCCCGCGAGAGCGCGACAACCCACCCGGTCACCTGAGCGTCCATCACGTTGCTCCTCCCTTCCCTATCACTCACACACTCTCGTCTCGCTACACCGCCACTCTTTCACTACACACCGTAACGGCGATTTGCTTCCGGAGGCTTCTTCTTCTTTTCGCCGACTATTTCCTTACTTCTGCCACTTCCGTCCTACTTGTCGAAAGCTTCTTCCTCGCGGTGCCTCCCCTTCCGCCAACCATCGTGGCCTGCCACATTCAGCAAATCCCCCGGCAACTCCCAGCCCTGCTTCCGTCTGCCCGCGCGCGTCTTCCAGCGCCTCCGCCCCCGGCGCCTCATCAGTGCTACCGACGTCGCGGCCGCCACTTAACGGCCCATAAAGGCTGCCCGCCCGGCCCCCTGGCCCCGTTTCTACTCCTTCCTCGCCCCACGCCTCGCTCGTGCTCGCGCTGTCTCGGTGCCTCGCGCCGCATCCATTCCCATCCCAGGCTGCCAACCGGCCCCGGAAATCCGACGCAGAACCCCGGCCAACCCCGTGGAGGTCTCCGGCGCCGACCCGCGCAGACGCGTGTCGAACCTCCGACGCAACCGCTGTCGAGCGCACCGAGCAGCCCGACGCAGACCCGAGCCCGAGCAGCACGCGACACCCGGGAACAAGCAGACCCGCCGCACGCAGACCACACGCAGACCACGACGCAGACCCCGACGCAATCGACGCCGAGCAGCACGCAGCAGACCACGACGCAGACCCACGACGCAGACCACGACGCAGACCCGACGCAGACCCGACGCTAAGACACGACGTGCACGGCAGACACGACAGACCAGACGCAACCGACGCAGACCACGCACGCAGACACGACGCAGACCACGAAACCAGACCACGACGTAGGACACGCGCAGACCACGACGCAGACCACGACGCAGACCACGACGCAGACCACGACGCAGACCACGACGCAGACCCCGACGGAGATCCCAATAAAGTCTTTGCCGCAAATATCGATCCAGACCCCGACACATGCCCTGATGCAGATCTGGTTGCAGACCCCGACGCTGCCCGCCCCACTGCCTTCACAACCATCTCGCCGCCGTCTGCGACACCGACCCCTCTCGGTCCTCCTTCTCCAACCCGTCGCCGCCCCTTCAGCCGCAACACACACTCCTCCTCCGCCGTGTTTCATATTCTAGCGCAGTTTATCATGCGTCGAGGACCGTCGCAGGCCCTCGCGGGTCCTCCCGGGTCGCCCTCGCCCGTCCTCACCCCTCCGAATCCTCGCGCCCCCTTCCCCCCCCCCGCCTTAGTAGCGGCGCCGTTCCCTCGTTGCAAATTCCATTTTCGATGATGGCTTTTTTGTTGATTCGCCGGCGCGGCGCCTGGTTATCGCGTGGGGGGCCTCACCGCTCTACGCCCTCGCGGCCGCTGCCGATGCGTGTGCGATTGGACGCCCGCCTACATTCTTTTTTGTTTTTTTGTTTTTATAGAAACTTTTTCCATTTCCGCATTACGAAGAGAGGAGAACAAGTTGTAGAGTCCTTCTGGCGTGAATAAGTACCGACAACATGGGGAGATATGCGCCCCCTCCACGTGAGCGATACCTAAGGGGCCAACGCACGACTGAACCCGAGGTTGCGAGCTCTGTCGCGGCTTAATGGTGCTTCAGTAATTTAATAGCGGTGCCTGGGGCACCCACTCGAAAGGTTCCAGTCATCAAGCGGAGATACACGCCTGCTCAATGAACCCCACATGCTGCTTCCGGGATTTGCTCGTAAAAATGGTTTTCGATTACTATGGTGGAAATAGGCTCGTCATTTAGAAAGCGATTTATCACTAACAATGACAATTTGAGTGATATAATATATTCACTTTGCCCACCATCAAAATTGCGTTATAGTTCGTTTACGTGGAAACAGTGCATTAAAAGCGCCATCAATAATACATTTGTAAATGTTAAACGAACGAGCCTATACAGCTGAATGCTCTTTTCAACTAGATCAATTTTCAAACACCCCTGGATACGTTCAATTTAAAAACTCTCGCTTCATGAACATAATTGGAAATGTTCATACTTATTAATCTCTAATGTATTCTTGCTACTGGAAAAAATTGCATATGGTCATGTTCAGCTCACGATATCTATGTGACGGTCAATAAAATGACTCACTAGTGAATTTTATTAAACTTAACTCAACTGGAAGGAGATGTACACTAAATGCTATCTATGTAAATGAAATATCTTGACCTGTTGTCAACGTAATTCGACAATATGCAATGTAATGCAAAATAGGTATTTGTTACTCTGAGGTAGATGATAATAATTGCAGCAACAAGCAGAGATAATGAGCATATTTTTTTAATGTCACTTCACCACCCTTTAGAAAGATTATGGCACAGATATCTAAAAACACGATCTTTGACTGAACCATTGAAAATTTTCATTAGCAATATTACTATCTGAAATCACATGCATATATATATATATATATATATATATATATATATATATATATATTTAACCTTATTAAATATAAATACTCTATTAACCTGACACTTGTGGTGTCACTTGTGACACTTGTGGTGACACTTGTGGTGGTCACTTGCGTCCAACTGTGTAAAAATATTTCTGTTTATGTACATATATTTTTAAGCAATTTTTCAAGAAATTCAAAAAATATTTATTTTATATTTATTTGAGCCAATAATACTTCAGTAACAAACATAATTTGATTCCAGAAAATGTAATGAATATACAATTTTACCGCATTCACAAATTTTCATACTACATTATTTAATAGAACTATCAGAAAAGTCAAATAACGCAAATATTTTATAAGCATTATTCCCTACGCCATTTTGGTATTATAGCATCACAGTTGAAGCATGAAATGTTTCTACTATTATTTATATCTACTTTGAAGAAAACTAATGACAAAAAATCTAAAATATTTAATATTTGCATGAAAAACTCAAATTAAAAATGCAATTTTTAGAAATAAAAAAGTAAATAAAATATAACAAAGTCATGTCTCAATATTTTCGTCCGCTAGTAACGACGTACATCGCTGCAACGTACGCGTGAAGTGAATAAACTCTTTTAAAATGAAGAAAATGTTCATCGTCTACAAAATTTTTGGATCTTAGAGACTGTTAGTACTTTGTGTCTAGTTCACTACTTCTTCGCTGCTGTGTACACAGGTCACTTGATAATACACTGCGCAAGAGAAGGCAGAATATTTCCAGGCACCACTCGAGGAAAGTTTCGACAATGGGCTATAAAGACGGCATTGCAACGGTACCTTGCTAAGTTGGCCGGCGGGGTCTGGGGTCGTAAATGGAAGATTTCGACTTGGGCGGCGATGAGAACGGCGGGGGCAGAAATGGTGAAGCTATATCTGCGGTCGGCGCAAGACAATAGAGGAACGCCTGTTTTAATGGCAATGTCGACGGATTCGGATATGAAGGTGTATGATAATAAATTTGGTGCATAACTAAGAAGTGAAGATAGTGTGAGTAGCAATAATAGACTTGATAAAAAACAAACAAAAAGGAAAATATAGAGATGATGGGATGATAAAATTAAATTTTCAATAGGATACAAATATGTCTCAGAATCACAGTGTAGCTAGCTATTCAGAACTTTCTACATGCAGTGTAATACATCCTTGTCGAATATACTTTTTTCATAACCTTTCAAAAACCTTTGTCCCACTACTTCAAATTCCTTTATTCTTTGTATCGCACTCAGAAGTTGAAGATCACTATCACCTAAAAACATTGTATCATATACCTCTATGCTAAGTTTTCTCAGTGCGTTTCACCTTTTCACTAGGATAAAGTTCTGACGTCCACATTCTCATCTTTTGGATACACTTCCTTCACTTCATTAGTTTATTTTCACAGTAAATTAATCTTTACTTTTAACACACTAAATACAACATTCATCACTTTTTTGATATTTTGTTCCCCCTTATGTATTGGTCGACCTCCGCCAAGTATTCGATATCCTAGCAGCCTCTGATCTCTTCACGGCGTTTCGAGTTTCGATCTCTTCGCGGCCCTGTTTGTCTCGTCTACTCCCAGGCCCAACTACTGCATTCTTTCATCCGATTCCAGCCCTTTCCTAAATTCTTATCCCAGCAGCGCCCAATTGCTACTACCTCCCATCCACCTGACCGTTCGCGACATTCACCAATTTCCCGGCCACCCGGTCGCCCGTCTGAGTCATGGAGAGCCAGCCGCCCGCCCTTCGGACCGCCCAGCGACCGCCACCCGACCACTATTTGGACCGCTCGCCCGCCACTCGGACCGCCCAAACACCAGCTTCTATCCACCCACGCGCCGCCCCAACTCGCGTCGCCCACCAGTCGGCAAGGCTCGCTCAACATCGTGGGAAAAAACCGCTCCCTCGACCGCCAGCTAGACTGCCAGCTCAATCGCCATCCCGTCCATACAACCCTCCTGCCCGTCGCCACTTCCACACACTCCCCCCCCCACCAGCTCCCCTCGCCCGCCTCGCGACTCCTCTGCTGCGGTGGGTTAATTGGATTGGTCGAGCGTAAGCGCGCGCTGTGAGATAAGGTGCTTGGCCTTTCCGCGCGAGCAGGTGCTCCCCTCCCCCCTCCCTCCCTCCTCTCCCCTCCCTTCCCTTTCCCCTCCGAGGATTAATCCACCGGACGCGGGCCGCAATTCTGCGGCGGAGAGCACCGGCCCCCGGTCATTTTCCAATATTACTCTCAAGCCCCGCTAGGTACAGCCTGGAGAGGGGACAGACTCGGACGCCGGCGGAGGCGAGAGTTAAGATGTACAAAAAGTGTGTTGGCCGTCCCGGGACGCGCGAGTCGCGCGACGGCTCTGCCGACCGCAGGGAGGGAGAGGAGGAGGGAGGGGAGGGAGTAGGGAAAGGGCGCCCGCGGAGAGGACGATTTGCGATCGATCAACGGCGGAAACGACAGAGGGTGCTCCGTGCGGGGAGGGGCGGCCAGAAAGCAAAGAGCGGCGATCGCGCTTGAAAAGAACACCAAGCGAACGAGGAACGCGATGAGGCGACGGAGCCTAAACCGGGGGAAAAAAAAACTAAAATGGATTTGTGAGAGATAGGAAACTCCGCAATAAAAAACATCCGCGAATTGCTAACTCAGCGCCGGTCCCGATGAGCGCGTTTCCACGCGCGTCCGCCGAGACGGGCAATCGCGCCCCTTAATTTAAAATTTTCGCATCGCTACAAAGCGACGAGTCGGAATTTTTTACTCATAGCTTGTTATATATTTTTTTTTAAAAAAAGCACACCGCTCCACTTATAACTCTCCTCGAAAAAAGATTTGTTTATTCATTATCTCCGTGAACCTCCGGACTTTCGCGTGGCATCCGTGGAGCACGTGCTGAGCCGTGTTGGTTCCGAAAAATTCCAAAAAGGCACTCTCGGAGTTGTTCGCAACGGCTGGGAAGATATCAAAACAATGGACGTGGAGAGAGGAAGATTTATAGAGAAACTAATGAACTGTGTAGCGTGGTTAATGAGAAAATCGAAGGGCTCGCGCGACCGCCGACAAGGCAATGCGGAGGGTACGTGGATGCGCAGTGAATGTGTGTGTGTGGCGCGACGAGAATCCGAGAGATTGCAAAGAGTGACGTGCCACCAGGATTGCCAGATGGAAGGATTGGATGTCCCCTAGTCCCGACTGCGTGGCCGCACGGGCATTGTCTTTCACCTCCACTACCCACACCACCAACCTTCCACTACCGTCACCCTCCTCCTCAGCCCCTTCCCTCCTGCTCCGACGGTGATAATCAGCATAGGTGGCTCAGGGCATTATTGATGCCACGAAGAGCGCTCTGACCGGGAGGCTCCGGGTTCGATTCCGACGGTTGCGTATTTTCGGAACTCTCCATAGCAAGGTCGATTTCAGCTGCTGCCTGGAGGAGAATACTAGCAGCCGACTGCTTAAAAGATAGTTTTCGTTGTTTTATTATCTAGCAGGTGCATAAAATAAATATTGTTAATAAAATTATCTTAATAAATAGATTACATATCTTATATACCATATGCTCACATCTCTTTATTCCTAATATGCGTTTCTTTTGAAACATCAGCGAAATGTCAATTGGTCGATGGATTTAGTGTGGGAATGTGGAGGAGAGCCTGAACTATGACCATAGTGCACCCCCCCCCCCCCCCCCCCCCCCCCCCCCCCATACTATCCCCTAATACCACCTAACACACGCGCAATTACTACCGTAAAATTTCCTACTCTCCTTGTTAGGCCCGTTTCACGTTATCCTTGTCAAATATGATTTATTCCTATGATATCGAAATACTTTACCAATACTTGAGTACATCTTCATGTGGTGTCAAATTTTAAATTGGGGTTGTAGCGCC